>BSBK01002595.1:0-60000 GCA_027943335.1 Chamaecyparis obtusa | reverse complement strand
AATTATCTAACTGTTTAAATTGACGGCTACACAAATAAATTAATGGTAAATGATAAATTAATCGTTTGGGTTGAAAATGTGTGACGATAAAATAAGTAGAAGTGATCCTATTCTACTCTCGGAGCTTACTGTAAAAATTGGTATCAGAGCCACTGTCTCAATAAAAATATTTCTGTTTATTCCTCTTGTGTCTCAAATCTGTGATACATTCCTTTATCCTTGCTTCCTTGTGTTTTCTGAGTGACGTAAGACCTCATTGTTTAAGCCGTGGAAAGGCATTTTAGAGGCTGGGAGAGTAGCTCAACAAAAACAAGCAGTGCGAAGCAGAATGGGATGGAAGGAAGACAGAACTCTGAAGACGAATTCAACAAACCAGAAACAGAAGAACTTGTGAGTCTTGGTTCAGTCTTTCACTCTTTAAATAATGCTATTTTGGATGAAGATATGCATGTAGATAATCATGAAAAATTTGACTTACCTGAAAAAAGATTTAGGCTTCCTACAAAAAATTGCAAAGAAATATATTCTGATTTAGGAATGCTTCAGTATAAGTCTAAGACTGTTTGTAAAGTAATAGAATTACAAGTCGAAGTCCATAATGATGAAGCCCATAGCTTCATTAATCTCATGTCTAGTAAAGAGATACAAAGTCTTGTCAAACAAGAAAAAACAAAAAATGGATACAAATATCTGCATATAGGTAGTATTATTGCTGGATGTGAACCACTATATAGGAAAGGAATCCCAGCTACAGTTTTTATGACTCTTCTTGATGTCCGTCATAATAGATATTGTGACATGTTAATGGGAGGAATTTATGCTCCAATGGCTGCAGGAGTGACAGCCTTTGATGTAGTCCCAAATTTTGCAATTAGTTTGTCAGATCCACATCTAAATAAAGTCCTTATGTTTCAATTTGGTACTCATTACCTAGATATGAAACTTGGATCCAGAACCCATGCTCTGTATTTTGCTTTGTATGGTCGGTTGTTTAACACCACCGTTCCAATAGTCAAGGATCCTCGATCTGACAAGTCTAAAGCTAAATATTCTTTGTTATGGCAAACCCAAACCAAAGGTGCTCAGCTTACAGTACCCAAAATGATAAATCTTGCATATATCCAAGTTCCAAAAAATTGGATCATTGATACTAGAGCTCTTCAGTAAAGAAACATGCTAAAGAACCTTACCACTATTGCAAGTATCAAGGAAACACCTGGAAAAGCCCATATCCTCTTTGATGAGCCAAATTCCAAAAAATCTTTTGGATCTAGTTCCAAAGGTTTTCAACGAATTGAGTCAAGTCTATCTGTAAAACCACCGACTCAGTGTAACCATCTAAATTGTATCCCTGACTCTCAAGGATCTCTATATTGCTCAAACTGCAAACAATATTTTAGAGAACCTGCAACATTAATCTCCAATCCTCTTACTCAAACTATCAACCATTGTGAACATCCACAGTTCAGTGAGTTAGATGATGGAAGTCTACAATGTGATCATTGTAAATATGTCAAAAATACTTTTCATGTGAGAATGATTTTATCAGGCCACAATACACCATTCTCTGAGCTAGATATTATAGCATCTGAGAAAGCATCTACCAGTGTACCCATAGAAGTCCCCAAAGGAATACCACCTTTTTGCGATTTCATGCTTAACTCATCAGATGACAAATTCTCAATTCCATATTGGCCTCAACATGTCATTGCACAAGGTCAACCTGATGCTACAACACAGTCTAAAATGCTCAATTATGCTAATCTCTGTCTCCGCAAAGCATTAATTTTTCAACAAGATACACATCAGCGTCTTTTGTAAGCTAAAATTCAGCGTTAAAAACTTGAAGCCAGTCAAAATTCTAACTTCCATGAAGTGTTAGCCTCTCTCAAAGCTTTGGAAAGTCACCTTGCCAGTATCATGTCTTTTACAATTTCCCAGGATATCGCCGCCCTTCACCATGATTATTCCAGTTTTAAAACTTCAGCAGAAGCTTGGTGGACCGAGCAAGCCAAACAAACTCAACATTTACAACAAGTCCAAAAAACCACTTCTCAAGTCCAAAGAATAGTTGAACAAGTCAACTCACAACAGTATGTGGATGCTCAAAGTGTTACTCAAGCCATATCCACAGTTACACAAACACTTGAACAAGTAGTAATCCATCAGTCTGATGAGTTGAAAGTAACTCTACAGAAGACCAACTCAAAAAAATGGACTTTCCCTGATGCCATAGAAGATCTAGAAAGATTGAAATGTCAACAATCAGGAAAGCCGTTACTATTAGATGTGCCATAACCCAAGCCTCAGGAATTTGATAAGAAAATAGGAAAATGGCACTCTGTTAATATGGTAAAGCAGGAAAATTCCAGTGGCCCATTTGATAGAATTCATAATTTCTCAGATGTGTCTCCACCTCTGACTAATTTTGATGATTATGATCCAATAAAGAACAAAGCCACAATTGATATTTTACGAGCATGGATTGATAATGCTATCAATACTGTTGATGGTGTGACTACAGAACAAGCCATCAGACAAGCTCTAAATGCTCTAACAGGCATAGCCCGAACAACATGGGACTCTTTAGAACCACAATATAAGGAAGACCTTATTCACTTAGGAGTTAATCCTGTTTGTGATTCCTTATACAAAATGTTTGTGGGATAGCATGAAAATGAGAAAAGAACAGCCTACAAAAGATTTAAGGAAAATAGAATATGTGACATGAAATTCTTTGAAGATTATTGTAAAGAACAATATGTGAATTTCTACATGTCTGGACAAACGAACAATAATGCTTGGATGTACAATACATTCTTAGAAGGGTTTCCCTCACAATTGTAGTCTTATTATAGGGAAAGAATTCTAAATAGCATACTAAATACTCCAGATATGATAATCAATGATGTCACATTTCCACAATTAGTTCAATTCATTAGAGAAATCAATGAAGAACTATGTTCTGAAAAGAAAAAATAGAAACAGAAAAAGGTTGTCTTACCTTATCTTAAACATGGAGTATGTCAGTGCTTGCAAAATAGTTATGGATGTCAGAAGCATGAGAAAAAGAATTTCTCATGTCGCGAGCAATGGACTAAGTATCCTGAATACAGATATTCAGAGCATCCAAAATTCAGAAGGAAGAAAAGATATAAAAAAACCTTTTTGTGAAATAAGCATTGCATCAAAAAGGACTTTAAACCACAATGTGACATATGCAAAGGGCCTCATTATGCAAACAAATGTGATCAGCGCCATAAGCCTGAACATTCAAAGAAAGTTCACACATTAAGGAAAGTAGGACTAGATTATTTGCCCTTAACAGAAGTTAATAGTCCTTTCTCCTCTGATTCTGAAGACTATTGTTTTCAAATTTCTGATTCAGATATTTCAATTGAACAAGAGCCTCTTGTCTGTCATTTTGGTCTACACTTAGAATCCGAGTCTGAAAGTTTTCATTCAGCATCTGAAGATTCTGAAGTTTCTTTTATGTGCAATATGTTTTCCTCTAGAAACAATTGGTCTCGTGGAAAATTCTTTCCACAAAGAGGACGAGGACACTTCTCCCCATTTAGGAAAATGTTTACAGACAATGAATATGAGTTAGAAGATTCTCAGATCCAAGAAAATCTAGAAGATTCTCAGATCCAAGAAAATCTAGATGAGCTAGATAAGAAGATTCAACATCTGGAAAATAAAAAAGAAAACTATGTGACTCCCTATCAGCATCAAAAGATTACTCATGAGATAATCAAAGCCAAAAATGATAAGGAAGAAATACTTAGTCAACACCCTGATATGCAGTGGGTAAATAATGATAGGCCAGGATCAAAATCTACATCAGAATACACTCCAAATCCAACTGCACAAAAAGCATTTCAAAAATCCTCAAAGATTGATTGGTTGGAAAATCGCTTAGCTTTCTTGTATACAGTAAAAGCTGATGTAAACAAAGAGATCCTTTCTATTCAAAAGAATTTAAGAGAAAGTCAAGCATCTTCAAGTTCTCTTAGTTCTTTAGATAAGTATCTGACAGAACTTGAACAGTTAAAATGCGAAGAGTCTTCTTTCACACCTGTTACAACACTGGTTTCAGAGACAACGGAAGAAACAGAAGCAGTTGAAGAGAAACATAATCTTTATACCTATCTGAAATGGTTTTCAAGCCCTTGTCCAACATTCTTGATTACAGTTAAGTTACCAGGAATAAAAGCTTATACGTTGTGTGCTTTATTAGACTCAGGAGTAGATTGTAATCTAGCTCATGCTTACTATTTCCCTAGAGATTGTTGGACCACAACAAAAAACTCAATCAACTCACTTACCAGTAATGGTAATCCTGTGAAACATAAAGCCTTGATTCCATTAAAGTTTGGTTCTAGTCTCCATCAGACCAAATTTTTTGAATTTCCAATAGAATCCTATGATTGTATTATAGGAAGTGCTACTCTACAGCAATGGAGTCCATATACCATTGGTAAATCTGGCACTAGTATTTCATTTAGTGTAGGGTTTGTCACACAAATCAATGAAGCCAGGGCATATTCTCCAAGACTCACACTTTTCCCAAAAGATAAGATCATTCAACTAGGACAGCGTGTTTGGTTTACACGACAAGCAGAAAATACAAAGTTAGATCTCGAGCAAGTTCAGAAAGATTTTGCTGCTATTGTACTTACCAAAGATCTCCAAAAATACCAGAGATCATTTGAATGTTCACTTACTCTAAAGAAAGATCAGAATGGAACAGAAATGATCCCGAAAAGAAAAGCCAATTATCTCATTCTCTCCAAAACAGATCAGGAATTATGTGAAAAAGAAATTTCTAAACTTTTAGACAAAGGATTGATCAAACCTAGTACCAGCCCATTCTCTTGTCATGTGATGTATGTTCCTAAAAAAGATGAACATGGGAATGAACTATCAGAAAGAAGATTGGTTGTCAATTATAAACCTCTTAATGCATGTCTTGAAAGTAATCAGCATCCCTTGCCCAACAAGGATTATATATGGTAGTGAATTCAAGGATGTAATGTTTTCAGTAAATTTGATCTGACAAAAGGATTTTGGCAGGTAAAAATTAGAAAAGAAGATCAATACAAAATAGCCTTCTCAGTCCCACAAGGGCTGTATGAATGGACAGTTTTACCATTTGGAATCAAAACTGCTCCCTCCATCTTTCAAGGTATTATGGATAAAATCTTTGCCCCTTATGCAAAATTTCTTCAACCTTACATAGATGATATTCTGATTTTTAGTCAAGATCACAAATCTCATCTTGAGCATCTCAAGAAATTCCTATCAATATGTCAGACAAATGGAATTTGTCTAAATCCCTCCAAAATTAGTTGGTGTACTGAAAGCCTTATCTTTATTGGCAAACGAATTGAGCCAAATGGAAAGATCTATCCACAGAAACATCTCCTTGAAACAATTCAACAGGTAGAAGTCAAGGATAAGAAATCATTACAACGATTCCTTGGATTAATCAATTACATTGCAAGATACTTCCAGAATATTGCAGAAGCACGCAAAGAACTCAACAAACTGTTAAAGAAAAATGCACCTCCTTGGTCTGACATTCACAATCAAGCTATTCAACAAATTAAACAGCAATGTTAGCATCTTCCTCACCTTAAAATCCTGGGATCTGGCAAGAAAATTGTTCATATAGATGCAAGTGACACTGCATGGGGTGCAGTACTGTTAGAAGAAGTAAAATAGAATAATCAAATCAGAGAAGAAATTGTCAGGTATGAATCTGGATCTTTTAAAGGTGCTGAACTTAATTACCACTCTACACATAAAGAACTTTTAGCTGTGGTCAAAGCATTTGAAAAGTTTCAGCTATTTATTGGTGATCATAAATTTCTTCTACGAAGTGATATGAAAAATCTTCATGGATTCTTCCGCAAAGAATCAAAAAATAAAGTTGTGCGAGCAAGATTGCTCCATTGGGCACAAATTCTTGATACTTTTGATTTTGATATAGAGCACATTGAAGGTTCCAAAAATATCTTAGCTGATTTTCTTAGCTGAGAAGGATCTGTTCACAGGGTTCATAGTCTCAATCACATTCAGCCAGGGGAAGGTCACAGACAAGTTGTTTTACAGCCAAATCTCTTTACAGAACAAGCTTAGTCTCAGGAAGATATCATTCATAACCTCAATATGGTGTTCAATAGTTATGCTGATAATTGTCCTTGGACGCGACAACTCTATGAAGATCGACGAAGAGTGTTGATTGAAGAATTCACTCATAATCAACAAGCCTAGCAACAACAACACAATGTTTGAATGATCAGAGAACGCAAAGAAGAATATAATTTTATTAGCAATGTGCCATGGCAAGAAAATTTGAATGTTCTAACACATCAACTGTATCTAGAACAAAGGAATCGACATTTTGAAGCATCACGACAACTTCTAACTGATGTAGTAATTCAACGATAGCCTTGTCATCCATCTAATGAAGAAATTAAAAATTATCTCCAACATGCAGTCAACAATCCTACCTCTCCTGAATGGCCTATTATCACCAGTGTGATCTCTTTTGAATGGCCTACTCAAATCCTGAGCAACACTCATATTCCTGATCAGCAACGATGGTTAAGCATCAATCAATTGGGAAATTATTTCAGAGTAGTTTTCCCACATGATCATCAGATACAACCAACAACCTGTAATTATGGGTATTTGCATAAAATCACATTCCATTCCTACATTGAAAATCCTATAAACAGGTATATCTTCTCTATCTATGGCCCCTCTTTGCAGCAACAAAATACCATGGAACTACAAAGTTTACATCCTTGGGCACATCCTCATACTAGACAACTGATTTGGATCTTCACTATTTTCCAGACCAAACCAGAACCATGGGATATTGGTAATCCCACAAAATAGGCACATGTTCATCTCTGTCAAAGAATTCTTTGGAAAGAAGAAACTCTTGAAGAAAGATTAATGAATGTAATGAGTATTCCATCTCAGGAAGAATCCGATAGTGATCTTGAATATCACTCACCAAAGCATCAACGATATACCTAAGTGGATGGGGTTTTTATCCACACTTCTACTCTCTTACATGACCTCATCCGACATGTCAGCTTTTGGGAAGAGCTGATCATTTCTCTAAAAACCATCCATATGTGTTTTTGCACATATTCATTATGTACATGGCACATATTGGCTCTGGAGTATTGAGTTTTCCAACCATCAGAAATTATAATATTGTACACTAGTTACCAAAGTCTGGTTGAACAAAACTAGGGGTAGACTCCACTACCATCCTAAAAGGGTTAGCCCAACACCTTAATAGGGTCCGTGTTCTTTATCTCTTCACAGGTTTAAAAGAGATTCTCCCGTAGTCACTTTCAGGTGTAAAGTGAAAGCGTCACGAGTTGCTTGTCTCTACTTGTTTGTCAGCACAGTACTATGTTTGTAGATATTGGGGTCCACCCAAACTGACATACAGGTCATAGTGGGCATCTACTGTAGTAGTGCACTCTACTTTAATAAAGTGGTTCTCCTGATTCTTGACATGTGTCAGCAATCAGTTGAGACCCCCTCTCCAATTTTCCTATAAAAGCATGCTTCCCTTAGAGAGAAAGGCATTTGGAGTTGAGTAAGTCTAGAAGTCTTGAGTCTAGGATAGTTTTGCAAGTAGAGAGTATGCTCTCATCCTTTTGGATGATCAGAAATCAGACCTTTCCCTTAGGATGTCTTACCATATGAAGCGTAATCTCTTCATCTTTTGTTGTGTTATATTGGTAATACTTTTGGTATGTACATTTGCCTGGTTTGTCCATGTATAAGCACCTGATGGATGCAGTAGAAGTGATCCTATTCTACTCTTGGAGCTTACTGTATAGTAGAAGTAATCCTATTCTACTCTCAGAGCTTACTGTAAAAATTAGTATTCAGAGTTGGATTGATTATTATGTTAGAAAGCAACCTAGGTTCGAACCTCACAAGCCATCACTCCATCACTCTTGGCTGGAAATTAATGAAGTCTCAACCTTGTAATTATTTAGCCCATAGAGTAGCAATACATCACATCAAGTCTTTTTCCCTCCTTAGACACCATAATTGATTTTGTTATCATCAAAGTTTAGAAATAACTCTATTCCTAAAAAAATTGGTGGAAGGGCTTTTTAGTTATATAAAAGGAGATCTAAGATATTTAGTCATAATTATTTAACATCATTACAATTGAATAAGGATAATGTCATATAAGTTGTTATAAGGATAATGGGTTATAGATTAATTTTTAAGATATATATAAATATTTTGTAATTATAAAAACAATTCTAAGACAAATTTTTTAATTGAATTTGATTGAATTATTTTTTAGGTAATGACTATTAATGTGTTTTAGTGTGGAAGTTCTGAAATATCATGACCCTTAACGTAATTTCATCTACACATATTTTTATAGATTGACCTCAACATTTGAATGATTTATCTATTGAGGTTGTCTTAGGTCATTTTTATAATCACAAAAGTAATGCAAGTCATTTTTGTTAGTGTAAAAGTGACCCTTGATATTTCAATTTTTAAATTTAAATTTGGGTCACTAGTCAACTTTATCTTATTAGAGATTATGAGTTGATGGAAGCATGAAAACTATTACCCTTTGTGGTAGGTTGTTGTTTAAAGATAAAGCTTAGTTGATTATTACATGTCCAAATATTATTAGAGAACTTTGTTCCACATTTCATCATCATAAACGCATAACTTTAACATTACATCAATAGTTACACATGCCTAGACATATTACATGATTTCCTATTGTCTTTAATTGATTGTTGCACAAATATTAATTTACATTGTAAGGTTTTGACAAAGAGAGGAAATCCTTTTGTAGCAAACTCCTTAAATTCATAAACACCATCAATCAACTTATCTTGATTGAGGTAGACAAGTCATAGAGGTCAAAATCAACTAAGGTTAGATCCATTCATTAGATTCATATTCGTGCATGAATTTAGATCTACTCATAGGAATCAATTCTATACTCATGAAAGGGAAGAAAATAATTTAAAAATCATTTTCTTAATCTTGTGGAAATCATGTCACGAGTTCTAATTTTCTAGTGCAATGACAAATCATTTCATGACACCTAACATAGCCAAAACCAACATCAAATCTACAACTATGTATATTTATTTTATATATTTAAAATTTGAGCATCTAATTCAATAATTAATCAATCTTAGTTACTTTATATGTTACTTATTTGATTTATTAGCTTAAATTTCCAAGTAAGGAAGTGTTTTATTCTAAATGAATTCCTATTCTTCTTAATCTAGGCATAGTACTGCAACCACTTTGTATTAAAATACATCACTTTCCCTATAGAAATTTTTGCTCAGGTGGATTTTACTTTACGTCTTTTCTACTAGCTTCAGATTCATATTTGTACATGGATTTAGATCTACACATAGGAATCAACTCCATACTCATGAAATGGAAGCAAATAATTTAAAAATCGATTTCTTAATCTTGTGGAAATCATGTCGTGAGTTCTAAATTTCTAGTGCAATGACAAAAATCATTTCATGACACCTAGCATAGCCAAAATCAACATCAAATCTACAATTACATATATTTATTTTATATATTTAAAATTTGAGCATCTAATTCAATAATTAATCAATCTTAGTTATTTTATATACTACTTATTTGATTTATTAGCTTATATTTCCTAGTAAAGAAGTGCCTTATTCTAAATGAATTCCTATTATTATTAGTCTAGGCATAGTGCTACAATCACTTTGTATAAAATTACATCACTTTCCCTATAGAGATTTTTGTTCAGGTGGATTTTACTTTACGTCTTTTGTACTAGCTTCCATGTAGCTCTATTTTAAATATATCTTAGTTCATATATCTCTAAAAAAAAATAGTTATGCTTATTTTCAAATGCTTCATACAGGCTACTTAATGACTCATATTTCTTTGGTTTGCAAGTTTCAAGATGAAGCATTGATTGCAAGGAAAGTACACATAATTAACATCCTTGCATGTATTGTTATATGCATCTAAATATGTATTCTCATTTTGACTATTGTTTTAGTTTGACATGCATAGTCATAGTAGTTCACATGCAAGTCAAGTGGAGAAAAAATGTTATGGTGAAAAATACACACGCTACATATTTCCCCTATATTTTAGACTCACTTTGATTAGGTTGGCCTTTATTCAATAACTAGTTTACAAGTAGAGTATTTATGATAGGAAGTTGCAAATAACATGAACCTTATTTGAATCCATTTACACACTTCCTTGGAGACCAATATTGACATGGGGTAGATCCATGAGTGTGAAATAATTCTTGAAACCTTAAAATTCAAGTTTAAAACTTGGCTTTCTAATTCTCACCTATTAGTTATTATGAGCCAACTAAAGTGCAAAAGATGGTTAACTTATAAGATGTTTAATTTTAAGGACACACCTTGATTCACTATTACACATCCAAAGATCATTAGAGATATTTGTTACACATTACATCATCATATGATCATAGCATTAGCATTACATCAATAAGTCCACATGGTTCGACATATCATATGGTTTCTTGTTGCCTTTGATCATTGTCCCATAAACATTAACTCAAATCTTGGGGGTTTAACCAAAGAAGGTTATCCTACATAACAAACATCCTAAATGTGTTTTATAAAGATCAATTGTATATCATAAATATGAAGACAACCATATCATATAGACCAAAATAAACTAAGTTCATATCCATGTAATTGGTTTAGATCTATGCAAAAGGTTTATATTAGTACTCATCAAGATCAGATCCATAATCTTGGACATGGACCAAAAATTTTAGTAGTTGATTTATTAGTCTTGATACATATTATTTGGTAGGTTGTATTCTTTGGTGCATTTAAAAATCATTTGGTGACACCTAGCATAGTCAAAATCTACACCAAATCTACAACCAAGCTATTTTATTTTCTTTATTGAAAATTTGAGCATTTGATTGAGAAATCAATTAGTAATTTGAATTTGAATATTTTACCTACGATATTTATGTGAGGTGATTGATTTTATCTTAAATCTATCTTAACAAGGACAATTCCCATAGATTAATTATTATTTGAGAAAAATAAATTATAAGTCAAAATACAAGACTTTTAATGCCTACAGAGGTAAAAACACCTTACACTACAACTCTATGCCAATAAATTAATCATACAATTATCATAATTAACCTATATAAATATGAATCTACATAAAGCACTAAAAACATTTAAGATTAAAAAAAGAGGGAAAGAGGTGCTTAGCTATGTGTTATCTAAAGGGGTATTTGCTTGTTCCTCCCTCTATATGGTCTTTTCTCTCTAGTTGAGGTTTCCACATGGCATTTTTTACATTGGTTGAAGGAGCCTGTGTGATTATGGTGGTTGGAGGCTTTCTAGTCAAAAGGGGTTTTATGCCCTTTTCTTGAAATGTTTTGTCGTGGATACCTTGTTTGTGGACATTACTCCCTTTCCCTCTACCAAGTGTTGGGGAATGGTGTTGACACTTGCTAATGGAATCATATAGCTTGAGTGTGTGCTTGACCCTTAGACTATTGGGGTTTTATTGGTTTTCAACATTGGTATGTGGTGGTTTAGCCTTTGCATTTGCTAGGATTAACTGATTATGCTTGGAACATGTTGTTTGCTTCTTCCTCTTTCATAGTTCCTATGGAGGTGGAAGTGTCCCCTATGAAGGTGGAGGCTTACTTCATGAAAGAGGACTCTCATAACTTTATATGGTCTTTCCTTTTCTATGGATACTTGGATGAGGATTGGAATTGATGTAGGAGCATCCTGGGTTTAAGGGAAATCTTGCATCACCCAAAAATATTCTGTGGTTTGTTAATAAGGACTATCTTTGTGCAAAGTTACTATTTCTAGAAATTTACTATTTTTAGTAAGTTGTTCATTTGAGCTCAAAATGTTCTAATTTATTCGTTGGAGGTTCACTTTGGTTATATCATTATGTTAGTAAAGTTTCATTGCAAGATCAAGTCTGGTATTGAAGATATTAAATTTTTTTGGTTTTGGCAGAAGGGTACAAAAACTTTGAACTCAGTTTTGAAGGCTTTAGAGGCTCTGAAAAGGGGTCAAACCTTGGCGTGAGTAGAACTTCACTAGTCAAGCTTGTAGAGAACTTCACACAATTTCCAAAATGGGGCTATATAGCCAATCAGGTCAACTGGTGAAGAGTTATGGTCTTTAGAAGTTGCGCTACTTAGGATGGAAAAATAAAATTCCTTCAAAAATTCATTTGAGTTCCAAAAGTTGTTTGGGGCCTATTCTAATGTAATAAAAGAAAAATAATAATATCTTAGGGATGGTCAGCCTCAACGTTTAGGGTTATAATTTCTAGAACCTTCTTGGGCGGTTAAAATTCCCCCTATATAATGAAAGCCCGTAGGGTATCTAGGGAAGTTTTGAGGATGTATATGCTGGCTCTGCCTTGCAGAATATTGTAATGAAAATGCTCATGTGGTTGTGCATGTTATATTTCTGAATATTGTAATTCCATTTCATTGGAGATAATAGAAAACAAGTTTCTTGTTCTTGTAATTGTTTGGTTCTTGCAATTTGTTGTTATTTCTCTATTTTGTTGTGTGTGTTTGTGTTGATAAGGGGATTACCCTTCATTAAGAATCATGGTAGGATCTCCAATTTGATGGTCTTTTCCTTTTCTCCTCCTCTACAGATGGGTTCCTTTTCTGTTGAGGTGGAAAGGAGTTGTGCAGAGGGGGGGGGGGGGGGTGGATTTTTTTATTAGGGTGATGTTTTTTGTCAGTTGGCTTTGGGTGCCATTTTTATACCTAGTGTGAAGTCTTGGGGATCCTTTCAAAATCCCCTTGTATGTTTTCTCCACTATATGGATTTTTGGTCATGTGTTGTTAATGACCTACTTTGGCCTCTATGTTGTAAATGGCTAGTTGTGGTCTCTCGTTCTCTAAATAGGTTTTTTGAGGACTCCTTACTTTGCTAATTGTGTGTCATTTATGGCCTTGTCTTGCAATATCTAGCACCTCTATTAATATGATAATAATATCTTGATGCCCTTGGGATGTGGTTGTGTAAGCGCAATCACCCTTTGTTATGCTACTGAACTTAATAAAAAAATATGTGTTATGTGATATATATCATTTTAAATGTGTATTTTTTCTTGATCCAACTCAAACTTTTGAAATAAAATTTGTAAGAGTGGAGTCAAATTCACTAGAAACTAATTTGTACTACATTAGGGCTTATAGATATATGTGCAAACTTGATCTAGAATTTTTTTTTTGTCACATTGAACTGTGTACTTTTGGTCTTTACAAAAACATTTGCTTTTGTATTCCTAGACTAGGTGGTTCTTAAAATCTACATTAGGGTTTATTATTGAGAGTGGGAATTTATATCTTATATTAATGGAAATCATGCCCCATGTATTGATCCAATGATGTTTGGAAAAATCCAAACTAATGCTAAGTAGAATGAAAAATCCCCATGTATATATCATTATGACTACAAATGTTGATGTAATGATTCATATCATTAAATGATATAGAGAATATAATGATATTAGATAGGTGATCTAAATGAACTAGGGTTTTTCTCTTTTACGATACACCCAAGCATTCAAATTTAAGTATTTCATGTTTGAATCAATATATAATAACTACTCGGAGGATGGTGCTCAAGGCCACTCAAGCGATCTTCAACCAAGTTCAAGGACACCCTAGCAATATTGACCCAAGAGCTAAAAAAACAATGTTGAGGGTTGGGTTCAAGCCACAAGGAAATAGGGACTCAACCTTAGATTAGATTTAGTTTAAATCCCACCTCTTATAGAAAATATGGTGTTTCTTGAACTAGAATCTTCATTATGATGAAGGGTTCAAAGAGAATCCAAAATAAGTATGGAAAGTGTGGATGATACACTTTTCACCACTAAAATATCAACAAAGATTACATAACAATGATAAAATTATAATGTTGGAAAATTATGTGACTATAATCTTCATAGAGACAAGGGATATGGTTTAAGCCATGCTTACAAAATAATCACTAATATTCTTGAATAAAATAAGTTATTTTTTATTTTAAACTTCATTTTGACTCTTTTTTTTTACCTTCATTTGACCTTTTGTTTCTTAGTTGTCTTTCCTTTTCCTACCATTATTTTATCATGTTTTCCTTCCTCGATTATAAGGTATCCTCCCTTTGTTTTTATTTGCAAATATCAACTTTTAGATCTTAATTCACTTTTCATTTATTATTTTAATCAAAGGTTTTGAATTTTATCCTAAATGTTATAATATATTTGTTAGCTATCATTCTTTTTCAAAAAACTATGATTTCCAAGTTTTACTTTTTATCTCTTTCACCAAAATCATGTGTTTTTCTTGTTGAATATTTATTTCATTTTATTTTCAATTTTCTATACTCTGCTAATTAAATTTTCATTTTAGTTTAAATTTAATTTTTTTTAAATTTTACATCTCTTTGATTTTTGACATAATTTATTTATTGTTTCTTACCTTATCTTAATTGAATATATCACTCTTTTCATATAAATGCTTACTTATTGAGCTCTTCTAACTATTTTATTATCATTTTTCATTATTTGCCATGTTCACAATGGATTATATAGTGCGATCCAAATTATTGGTGTTAAAAAGTTAACATATTTTTTAATGAAATCTTTAAATTAATTACTTTTATTTGTTTTCAATTTTCTATACTTTGCTAATTAAATTCTTATTTTAGTTTAAATTCAAATTTTTTATATATTATGCCACTTTGATTTTTGACATGATTTCTTTGTTGTTTCCTACCTTATCTTAATTGAATATATCATTCTTTGCATATAAATGCTTTCTTATTGAGCTCTTCTAACTATTTTATTATTTCTCATGTTCATAATAGATTTTAGAGTACGATAAAAAAAATTGATGTAAAAAATTAAAACTTTTTTTTTAATAAACTCTTTAAATTAATTACTTTTATTTATTTTCAAGAATATGGGACATTTTATGGATACATTTAAAAAATAATGTGTTAATATCATACAATATTTTGGTCACAAAGATTGATTTGTTAGTATAAGTAAAGTCATTGTCAAACTAGTTATCTAATCAACTTTCTAGTTAGTGACCTATTCACACTTAGCTTAAGTTTGCTTACACCTTTTTCATGATTTTGTCTCACTTCATAGAATTGATACATGTTTCCTTATCACTTGGACACATATCACATGCATACTTTCCATTTTCTTACACATTTTTCAAGCGAGCTTTAAGTGTTGTACCTTTGGAGGGGTGGCATACTTTCACTCCTACCTTCACACGTCCTAATCCTTTCCTATTTATGCAAGGATTCTATATCTTACTCTTTTCATTTGTATATGATAGAGAAACTATTTTTCTCAATGTTTTTGATTAAGGTAACATTAGGTTTTAAAGGGGCCCCGAAACCCTTTAACAAAGTTTTGAAAAGATAAGCATGGAAAACAGAAAGACAACAGACTATCCCAAGAAAGGATAATCCCCAGCAGGGACACTTCCTAGATTTACAATAAGCACAACTTAAAAAATTCAAAAAATCTTGACCAGGATAGGGCCAAAAAAGCCACCAGCAGCAAATTCAGATTAGAGTCTTCAGGAAGCCCTCTGATTCCACCAGCTGACTTTGCATAGTCTTAATAGAATATTTTAGATTAATTATTTCCTAGTCCTTAGCCTTGATCTTCTTCCTGGTGTTTGATCTAGTTTTGGTACCCGGTCCCAATTACTGGCTGGAGTCAGTCCCTTCATTTTTAGCTTTCATTGTGTCATTATTATTTCCTTCTAGCACATTGCACAGTGTCTTCAAATTTCCATAGTAGCTTTCATTCCAGCATTAGACAGAGTAAGAAAATTCTTAACCATGGCTTCGTTGCTACTGATCTTGTCATTTAATGGAATCATAGCTTTCTCCAAAAATTTGTTGATCTTTTCCTCCAGCATAGTAGAATCATCTGAAACCTTATCAAAAACCTCTTCATTTATTTTATTCAAAGCAACATCCTTCCTAAGCTTATCAATGGTGTCCTCCAACATCTCATTCCTAGTTTCCAACCTTATGCACCTATTTTTCAATTCCACAAGGTCATTTTGAACCCATTTATCAAGATTGTAGCCATAAATTGCCTTGTTCTTAGCAAGTTGAAGTGTAGTCATGGTAATAGCTCTCTTCACATGGGAGTCCCTTTCTCTTAGATCTTCCTCAAGGGAATGATGATAAATATTCCATTCAGAACTATTCTCGCAGCCTTCATTTTCTTTCTCCTTCCCAGAGATAGGGGATTCAGAGTTAGTAGGGATATCCTCCTCCATTGTCCTGATATCCTCTTTGTTGGAGTCATCATCTATAATATTAGCAGCCTCCTTGCTAGCCTCCTTATCATAATAGTCCCATGTATTGCAATATTGTTCTTGATTTCCCACTTCCTCAACATCATGTTTGCTATCTACACCAGCAACTGAGGTATCTGGATTGTCCTTCTCCCTATTATGAGAGGTGTCCTCCTTATCATCAGTGTTGTTGGTGACTTCCTTAGTCAGTTTAGGAATCTCCCAGCCGGTCCCAAAATACCCTTCCACCATGTCAAAAATATTTTTTGTGACATCTTCAAGATTCACCATATCCACCTCCTGAGTAGCTTGAATGCAGGAAGTGGTCAAATCAACATGACCCTTGACAGAGTCGATGAAAACCATAGTTTCCTTCTCTGAAATGACCCCGTTCTCATCATTTTCTTTCATAGTCTCAACTTTTTCCATCTCATCAGCTGTAACCCACTGACAATCTTTCATCCTAGAATCCTCATTAAGAGCAATAGTGTCCTCTTTTATCCCAGAATTATCTTTTCCCAAAGAATCCTTCTCAGCCTCCTGACCATCCTTTGACCTAGTTGTGTCAATGACAGTCGTAGATGAAGAAGGGGCTTTTTTGCTAGAAGAGGTTTTCTGCCTCAGGGGAGGACCAACAAGATTCTTCCTCTTTTTGCTACTGACCTGAGTAGGAATGGGCTCAGGGATGTGGTCCCTAGCATACTCAACAATTAGAAGAATAAGTCCAACATGAAGGATGGGAGAATTCTTCATCCTATGTTCAATGATACTTTGATTCAGTGAGATCAACATAAAGAAAGGGAAAGAAACCCTATTTTCATGTCTGAAGTGATTTAACAAAAGAAAGTGGTAATTATAAACTCTAGAGAACTGACCTTCTAAGGTGAATTATTCCATAATAACCCCAATGACAGAGCCCCAAATATTCTCATTGTTGTCCATTTCAACATAATCTTTCTTACCTTTGATCAAAAGGGCACGTTCTTCATCAGTGATAGGGAAATCCTTGTATGCTTTGTTGCCCACTTTAATCTCTTTGGAGTACTACATACCCTTGAGAGGGAGGCCTTTGATTTCCTTGACAAGCTCTAGGGTAAGACTGAAGGACTTCCCAGCTAGGTTGACAGTACCCTTATCCCAACCAGCAATAAACGCTTTAGAATTCTCCTTGTCATTCCCATTTAAATGCTTTACGAATTGGTGAACTTTCCTTTTTTGAGCTCATTCCAAACTTCCTTATCATACCTCCATTTTTAATTGGTAGGTTTCTCCCTCCTTAATTTGCCTCCCATTGTAAAAATTTCACCCAATTTTTTAATCTCAGAAAGAGGGTTCTCCTTAAGATGTAGAGTTAAAAAAGTACAGTCACTCGAGACTCGCTTAAGAGAATGGAGGTGATGCTTTTGATTTGTAACCCATAAATCATGCGAAATCAAGATGAAGTGACAAGTAATAATAACTTGGTGCATCACCTTCAAAGAAATCTTAATGAGGGGTGATCTTTGAAATGTGTTCATTAATATGTACTTCTCTAAATGCCACATCACCTCTAGCTTGCTCAAAGACTATCTTGTGTCATATTGTGTACTCATTATTAAAAATGATTATAACCCCTTCTTTTTGCCTTAGTCTATCATAATTAATGCAAGAATTTATCTCATCATTAATTTTAGCAGAACCATACCATTTTAGAGTTCTATCACTTCTAGCCCCAAGATTGGCAAGCCCATCAACTACCTAATTTGTCTCACAAAAATTATGAGAGACATGGAATGACTCAAAGGATTAGGAGATATTTTTAATTTTAGCAATAATGTGCTCTATAGTCCAAGAGGGGGAGTTAATTCCTTTGATTTTGTTGACTATGTTAAGTGAGTCTCCTTCTAGCCAAACATTTTTACACCCTAATTCTTCCACCAGCATAATAACATTAAGAGCTGCCATCGCCTTAGCTCTATGATTCAATTGCAACCCCAAGGGATCCAAAATAGCTCCCACACAATTGCCATTCTAGTCTCTGATAACACCACCACTCCCAGAGATTCCCAGATTTCCTTTTGAAGCGCCATCAAAGTTATCTTTGATCCAACCATTGGGAGGGGCAGACCAAACCGAATTGACTCTTTAAATATTAGGCTAAGGATTGGTAGGAGGGAAATTCCAATTTTTGATATCATTTTCAGACACACTGTCCTTGAGCTTCTTCTTACAGTTGAGAGTCGCATTGATAAAGTTATCTTCCAACCCTCTGCACATATTGTTCCCAATTACCTCAGGTCTAGAAAATTTCTCCCTGAATATTTTGTTGTTTCTTTTCTTCCAAATACACCAGCAAAGGTGAGGAGGGATAAGTTTCCAAAATTCTCTAGCCAGCTCATTAGAAAAAGGGCAGCTCCATTGAGTAACAAATTCCTGCCAAGAGTTAGGAAAAAGCCAACACAAATTCCACTTTTTGAAAATAAGATCCCACACCCTACGGGTATAGTTACAATGAAGCATAAGATGATCACAAGATTTTGCATCTTCCATATAGAGAAAAAATCTATTAACCAAAAGAAATCCCCTTTTAGATAAATTATCAAGAGTAAGGGGCTTATTCTGAACAAGGATCCAGAAGAAAAAATTGATTTTAGGGGTTAGGAACTTATACCAAACAGTTGCACACAGAGGTTTGTCTTCCCTTGAAAAAAACAAAGAGCAAGCTAAGGCAACCAAGAATTCTCCATTAGAGGTAGGGGCCCATATAATTTTGTCTTAAAATTTGTCCCTAATGAACCAAGAATGGAATTATTCATAAGAGGATAGAATCTCCTGTCAATAATGCCAATGTCCTTTCATTTATTAACTTGCCAGTAGTCATAAACTTTTGCTTATTGGATAGAGGCTCTTTTTGGATCCATTCTTTCTTTGGCTTGATTGATTGCTTCCTTCCACTCTTGCTTATTGGATAGAGGCTCTTTTTGGATCCAAGGGTCATCCCAAAAATTAATTTTTACCCCATCACCCAGCTTCCATCTTCTCCCCTCAAGAATGATATCTTTTGAGGAATTTATACTATTCCAGATATAAGAACCATTTACCTTGTATTCATTTTTAATGTAGTCCTCCAAGTTTCTGGAGTAAAAAAGATACTTGTTTCTTATGATTTCATTCCACTTCTTTTTGTCCCCATAAATTCTCTAAATTTTCTTAGCTAGGAGGGCTTTATTAACAAGTTTAATTAGTCTTAGCCCAAGCCCCCCTTTGCTCTTAGGTTTGCAAACCTTCTCCCAAGCTATCAGACTTAATATTTTTTTTATCTTCTACTCCAGACCATAAAAATATTTTTTGGATATTCTCTATAGCAAGAGAAAATTTATGGGGAATATTGAAGAGACTCAACGCATAAACAAGGAGATTTTGCAAAGAAGATTTGAGAAGTTGAAGTTTACTAGAGTTGCTCAAAAGGGATCCTTTCCAACCAACTAGCTTATTATTAAACCTCTCCACAATAAGATTCCAGAAGCTTTTAGGGGGCTTAGAGCAAAGGGGAAGACCTAGATAGGAGGATGGAAGATTCCCAATGCTACAACTAAGGATATTAGAAATATTATTCTATCTTTCAAGAGGAGTATTAATGAAGAACATAAAGCTCTTATTCCAATTTATAAGTTGACCTGAAGCTGAGGTATAGATAGTCAATGCTTTTTTGAGGTTTCTGCTTCTTTTATAGTTTCCTCCCCCATAATAAGAGTATCATCAACAAATTGCTTGTGAGAGAAAACAGATCTGACTGAAGAAGGCTGGAGACCTGATATGCTTCCCTCATTGACAAGTTTATTGATATATCTTCCAAGGCACTCAGAAAAAATAGAAAACAAGATCAGAGATATGGGATCTCCTTGCTTGAGGCCTTTGGAAGGTGTAAAAAAATTGGAAGAGCTGCCATTAACAATAACATAGGATGAAATAGTAGAGACTAATTGGGAAATGAGTTATAAGACTTCGGAATCAAAGCCAAAGTGATTTAGAACTTTCTGGAGGAATTTCTAGTCCACCCTATCATAGGCTTTGGACAAGTCAAGTTTCATAAGGAAACCTTGCTTCTTTGCTGCTTCAAGGGAATGAATATTCTCATGGGCCACCACAATAGAATCCAAAATTTGCCTACCCAGAATGAAGCCATTTTGCTGGGGGGAAATAATGGATGGTAATATGGAAAGCAACCTATAAGTCAAGACTTTAGCAATAATCTTGTAGACAACATTACAGAGACTAATCGGTCTAAAAGCTTCAATCATATTAGCCCCTGTCTTTTTGGGAATTAGGACCAAAAAAGTAGCATTTAATTCCCTTAGAAGAACTCTAGTACCAAAGAATTCTTTGACTATGTCCTACACATCTTTACCAGTTATGTCCCAAAATTATTGGAAGAAGAAAAGGGGGAAACCATCATGACCCAGAGATTTTTCTCCTTCGAAAGAGAACAATGTAGCTTTGATTTCCTTATCATTGGGGATGGCCTTGAGCCTTAAGTTAGTCCTCTGATCAATTTGATTAGGGATAGATGAAAGGATCTCATTTTGACTTTGGATATCAAGATTTTCCTCTTTGGATAATAAAGAGGAGAAGAAAAGGAGCATTTCCTTTCTAATATCCTCTTCTTTATTCAAGGTTTTGCCATTAGAAACAAGGGAATAAATCCTATTAATAGCTTTGTGTTTCATAGCAGTCATATGAAAGAATCTTGTATTTTTGTCCCCATCTTTTAGCCAAAGGGATCTTGATCTTTGTCTCTAGAAAGATTCCTCTTTAGAGATGATGTTGTGAAAATCAGCCACCAACAAATTTTCAATTTTTTTAAGCTCCTCAGAGAGGCCCTCTCTCTGAATTTTCTCCTGAATTACCTTTAATTCATTATGTTTTCTATTTTTAGCCATAAAAATGTCTCCATAAATTTCCTTATTCTAGATTCTTACTTTCCTTTTGACAGTGCTCAACTTTTTAGCAATTCTATACATAGCACCACCATCCTGCTTATAATTCCACCATTTTGCAATACACTCTTTCAAGCTTGGGTGAGCCATCCACATTTTTTCAAACAAAAAGGGATATTCTTTTTCACATTTAAAAGGTTGGCATTAAAAATCTATGGGAAAATGATCAGAACCAATTCTCAGAGAAGATAAAGAACAAGAAAACTTAGAAATCTAGTTAAAAGATAAAAGAGTTCTATCTAATTTAACCTATATCAGATTAGCTCCAGTTCTTCTATTCATCCAGGTGTAGGATATTCCTTCCAGCTCCATGTCCATTAAAGATTGGTCATTGATGTACTCCATAAGATCCAATATGTTGTCAATTTGAGAGGGGACACTGCCCACTTTGTCATCAAACTTAAGGAGAGTGTTGAAATCTCCCATAACCATCCAACTATCCTCTTGGTAATTGCTTTTGATTTCTTTAAGCCTTTTCCAAAATTTCAATCTACCATTTTTAGTATTGGGAGTGTAGATATTCATGAAGTTCCAGGAAAAATCATCTTTAAGATGTTTAACTTTGACAAGAATTATATTTTTTTCCACAAGCAAAACCATGTAGTTAACAGTGATATTATTTCAAAAAATAACAACTCCAGAGGCTCCATCAGAGTCAATTCCTATACTATTACCATTCTTAAAAGGGTGAATTTTTTCCACTTTAATACTTGACATCTTAGTTTCTTGGATTAGAAAAATATCAGGTTTTTTTGTCTCTCACCATATTTCTCAGTACATCTTGCTTATGGGGACTATTCAGTCCTCTAATATTCCAAGATATAATCTTCATTTAAAGGGTTGGGGAGAAGATCTCTGGGATGGTAGACTGTTTACCATCTGTAATATTCTTTTTTTCTTCTTGTTCCCTAGTTATTTTGTGAGAAGGTCTACCTCTTCTCTCCCCTAACGGAGATCTAACATCATCTTTCTATTGCCTTCTAGTTTGAACTCCTCCCTAGGGGGTAATTTCTGATTGCTTACCTAACTTTGTCATCCTTTGACTCCCACCACCTTTTTTTGAATCTTTTTTGAGCTTCTTTTTATCAATGACTTTTGACCAGGGAGTCTCATGACACTCCATAGAAAGATGGTCATCAACCAAGCTCTCCTTTTGACTATATTCCTTACTTACTTCAGACCAGCTCTTGCTGCTACTAGCTATAGTAGGGGAATTTTCAAGCCCATTGGTTGGAAATAAAACTAAGTTTGAATTTCCTATTTTAGTTCCTCCAGAATCCATAGGGGAAAAAATATTTCCATTTTTATCTTTATCTTCTTTATTGGGACTTGGGAAATCCAGTTGAACATGCTCCTCTGATTTCTCATTAGTTGACTATATTCCTTCTTTATCTTTCTCTTCTTTGTTAGATCTTGGAGAATCTAACTGAGCTATCTCTTTAGCTTTATCCTCATCTCTTTTTGGCTGTGTAGAGGCTTCGGCTCCTATCAGGTTCTCGAATTCTATTTTATTTTCCATAGCATGTTCATTATTAGCTCCACCAAATTTTTGATCATCTTTTTTCTTCTCTTCCTCATTAGGAATATTAGGTTTGATATGGGTCTCTACTGCTCCATTCTTTTCTCTCCATTTAGTTCTTGACTCTTTCTTTTTAGTTTGGTGTACTTTCTCCTTTGGTTTCATCGGGCATTGTTTTGCCCAATTCCTAGATTTTTTGCATGTGAAGCAGACAAAGGGGAGTGATTCATAATCAACCATTTGAATATGTTTTCCCATTTTTGAGTTAATAGTTATAACCTCCATTAGGTCTTCCTTTTGGTGGATGTTGACACAAATTTTGGCATAGAAAAATCTTGTCTTTGCAACTATCATCGGGTCAATAGATAGAAGCTCCCTTAAATATCCAGCCAGACTTGCAAAAATGTCCTCATGCCAATATTCTAGAGGAAGACCCTAGAATCGAACCCACACCAGGGCTGCTTCAAACATATCTGCATTCAGGTCAAGTCTAGTTCCCTATTTTTGAAGAGCCAAAGATGATTTGCCGAACATCTAAGGGCCCCCACATAGGACATTAGAGAGGTCTTCTACACTTGAGAAAATGAACGAGAAGAAGCCCTTTGGAAAAGCTGCTATGTCTACTTGGCCCTTTAGTTTCCATTTTCTAGCTAAGAAAAGTCTTACAACATCAATATTAGGTCTAGGTCTAGTGAACTTTCCCACCAACGTATTTTTCATTGAAGACACTGTATGGTCTACCAGTGAGTCAGGAAGGAAGATGTTGAAGAGTCCCTTTTCTAGGTCGAAAGTATTATCAACACAAGGAAATGAAGAGTTTCTTGTTGGTTTGACCCCAAACAAGGATGACCAACTACCTTTTTTTGAACTTTCAGAAAAAAATTGACCAGCATTCCTGGCAAAGGGAGACTTACCGACATTTATCCCTGGTTTTGAGCCACCATCTCGGGAAAGCTTTATGTCTAGATCTTTGTCCCCTTTATTTTACTTCATGGAGCCCTCCTCTGATTCACCCCTAGCCTTCTATTGGTCACTTGCCTCAGAGATTCCCTGAACGCTTCCAGATGCTAGTTTCCCACCCGAAGCAGAGTTTGAAAATGCTTGTTTTTCTCTTACTTTTCCACTATGTTGGGAATGATTGCTATCTGGGTCTTTGTACCCTTTCGAGTCCTTATCTTTCCCCATTCTTCTATTGTTTTCTTGCCACTGTAGATGCCTAATTTTTGCCTGTTGCAGGTTTCCTGCCTGATGAAATTTTTGAATTTTCTCCCTCTAGTCGATGCCTTCCCTCTCCACTCACCATGATTTCAAATTGAGTGATGGAAACTTGTGGAAGGTTATCAATTTGTGGTTTTACATCTTGGCTAATTCCAACATGGTATGCCATAAATGCATGTTTCTTCCCACATCAAATGACTTTTGCACATAGTTATATCATTGGAATGTTGTGATGCCAAATAGATACCATTGTTGGATTTAAAAGGCTAGAGGAACAAAAAATAATTACTTGTCATATTTTCATTTTTTAGTAATTTTCAATTTTGTAATTTTTTTAGCTGCTATACAAAAAAGTAAAAAAAAAGAAAGAAAAATTAGCAAAAGGTCGATTTGTCTTCGCCCATCTACCAATTTGGTCAAAATTTTGGTTATTTCGGGGAAATTGTGTCCTTTTAGCCTTTTTTTTGTTTTGTTTTGGGTGCTAATTACTCTCTAAGAAGTAGTAAGAGGATAGGTCTCTCTCAAATATTTATTTCGTATTTGGTTTTGGCCTCTTGCACAAGACCTTGTTGGAAAATCTTGAATGGACTTGGTCTTTTGGTAGAAAATGATTTACTCTTGTTCTTAGTGATCTTCGTTACTTTGAGGTTTTTGTTCTTTTTTCAATGGCTCTCACTTTGAACAATAGACATTTTTACGTAGTAGAATTTAACAAACCCCATTCCAAGATTCATGTCTCTTCCTTTGCACATAGTTATTTGAATTTCTATAATGATTTTAGTGATCCCAGCCCTCAAATTAAACATCAACTAATTTTTTCCAAGTTTTTATATGGATGAAATAAACTCTCACATTTTATGGTCAAGGGAACCAATGCAACCTATAATTGTGAATTTATTTGAAGGTACAAAGTGTGAAATCATATGATTTTGAGATTGAATATGTGATGGGTATGTCAATAAAAGATGTACCGACCTCAGTAGAACTAGTAATATTTTTCTTTTCATGAGATTTACAATTAATCTATAAAGGATATCCTCTTAATTTGACATAGGTACATTCAACTACATAGGTAATTGAATTTATTTATCAATTAAAACATAATAGGAGAGAATTCACTCGAATGCATGATTGAGAATTCACTCAGTCTCATGTTGTCCTTTACGTTGTGGTGGAATGTTTATTTTTTCTTTCTTTACTCTTGTGGAATGCTCGCTTTATAAAAGATTATTATCCCATGTTCCTAATTTAAAAAAAATTCTCATTTTCATTTTTTCCTTTTGAAGTATTCCTTGGTATGTCTTTTTCATCATTTTAAATTCTCATTTATCCCCAAAATAAATATGTGCACTTTTACCGAAATCTATAAAATGGTTTTGCACAATATGCATGATGTTTTTTTGGAGAAAGTACACCACATATCCAACAAGATTCTTTGTGTCCTTCTAGCTCTCTCTCCAAGCTATCTTCTTGGAGAGATTTATTTCCATGACTCCAAAAAATGTCATCCTCTAACATATTTTCATTTAGATATAAAGATCATCTAGTTCAATATATACTCTTCCTTAACTCAAACAAATAACACCAAATCATTCCTAGTCACTATGTTTGTTAACCTACAACTGATTGAATATCTTGTTGAAGATTCGGGAGGTCACTGAGCTGTTAGAGTAATATGTAAGATGATTAAATTAGTCAATATGTTGTCATTGATGTCAACTAGTCTTGACTATACTTATCATGATAGTTACAAACATCTAAACAACTGTAGAAGGAGGAAATGGTGAAGAAATGAGATATCTACATAAGGACAAGATGAATATAAAAAATATGGATAAGGTATACATTTGGTAACTTATTGATGAGTCTATGGAATTATGTTGTTGACTTGAGCATGTTACATTATTCTATTATGAAGATGAGATCATAATTGAACAAGTTAATGTGGTTGGTAATTGAATATTTCTATATACATCGAGTCAGTCTTGTGTATACCAAGTGATAGTAATAACTGAGTTAGTTATCACCGATGCATTCTGTATTAACTAGGTAAGATGAAAACATTAAATGTTTATAATAGCCAATTGAAATTGATGAGCTAGCAAACGCTTACAATTTCAAGGTAAGAGATAGATTTTTTTATAAGATCAACAGCTGACAAAATTCAGAGATAATCGAAGGGAAGAGATTGAAACATGTTATTGATACAACTACTGAGGAAGCTTGAAGAGGCAAAACGAATGATGGAGATTAAGAGGAAAAATCTAATGGATGAGATGAAAATAGTTTACATGTCTATTTAAGAGACATGAGATTCATTATTGAATCTTCCAGATGAACTGAGACTGCATGAGAATTCATGTGAAGACATTTTTAATGCACTACTGATCAAATTGGTTATAGAAAGAACCGAGATGGACTTCAGGTATTACCAAGCGTTAGAGAATTATACATCGAGTGAAGTAAGATGGAGGATATAATGGAGTGAATTGATTATTAATTAGAAGATTTATATTGAGACTAGCATAGATCTGAATATTTGTAAATTGAGTTGTATTTGAATTAGATCACTACTATATCAATTTAACCATTTTTACAACTAAATCTCTTAACCGAGTGGACTTAACAGTCTTTTTCATTTCAATATGACATTCAAGGAATGTTAATTATTTTCTTGTTGACCCCATAGTGAATGCTGGTCAAGGGAGAATTGTTAGTGATAAATCCTCTAACTAGGTCACACCTTATAGTGTGTTTTGTAACCTTTAACAGGGTTGGCTCCTAACCGAGCTCACTTTAGAAGAGTGAAATATTTTGGGTTACTGGTCCCAGGTGGTTTTTCCCTTAGCAGGATTTCCACATTAAATCTTTGTGTTATGTGTTATTTAATTTTATTGGATTACTATCATACTTTACATATTTCATATTTGATTAATCGGTAAACACAATTTTGGAAATTACTAGATTCGATAAATGACCGAAAAGATTGTTGTTAATATCTTACTGAGTTGATTATTTTATTGAAGAAGTTTGAAAAAGTACATCTGAGAATGTGGGACTGTAGGATAACTGATTTAACTGATTCACCCCCCTCTCAATTATCTAACAATTGGTATTAGAGCTTGTGTGCTTGAAAAGGGAAGTTTGAAGGACTTGAGCTAAAGATCACAAGATTTATAAGAGAGAGGTGCCAAAGCTGAACAAAGATAACTTCTCGACATGGCAAAGAAGAATAGGGTTGCACATATTTGGAATTAGAGAATCTACTCTACAACTCCTAGACAATGGTTACATACAACCAACTGTTGGACCTTTGACAGTTGATCAGCTAAGAGACAGACATGAACACAACATGACGATGATAGAGATTGTTTCTGCCCTATCTGATGTAGAATTTGAAGATGTCAAAACATGTACTACAATAAAAGAAATGTGGGACAAGATTGCACTAGTTCATGGAGGAGATGCAAATGTACTGAGGGCCAGAATTAAAATCCTTAGAGGTAGATTTGATGATATGAAGATGAAAGAAGGTGAAAATATTACACAATATAAAAACCAAATCAAGGAGGTTTTCAATGTTATCCGAGGAGCAAGAGGTGTTATTGATGAAGACACTATTGTGAGTAAAATTATTAGAACCTTGCTGCCTATCTATGCTATTAGAATCTCTGCTATTCATGAAATGAGATCTACACCGGGTAATGTTCTTACAATTGATAGCCTAATTGGTAAATTGACTACTTTTGAGATGAATAACTATGATAACAATATTGCACTGAGTTTTGAGACTGCATTTATGTTATCCTTGAAGATCGGTAAGTCTAGCAGTAAAAAAACATAAGGAATGAAAGTGATAGTGACAATGAAGATGGACTTGATGAACTTGAAGCACTTATGGCTGTATGCACCCAAAAATAGTCGCCTAAACTTTGGGCCCCATTTATTCAATTTATCAATCCTGAATCATTTTTATCAATAATCAATATTTTCAATATCAATCTCTTGATCAAATCCTAATTTCGATCATATATTGGATTTTTATCCTATGGGCTAACCATTTATCCTAAGTCTTTATTTATTCAAAAGGAATATTTCCTCCCCTTTTGATTAAATTAAAAAGCCTCCACTTTTCCCTTTTATCCTAAGTTGCACAAATAAAGCATTATTCTTATTTTATAAAAAGGAGAAAAGCACTTTTTGTCTCATATGGACATAAAGTCAACTCTTATTTTCCTATTGGAGGATATGTGTGCACATGGATTGCTCCTCTTTCAAGCTCCACCACTGATTAAGTCTTTTTGCCTCTTAATCTCCATGGTCCATTTCACCTCATTTCTTATAAAATGAGAGCTCTCTCCTCCATTTATATCCACTTGTTTTATGCTAATGTTATGCTGCAGGTTTTAGGTGCATTTGGAGTTTGAAGACATTGAAGACTTGTTGCATTTCATTGTAGTTGCATATTTCCTTTCTTAGTTGCATGATCATGGCATTCTAGTTTAGTTTCCTTTGATGCAATAGATTTAACTCACATAGCTTAATAGGAGGGATTTGTAACACTTGCTCTTTCCATTTCATAGCTTAGTTTGTACTTCCATTTTCATAGCATAGCTTGCACATTTGCATCTTCATTTTAGTTGCATTGCATTGCATTTCATAGTGATTCTTGGAGATATTGGCATTGTTTCCCTTGTCTTCATTGTGAATCTTTCATTGTATGGTTGACTAGCAAGGTCACAAGCTTGTAGCTCTAGCTGAGAGCAAATACTTCATAGTCCCTTGCAACTCCATGCATAGAGAGCTATGAGCCACTTTGTGAGGCCTCATTCTTGAGCAACCTTGCATGCAATGGTTCATAGAAGTGCACCATTTTAGTGTGTACATTTCTGGCGCCCACCGTGGGGCTCGAACCCACGATCACAAGGTAGTAGTTTGCATAGTAGTTTTACTATGAACGTTTGACTAAAATTGTTCAACATCAACAATTTGAAATAAGATATCTTTCTCTACTGGACCAATGCGAATAGGTAAAACGGCCAATCCCTTAGAACTTCTTTTTGCTTCGTCATATGCTTTGATTGTGATCCTTTTCTTTGTGTCAATGACGTTCTCAGAATATCCTAGAGCTAGCAACAAACTCAGGGTACAAATATTGAGCCCCGCACCCCCATCTATCAGTACATGCCTAACACGGGTTTTATGAATCATGACTTTGATGTGTAAGGCCAAGTTATGTGGGTGACTGATGGATTTGTCATCTTCTTCGGAGAAGGTGAGGTAATGAGGGCTAGCCAAATGGTTGACCATGTTTTGGAATTGGTCAATATCTAAGTTGTTAGGGACATTGGCTGCTCGCAAAGCATCCTCAAGGACGCGCTTGTGCTTAGGAGATAATTCTAAAAGCTCAAAAATGGATATCTGCGTGGGTGTACATTGTAGCTGGTCAATAAGATTATAATTGGAATTAGGACCAACGGCAGATTTGGGAGGAGCACCTTTGGACACGGGCTGTTTAGACTTGCTAGTGCTAGGACCTCTAATGACAATGGGCGCTTGGGCCTGGCCCCTAGTGACAGCATTGAGGGACTGGGGCATTCTTTGTGAGTGAGGGCCTCTTATCACCACAATAGGTCTTTCATCAGTCATAGGAGTTGAGTCCACATTATGTCCATAGGACTCTTTCCCTCTCATCATGTTGACACTATCATCCACAACTTCAAGCATGTTAATGACGTTCTCTACATTTGTGTAGGTGTAGTTGATAGCCACCTTGCCATTCTTATTGTTAGAATTCTCTCCTTTCTCATATTTAGGCAAGGGCTCTTTAAAGGCTTTATGATCCACATTAGTGGTTAACCCATCCAATTGTAATTGTCCTTTCTTAATAAGGTCTTGGACAAGATGCTTGAGTTTAAAACAATTTTCTATGTCATGTCCAATCCCATTATGGAAAACGCAGAAAGCCTTAGCATCCCACCAATGAGGTAAAGGATCCGGTATGTGATGTTTTGTAGGATCCTGTGGGTGTGCCAAATTATGAGCAACTAATGTCTTAAAAACATCTGCATAAGATTCTCCCAATTTGGTAAATTATCTTTTCTCCATTTTAGATCTCTTTTGATACTTAGGTTTGTCTTGTTGTGTTGAAGACATTTGCAGCTTCATAGCTTGAACTGCATGAAAGAGGTTAAGAACTCCTTCATTTTTGACTTGAGATGACTCAACAACTCCGTCGTTGACCACTTGCTTGTTTTTGTTCCAATAGGAGTTCTTTTTGTCCTTGTTACCATTAGTATTGTTATTTTGGCTATTGTTGTTATTTGTTGGTTTAGCCAAAATTCCTTGTTCTTTTAGGACATCCTCAATGCGACATGCCACCTCTACCATAGTATCAAAGGAATTAAATGGGATTTTCTTGACTTCATATTTGAGTTCTGGTATTAGATTGCTCACAATGATATCAATTCTCTCCTCTTTAGGGATTGTCCTTGGGTATTTCGAACACAATCGCCTCCATCGTTGTAAAAATGTGACAAAAGATTCCCCTTGATTTTGCTTAAGTTTACACAAATCAAGCATTATGACTGACCTCGATAAGTTGTAAGCAAAATGCTGAACAAATCTTTGGACAAGTTCTTTAAATGTCTTTACTGGAGGGGAAAGGTTGGTGAATCACTCAATGGCTTGACCTTTTAAACTCCTTGGGAATAACCTCATCAAGTAGGAGTCTTCATGGTGAAAGGAAAAGCTCATTATGTAGAACTGTCGAACATGGTCGTGAGGGTCACCAGTGCCATCATATTTGTCGTATGTTGGGAATTCAACTTTCTTAGGGAATTCTACCATCACCACACTTTTGTCAATGGGGTTAGGACATATGGAGTCCAAATGAAATGTGCTCTTGGGAGCCTTCATCCTGTCTATATCCTTTTGCATTTGTAAGATCACCTCATCAGTTGAAGGATTCTGTTTCTTGATCTTTTGGTGAACATCAAAATTATATGGAACTTTATCACCTTTGTTGATAAGACTTTCCAAGAATTGGTCTTTGTTTTGTTCCACATATTGCTCCACATATGCTTGAAATGACGGTTCTTGTTGCATAGTCATGAAGTCCGTATGATCAAATTTAGCATAACTGCCTCCATGTTGTGAGCCATGATGTGCTCGTTGGGAGGGTTGCTTTGAATGTCTATGAGACGACTGTCTCCTATGATGGTCATATCTTGAAGCCTTTCTTCCTCTAGGACTTGGGGATCGTGAGGGTGTCTTTGATCTTCTTCGAGGGCTAGGGGAAGGGGTAGATGGGGGTGAGTTGGTCCCACTATTGGCTCCCCTCCTATTAAATCAGCTTTGGAGTTGTTATGCATAGAGTCTATCTTCTTCTTCTTGGGAGACTCTTTTCTGTATATCCAACAATGCACGTTCCTCTTCCTCTAGTTGTCTGAATTTTTCCTTTTTAGCAGCCTGTTCATTTAAGTAGGCTTGCTTCTCTCTCTTAATGCTTCTCAATCTTGTATTTGCATATCGAGAGGTGTCTTTAAGTGGGGAGGTTTGTCTCGAATGCCTCATTGCATTAGCTGCGTTGATGTGGTGATCACTAGATTCGTTATTCTGGTCTTCATGTTGTGACCCTGAATCTGAGTGAGCTTGCTTATGATGTCTTTCAGCTCGTTGATGAGTATCAAAATACCTCACATTGTTGGGAGGTGACCCAGGTGGACTAGCATGAGAAGAACCACCGTACTCTCTTCTGTGTCATTGGAAGATATCCTCAAAAGTTTGATTCATGGCTTCTCTTTGTTGTCGGGTGAAAGTGTAACTCATGTCCATACTTGATGAAAGTGGTACAAAAGAGGTGCTCAATTCACTAGGATTAGCTCCCGGATTAAAAAAAACTTTAGATTCACTCTTAGGAGATTGGTCAAAAAGGGTTCCTTTTCCCTTAGGTTGTCGACGAGTCTTGACGGGTGGTAACTGGCTAAAGGCAACAAGGGGTCGCTTCCCTTGATTAACTTGGTACCTTGTCGTAACTGACATGAAAGAGAGATACTCTCAATGATAAGGTGACCTTTCAAAGTGTCAATGCCAAACTAGGATAATCAAAGTCCTCTATTGTCCAAAGAGAAATGAAAATAAAAGAAAAAAAGGGCTTTACCAACACTGTCAAAGAGGTGCTTCAAATCAAAGGGTGACTACCCTTGCACTTTTGAATCAGGAGGTTGGACTAGGCCAAGAGATAATTGAAATTGAGATGAAAATCAAAGTGATTTGGACAATAAGAGTACTAAAATTTTCCCAGAATGAAGTTAACAATTTTAAAGATGAACCTTGGCACCAAAAATGGCCTTCTAACTTGACAATTTTTCCAAAGTGATTTCGTAAATCAAATGATGCTATCCCGGAGGACTAAAAACTAGAAATTTGGAGTCAAGACAGATCTCAAACGTCAGGGTGAGAAGCCTGCTCTAAGACCTAGCCTGATTAATAGCAACTGATATTGACCAAAATTTAAGCACGGCAGAAATAAACCAGGTGATATACTCCAGGCTATTGGGGCGATAAACCTATAACCATGTGATACTTCGCCCGAAGCTAGGTGATACTTCTTAATACTGGCGGGCGATATACTCTAGGCAGGTCGGGCGATAGTCCGTCAGGGGTGAACTATCGCATGATATTTCTCTTCAAAGCAGGCGATATTTCTAGCAAGCGCGAAGTATCGCGCGTTACTTCACTTTATAGGGTGCGATACTGTTGCAGAATTGTTTAACTCTTGACCAGATTTGTGCAAAATTTGCATTTTTGGGTCTGTTTGGTCAAAATTTCTAGTCTGAGGGTTGATGTTTTCAATTTTAGTCACAATATCAGCAGAATTTCGGCAGGTTTGCAAACAGTAAGGGATCAAAATATGGTCTCAAACACTTGAAACAAGGGCAAAAGCAACCTTGCCAAGACAAACACTTGTGATATAAGAATTGAAACAACACCCTATGAATGCTACCGATTGTTTGTATGTAAGAACATTTGCACTGGTATCACACAATCAAAGACACTTCAAGCAAATCTATCCTAAAAAGTCAAGGCTCAATACTTACCAACTTAGCCCACAACTTGATGCCCCCTTGCCTCACACCAAGTGGTTACCCACAAGAGATGTTGGCTTTGTCATGGAAATGTCAAATGACACAACCAAAGGGACACATATGGTGAGTATCTTAAGGTGATCCGGGTAAACCACTTAGATCAATCCTTGCACTAAAAAGATAAGCGGCTAAAAAAAGGTGGCTTCTATCTAATGGTTCTTAATAAGGATTTCCGTTCACAACACCCCTTTTGCTCCTCATAAAGGACTAGGACCTCGCGGCCTCAAGAGTACCTTAAGCATTCTTGTTCAATATTTTCCCCATGGTCGCAATCCCATGAGCTACTCACATCAAACGAAGACAAGTGTTATGTCTATCAAATTTTTTGGTGTCCTTGATAGCCTTGAGATTATAGTGAGTTGGAATCACTTGCCACCAAGGAAAATGATGACAAGATTGTCCCCACTTGAGTTGTTCCTCTTGATTGCTCAAGAGCAGGCCCACTAAAAGATTCTTAAACTAAACAAAATGGATCAAATCTTGAGGTTCAAGGTTTTTGATTCACCACAAGGGTGAAGAGCATACTCCCCTATCTCAAAAATCTCTCCCAAACACACCAAGCAAATAGATTCAATTACTCCAAAACCTTAAGATGGGTCAAGATTTTTTGATTCACCTAAAGGTGAAGAGCATACTTCTCCTACCACCTCAAGATCCCTTTCACAAGGTATTAAGATGCCTAATACAATTAGTGAATGCCACACTTGAAAGGAAAGCAAATAAACAAGCAAATTTTTTTTTATTTTTTTATTTTTTTAATGCTTGGGCAGCCCTGCAAAAATTGTTAGTAGCCCTCTTTGACATGCGTTTTTAGCAATTTTCAAGCAAATGAGAGTACCTACAAACACAACTTGTTAGACCCACAAAGTTAGCAAAATTAAAATCCAAATGTAAACATGCAACAAACTGCTAGATTTAAGCTAAAAGATGTGGGTTAGACCTATCTAAACACAGCAAAACAAAACAACAAGCTAAAATAATCAAATTCGGATGAGAAAACTGGAAACGCAAGTCCCTATCAAACCAGGTGATATTTCTCAGACTTCACCAGTATCGCGCGACACACTTTCTTATAGTCATGCGATATTTCTCAGTCGCACGATATTTCTCACTATGGGCGGGCGATACTTCGCCCGATAACAGGTGATATTTCTCAGTACTGGCGGGCGATTCTTCTTTCGTGTGAAGTGTCGTACCGCTATACAAAGGTATATCGAGCGATATTTCTGAGAAGTATCGCGTGATACTCTGAGACAGAAAACTAGAGACTGAAAATCAAACTGAAAATTGATAAAAATTTTGACGGAAAATGCAGAATTACAGAGACAAAGCTAATCTACTCAGCCCCACGGTGGGCGCCAGAAATGTACACACTAAAAGATGCACTTCTATGAACCATTTCATGCAAGGTTGCTCAAGAATGAGGTCTCACAAAGCGGCTCATAGCTCTCTATGCATGGTGTTGCAAGATTGAAAATTGCTCTCAGCTAGAGCTATGAACTCATGACCTTGCTAGTCAACCACACAATGAGAGATTTAAGTGAAGACAAGGGAAACAATGCCAATATCTCCAAGAACCAAATATGCAATGCAATGCAAATCTAAGTGGGAATGCAATCTAAGCTATGAAAGGAAAGTACAATGCAACTAATCTATGAAGGGAAATAGCAATGGATTACAATGCTTCCTATTTAGACTATGTGAGCTTATTCTATTGCATAAAAGGAAATCTATACTATGAATGCCATTATCATGCAACTAAGAAAGAAAATATACAACTAAATGATCAAAGCAACAAGTCTTCAATATCCTCAAAAGCTCCAAATGCACCTAAAACCTGCAGCATAACATTAGCATAAAAACATGGTATATGCAAATGAAGGAGAGAGCTCTCCTTTTATAAGAAATGAGGTGAAATGGACCATTGAGATTAAGAGGCAAAAAGTCTTAATCAGCGGTGGAGGTTGAAAGAGGAGCAATCCATGTGCACAAGTATCCTCCAATAGGAAAATAAGAGTTGACTTTATGTCCATATGAGACAAAAAGTGCTTTTCTCCTTTTTATAAAATAGGAATAATGCTTTATTTGTGCAACTTAGGATAAGAAGGAAAGGTGGGCTTTTTATTTAATCAAAAGGGGAGGAAATATTCCTTTTAAATAAATAAAGACTTAGGATAAATGGTTAGCCCATAGGATAAAAATCCAATATATGATCGAATTTAAGATTTAATCAAGAGATTGATAATGTTGAAAATATTGATTATTGATAAAATTGATTCAGGATTGATAAATTGAATAAATGGGGCCCAAAGTTTAGGCGACCATTTTAGGGTGCATAGGTAAAATGTTCATAGTGGTTTGCATTTTTAAGTTCATGTTAGTCTAGTGTTGTATTTTGCATATGGAGAGAGCTCTCCTTTTCATCCTACGTGGACCTGTCAGTCGACTGCGCTCACCTTTTCTTCTTCCCGATCATGTCTTTCGCTCCTTGTCTTTTTCATCTCGAACCTGTTCCTGTTCATCACAAGGGGTTAATCATATCATCATATCTATATCAAAACTGTCATTTTCAAGAAACATGAGTCTATATCATACACATGAGAATTAAACATACATCTATGAGAGAGAACATACATAAGCATATACATAAGCATTTTGAGCAAAATGACAAGACAATATACATAAACTGATACATCCATCACAAGTGAGACAAATACACATGATACATCGAACATCCAGTAATCTCATAAATCTATATACAATGTCATGATATACAATACAATATGAGATCCGAAAATCTGGATCAAATGTCTCAAAATATGTCCAAAACATCTAAAACTAAGACTCACTACCACCCTCATGAGGAGCTCATGGTGGTGGAGGAGGCATAGCCCTCCTATCAAGTACTGCGTCTGATACCCCTGCCCACTGAGAGTATGATGGTGCTCTCTCACCCTCTGGGATGGCCTGCAGATATAACCCATGATAATAGGCTACTCTCGCTGACTCTCGTCGGAGCTCCAGTGCCTCGGCCTGTGCCATCACCTCACGACGTGCTATCTCTGCCCTAAGATCAGATATCTGCTGATCTCGCTCTGCCCTCAGATCTAGTAGCTGCTGATCTCTCACGACTATAGTAGTCCGGAGCTGCTATATCTCTGCCTCCTGAGCCTGTATTTGGGCTCTCAGATCCTCTCCCCCTGCAGGCTGCTCCTACTGTACCTCCGCCTGCCGGCGAGCTGGTCTCACCTCCTCCTCGGGTGTCGCTGATTGCTGTCCCCGTGACCATTTTCGGCCACCTGATCTTGACCCCTCTCCTCTCTCCATCCTCCTCCCTCTCCCCCTCCTACCATCTCCTCCATCCCCTCCCTCCCCTCCTCCCTCTCCTCTATCCCCTCCGTCTCCTCCATCTCCCCCGTCATCTCCTCCGTCTCCTCCTGGCACTGGTACCTGTGCATCGAGTACTGTAAACTAAGGGAAGGGCACCCTCCGCTGCTCTGCTCTGTAGGCTCCATCAGCCCCTGCATCTGCCATCTCTGGAAAATACTCCCAGGGCTCGCTCTTGATACCTGTTGTCTCTGCGACAGCCTGCTGATAATCCAACATGGGTAGCCACCCATGACCCTCCTCATCTCTAGCTCTGGCATAGGTGGTAGTCTTTGTCGAGACTCGCTGCTGCCTACCGAACTGCCGCCATACCCGAGTGATGCAGAATCTCTCTATGATCTCTGCATATCGACCTACCAGTGGCCGACTACACAGCATGTAGCTCAGCTCATTGGCTGCATCTCCCAAAACCTCAACCTCCCTGTAGGGCCTCCATGTGAATGAGGCTATCTCATCCAAAATCTGCTGATAGTAGGTCACATCCCCAGAATGGGCATGTGATATAAACCCGAGGTACCTGTAGATATAGGGGTACCTCCTCTCCCTCGGCTGAACCCTGGGGCGCACCACAACGATGTGCTCCCATGCCCATACCTGTGCCAGGATGGCACCGCATGCCCATGTCTGACCGTCTCTGTAGACGATCTCATGCAGCTCATGGTACATCTCTGCCAATATGGCAGGACCCCATGCCATTCGTCGCGGCCTGCCGATCAAATCCACCAAAAGCTGAGCCCATCCGAGCGGAAAACCCTTCTGACTGTGGTCAGTCATTAGGATCTACGAAATGATAGATGCCACTATGCATGGCACTGGGTAGTTTCTACTGAAATCATCTATCAGCCTCTCCCAGCTGATATGTCTATCCAGAATAGTGACATCCTGGAACATCTCCTGAACCAGTCGGCGCCCCTCAGTGGCATCCTGATCATAGTACACCTGTGCCAACAAATGAATCATGTCAGTTTTCATCATATGGAAACATCATATTTATGATTAGATCTTAAAACATGATTATACTCACTGGCTTGCCATGACATAGCACTCATAAGATCCTGTAGACGTCCTCCAGAGTGATCGACGCCTCTCCAGTAGGCAGATGGAAGGTGTTGTGCTCACTATGCTATTTCTCGGTAAGAGCAGTCAATAACCCATGGTCCGCTTGGATATATGAGTATCTCAGCAGATACCGGAATCCCATCGCTCTGAGGTCGGCATTACCCGGATCGTCTAGATCCCAGACACACCGCAATCCTGTCACCTTCGGCGCTCTGATGATGAGCACCGGAAAAACCTCCTGCAAGCCAAAATCAAGCCAGTTGTTAGTACATATCATGATGGATGTCCAAAAACTTAGTATAAAACATCCCAAAAATGTAACATTGTCTAGACCCATGTCATTTTTGCTCAAAAATGCATTAAAAATCAAAATTTTATGATGGATGATATTCTTTTTTTTTTGAGAAGTATCGCGCGATACTTCACCCAGTATCGCGCGATCTTTCACCCAGTATCGTGCGATATTGGTGCCTTAGGTCGCGTGATACTTTGGGGACCCGCAAAGTATCGCGCGATACTTCTCCCCAAAGCGCGTGATACTTCTAAAGTATCGCGCGATATTTCGCCTAACAAAAAATTTTGAAATTTTGAAATTTAAAAAAATGTGCTAAAATAAGCTATTAAATGCAAAAAATGACTAATAAGCTCAAGTTTTTTGAAAACATACCGGGGCAGGATAGTGTGGTGGCCAGTTGTGCAACCAGGCGTGCTCGAATCGATGCCTGTGGACAGGAACTCCTGCTTGCTGGGCCATTTTCTCTCTCTAAAGCTCTAAAATTTTCAAATCGCTAAAAGACAAATGATTTTTGAAAATGACATTTTGACCCCTTTTATAGTCTTTTGACTTTTTGACCTCATTTTCAAAACACCTCAGAATTGCGTGAAAATTGCACCCCTAGCTAATTTCAACATCCTGGATCCATTTTCGGACTCGAAATTGAAATCCAAAGTCATCTTGATAGTCAAAATTGCATTCCAAAATCTTCCCCCCTTCTGCGCAGTTGGCTGATCTTTTGAGGCCTAATCTTTCAATCTTTGTCGGGGCATCGTCATTTCTTCATTTCCATGTCTTCCAAACTTCCAGTCTTTCATTCATATTCATTCCATTCCCTCATTTCTCACGTTTGACTACATCTTTTCAGTCAGGCTGGGGCATGTTTTATTGCCTAATGATTAACCTATTTGACCCTTACATTCGATTGTGATTTCATTCTGATTTGATCAAATCTTTATCGATTTGCTGTCTCTCCTCTACCTGATTTCAATTTCGATTCCGAGGGGGCAGTACTTATGGGATTCTCATCCCTGACTTATGGGATTCTCATCCCTGATTTCCTTGATTTTCTTGATTCAGACATCTTTTGTGAGCTTTTGCTCAAATTTGAGATTCTTATCTCTTACTTTGAATGTGATCCCGAACCGACCTCATGTTCAAAGGCCTTTGTCTATGTTTATCCAGATATGATCCTGAATCGACCTCACATCTGAGTTGTTTTGTGATCCTAAATCGATCTCACATTGCAACTTCATTCTTTGACTACATGTGTTCCCAAATCGATCACACATTAGTCAAAGAGGGGCAAATGTATGCACCCAAAAATGGTCGCCTACACTTTGGGCCCCATTTATTCAATTTATCAATCCTGAATCATTTTTTATCAATAATCAATATTTTCAATATCAATCTCTTGATCAAATCCTAATTTCGATCATATATTGGATTTTTATCCTATGGGCTAACCATTTATCCTAATTCTTTATTTATTCAAAAGGAATATTTCCTCCCCTTTTGATTAAATAAAAAAGCCTCCACTTTTCCCTCTTATCCTAAGTTGCACAAATAAAGCATTATTCCTATTTTATAAAAAGGAAAAAAGCACTTTTTGTCTCATATGGACATAAAGTCAACTCTTATTTTCCTATTGGAGGATATGTGTGCACATGGATTGCTCCTCTTTCAATCTCCACCGTTGATTAAGTCTTTTTGCCTCTTAATCTCCATGGTCCATTTCACCTCATTTCTTATAAAATGAGAGCTCTCTCCTCCATTTATATCCACTTGTTTTATGCTAATGTTATGCTGCAGGTTTTAGGTGCATTTGGAGTTTGAAGACATTGAAGACTTGTTGCATTTCATTGTAGTTGCATATTTCCTTTCTTAGTTGCATGATCATGGCATTCTAGTTTAGTTTCCTTTGATGCAATAGATTTAACTCACATAGCTTAATAGGAGGGATTTGTAACACTTGCTCTTTCCATTTCATAGCTTAGTTTGTACTTCCATTTTCATAGCATAGCTTGCACATTTGCATCTTCATTTTAGTTGCATTGCATTGCATTTCATAGTGATTCTTGGAGATATTGGCATTGTTGCCCTTGTCTTCATTGTGAATCTCTCATTGTATGGTTGACTAGCAAGGTCACAAGCTTGTAGCTCTAGCTGAGAGCAAATACTTCATAGTCCCTTGCAACTCCATGCATAGAGAGCTATGAGCCGCTTTGTGAGGCCTCATTCTTGAGCAACCTTGCATGCAATGGTTCATAGAAGTGCACCATTTTAGTGTGTACAATGGCTAGGAGACTTTAGAAAGGTAAAGGAAGGTATAAGGGAAAGTTACCTTTAGCATGTTTTAACTGTAAAGAAATTGGCCATATTGTAGCTAGATGTCCTAACATGAAAGATGATGATAAAGATAATGACCAATCTGGTGAAAGAAAGTCTGACAGAAGAGATAACCGAGAACACAGAGGAAACCAACAATATGACAGAAGAAACAACCGAGACTACAAAGATAAAAGAAAGAAGGCTTGTTACCTAGTTGGAGATGATGATGTTGATATTGACACCGACACTGATGAAGACATTGAGGTGGTATTCGTAGCTATGAAATAAGATTCAGAAGAAGAAGAAAGGTATGTTGAAACAACACTTATATATAAAGTTAGCAAGAATGATACATGGATTATTGATAGTGGTTGTACACATCATATGACTAGTGATGAGGAAAAATTTAAATATCTTGAACACTATAATGGAGGATCTGTTAAAATGGGAAATGGTACACCTTGTCTAGTGAAAGGAAAGGGATCTATCTTGTTGAAAAATAAGATTAGATGCGAGAATTCATATTGGATGAAAGGACTTAACTTTAATCTGTTGAGTGTAGCACAATTGAATAATTTAGGTCATTGAGTTGCATTTGAAAGTAGAAAGGTGAAGATTTATGATGAAACTAGAAAGTTGGTCGGTACTGGTGAACAATCCAAAGGTAATCTATTTCACCTTGATAATGCTGAAACTTCTTGTTTGTTGGCTAGAAAGGAAGATGTGTGGTTGTGACATAAGAGACTGTTGTTGATCCCTAAATTTTTGTTGTCTATTAGTGTCTTACACTTAGTCATTTTCTAGGCAATGTTGGTCGGTCATCACTATGACTGAGTCATCATATATAGGTTGAGTCATGTATAATGTAAATTTACCGAGTAGTAGTCACTGCCGAGTAAAACAGTGGTCACCGAGTACTTTTATATTTTTCGAGTCAACTTTTGCCAAGTTATGTAAAGAAGACAATGTCGAGCACCAGAATATGAAGAACATTGAATGCCGAGTGCCAGAGATATCTAATATTGAGCAAGCTAGAATTGACATATGTGTTTGTTACAAAACAAACACTTAGGTAAACCATTTTGGGTGACATTTATATTTCATTTGTTGTTTGTTGAGGAAATTACGAAGGTGATTACGCTCTTGTATTGTAATCATTAATCCCTATGTAACACATGGAACCAATCAGAATTAGGGAAAGGATAAGAGATAATCTAGATCGTAGATCTTAAATCTTGGAGAAAGTTAAGTGTCTATATAAGATGTGACCTAACCCTAAAATGATGTAAGAGTGTGACAAAGAGAATATCTTCATAACAAAGAAGTATTCTGATAGAGTTCAGTGATCGAGTAGAACAAAGAAAAGTAGTGAAGGGAAGAACAGAGACATATTTGATAGATGAGATCAAATCTATACTGGAAGGAGAAGATCTGTAATCAACATCATAGTGCAAACTAAAGGATCAGGTACTGAGATATTTTAACAGATGTATCAGGGTAAATCTTTTAACAAAGTGGTTTTTACAGACCTTAGTAAATCTCTTAATTGAGTGCTTACTTAGTTGTAAGTCTTAAATCCTTTTGCAAAGTAGATTGTATAAATCTCAATGCTCTTAATAGGGCAGACCCCTCACAGGGTAGATCATATTTTGTGATCAAATTTGTAGCCCTAATAGAAAAACTTTATACTGTAGTAGTAAAGATTTGTGGGTGTCATCCCCACCCCAATTTTACCTTTCAAGGGTTTCTGGGTAACTGAAATCATTGTGTTATGCTTATTTTCATGGGTGATGTTTAGCTTATTAGATCTGTTATACTATTGAGTTTTATGCTTATGCTATGCAAGTTTCATTTATGTAAAAGTGAATGAATTAGTGATATCTGATTCACCCCCCCTCTCAGTATCACATTTTCCCAATAGATTTCCAACAATTAGTATCAGAGCATTGGTGTCCTATAGAAGTCTAACCACTTGCAAGATAAAGATATTGAGATGGAGGTTTATAAGTTGGGAAAAATTATAGAGAATCAAAAGATTGACATTCATCTTGCATTACAACAACTTGAAGCAGCTAGAGGAGAACTGAAGAAATCCTTAAGTAGAAGAAGAGAAATAGTTATTCAAAAAAATGAAACACAATATCAAGAAGAAGATACCAATGGAGTGGGAACTCTATAGAAAGTGACAAAGCCATAAAATAACTACTGGAGAAAAACAACATACTGAATGAGGATATCAGAAATCTAAAGAGAGAACAAGAAATTCAATATGTGAGACTCTGTGAAGTAGTTGAATAGAAAAATAAAGCTGAAGAAGACAAGACAATGGCCGAAGAAGATAAAAGAAAAATATCAAGGAGACTTGATGAAAAGATAAATGATATGAAATGGTTGATAAAAAATCAACTTGACATGGTAAATCAATTGCTACTCGTTAATCAAGAATTGGGCAGAAAATATGTGTAACTCACTAATCTGAGATCAGATAATAATCAACAAAGGAATGAATTGAGAACTGAAAAGGAAGTTAATGAAAGGATGAACAAGCCTAATGAAGTTGTAAGATACTTTGAAGAGCTATTAAGGTCACCTAGAAGATCTAGTGATACATCTAGACTTGGACATAATGAGAAATTTTCATCCACTGAGGAAGGAGAATCATCAAAGAGTGGAGAGAAAAGGAATGCAAAATCAAAGAACAAAAAGCCCACATACCATCATTGTGGAAAGCTAGGACATAAAACCAAAATCTGCAAAAGAAAACATGGTAAGTCTGATCCTAAACCTCAATTTAATGGACATTATTTTAACTGTAAGAAACATAGACATCATGGACATGAATGTAGGACAAAGGTTAGTAATCCACCTACCTCACATAAATTCCAAGGACACTATTTCAACTCTCAAAAATATGGACATAGAGCATTTGAATGTAGATCAAAACCTAAATGATCATCAAATCAATAGATGAAGTCACCTAAGAAGGGTAATACATACAATTATGACTACAACACTTGGTATAGTTGCCATTACTGTGGAAAATATGGTCACATTGGAGAAAATTGTCTGAAGACACATTTTAGGGGTAAATCCAAGAGTTGGATGAATGGAAGTATGGTATGATATAAATGTAATAAGATAGGTCACCTAAAGAAAGATTGCAGAACACCCATACCGAGCAATGAGCAAAGCAAGAATGAAGGAACCATTGAGAAAATGAGAAATCAGATGAACAAAACATGGAAGAAGAAAGAAGAGGGAAGCAGTCGTGAAGCCAATGCACATGAGGTCACCCAATCTGATGGATCAAGTGATCACACTACTTTGAACTAAGAAAAGAAGGTATGTATGGAACTGAGTCCTACAATGTTTTAATCTTACATTAGTTCCTAACATTTGTTGAGAAAAAGTCCATATCTGCATAGATTAAGATGCAATAGGGCAGATTTGAGCAAAGGACTACACTGCATATTTGATGTCGAGCATCAGTATTTTATTCTATAGTGACCGAGTCACTAATGTATGTCGAGTACCTTTGATAGCCGAGATTTGATGTACACTGAGTTGTAACTGAATGGTTGTATCGATTGAGCTTATGTTGACCAAGTTTAACATGAGATTGCCGAGATAGATGTATCTCACCTAGAAAGTGTATGGATCATTAATGAAACCCCAATTCATCCGTTTGAAGTCTATAAAGTGGGAAGTTACAATTTATTTCATTTCACCAATGAATTGAGAATTTTTAGAGCAATTCAGAAGGTGAGTAATCAGTGCAATTAGTGCTAAGTATGATTTGCAAAAATCTTCACAGCGTGCCATCGACAAAACATATGAATAACACTTGTGCAAGGTATTTTACCGAGTAAAATATTTTCAATACTTTAACCCTTAAGTTGTGAGACATGGCATCATCATCATCAGCTACGATGAAGAAGAAAGGAAAAGAGGTCTTTAATTTTCAATTAGTGAGGAACGAGGCATGCAAGCCATAGAGGTTTCATGCCGTTTTGAAAAGTGCAATCATGGGAGATTTGATTGGAGCCCTGTCATCAATTCTAAAGAATGTTTTAATGATAAATGATATTTGGTCATGTTACATGTGCATGATTGGAGAAATCAGAGATTATGAACTTAGAGAGGCATACGAGAAACTATGCAGCAATGAGGTGTTGAAGCCGAAACACCAGAAGGTTTCTGAGAAAGGGTTGGTTCATGCCCTTGACTTTCCACAAAATTTCAAAGTAGAATGGATCAAGATTTTACTTATTAGGGTACACGACATGTAAATATGGCTGGAGGATGGACCAGTCCAAATCAACAAAGATATGATTCACCGCGTAACAAGATACCCTAGATTCCCTAGGAAGAAAACTATGAGATGTCAAAGCAAGGAGGAAATTTAGGCAAACACATAAGTAGTATCAAAAAAGTGAGGCATGAATATCTCTACTATCACCAACCCAAAAATTGAGTTTGTAGTAAGGGTGATAGCACACAAATTCTACCAGTCAAGTCGGTTGGATAGTGTCCCATGCATGGCAGTGGACCAAGCTTGGAAAATAATTAAGAAGGATCACACATATGACCTTGCCGAGCTCCAACTGACACAAATTGCCAAGAATCTTACATCAATCTGGAAAGCAAAGAATTCAATGTGTAAGTTCAATTCCCTACTTGTTTTTTTATTCTTCTACATTTAGAAACATTTTCCTACTGTAGGAGGAGGTATGGGATAAGAGTAGGCCAGTGACAATTCAGATAAATGAGTTTGTTAGTCAAATGGGTGATAACTTTGAACGCATTATGGAGAATTACTTTTTAGAATTTAAGAAGAAAATGAGGAAGAGAAGTAGGATTCCTATATCCCTAGTAGAGAAATACAATCAGGAGATATGCTTCCTAGTTGAGACTGACCTTACATATTCTCAAGCTATAATACCGAGGGTATCATGGCTAATGCCATTACCTTATGAGGTAAACATTGATGAAACTACAGTAGATATCACAACCTTGTTAGCCGAGGAAGTTGATAAGAAGGCTACATATTTTGGAACCTATGAGGAAGAAAAGGATAAGATAACCATGGGACTAAAGTCTGCTACCATGAAGATAAAGAGGAAAAAGATAGTTAAAAACATTCAAAAGATGACAAGAGAAAGATAGATAGATGCACCTCTAGAACTGACTCAAGGATTAGGGGAAGATAAATCAAGTGAGTCTCATGAAAGTGAAGAGGAGGAGAAAGTAGTAGAAAAGAAAGGAAAGAAGGAATCAATTGCTGAGCTTGTTAGAAAAATAATGCAGAAACCAAAGCCTATCTCCTCACTCTTACTTAGGCCAAGAACTAGGGCAGCCTCTTCAGCTGTAGTTGCTGAGCCTTGAAAGAAAACCCCTACATCAGGGAAGAGAAAACTTGTTTAGCCTAAGGTAGTTCTCAGCTAGTTGAAGAAGAAACCAAGGAGGAAACTCATTTTGGAGAAGGATGATGAGGAAACTGTCAGTGATGAAGAAATAAAGAAGAAGGTAGCATTAAAAAAGAGAACATTGAGTGTGGATAAAATATGCCACAACATTAAAAGCACTGCTAGACTAGTAGCCTTCAAACAAATCAAATTTGAAAGGATGAGTATTGAGGATAAGGAAAAAGTTGAAGAAGCAATGATTGAGATGATCTACATATTCAAAATGGTACCACTTCAATTAGGGAAATTGATTCCTAATGAATTATATCAAAGACTAGCATAGAAATGGGAATATTCCCTTATAACAGAAAAGAAAATAAGGGAAATCACAATTTCTCAAGTCACACCAGACTTGTCCCCTGCTTACATTCAACAATACATGGAGCAGTACAAAAATAGATTTGTTCCTAAGCTTTGGGCATACTCTATCCTTCAACACAAGGTTGAAGATGTTGTTCAACAAAGTCTAAAGGTATGGAAGATCATTTTTGGTTTTATAATTAATAAGAGCACACAACATGATGCTAGCACATCTAAAGGAGTTGAGCTAGAAAATAAAGAGGATGTTAGTGAACCTCATATTCAGGAGGAAGTAGCTCAAAAGATTGAGGAACATAAGAAGACATCTAAAATAACTATTGTTGATATCATTGAGGATACCCCAGTGAAAACTCATGTATTGATCGAGGAATAAATTCAGGCCGAGGCAACAAAAGATACATCTTTGCCGAGTATTAATCCTATGTTATTACAAGTGATAGATTATCCACAAATTGAGGATACATCAACTGTTAAAGTTACCCCTACCAGTCCACACCAAGTTATAGTTGATATACTAGTTGGTCATAGTACTACCGAGGAACAAGACAAGTCAGTAATTACACCTACCTCTACATCTGATGAGGAGTCAAATAAAGGAGATGCAGAATAGTCTGCATTAGTTTTAGTAAATCCTCATGTAGAGGAAAAGGAACTAGAAAAGAAAGAGATAGAAAAAGAAATAAAAACTCAATAGCCTAAGGAGCAAGAGGAAATAAAAGCTCTTATACAGATGCCGAGTGGTACAACACCTAGAAAGAAGTCAAAAAAAAGAGAGGATAAATCTCCCACTCCACAGGTGACACTCGATGAAGTTATTGTGATTCCTAAATGGGACATAGATAACTTGACCTATGATCAGATACAAATTCTATAGGATCTGCTGAAAAAGAAGAGTAAACAGGAATAAATGAGAAGGGAAAATTAGTAAAAGCAAGTACTTCATGAAATAAAATTTAAATTCATTAATGTTTTTGAAATAACTGATGTAAATGACTCTGACCCTATTCTAGAACAACTTGTTCATATTTTCAAGAAAGTGATTGATGACAACAGTGATGATAATGACAAGTTGTTGTAGTGGTCAGAAAGAAAATTCAAGACCAAGGTACTTAATAAGGTCTCTGCAGATATAACAGTGAAGCAGGTAGAACTTTCTACCTTAATATCTAGTTCAGAAGAAGTTGTACTAAATGAACAATCTTTGTACAAGAAATTGTGTGATGTAGAAGTGTTTAACAAGGACAACTAGGAGCTAGTAGATAAGCTACAACTAGACATCCAGACTACTAGTCACTCATTGAGCTTGGATGCAAGTTCCAACTCTATACATTACACCAGGCTTGTACATACTCAAGGGAGGTTAGCCAAGTTGATGGCTAATGATGGTAAGATAAGGGCTCTCTTAATCTCCATAAAAACAATATTAACAACTCATCTAGAGGCCATACAAAGAGAGTTAGCTATGGAAAAGGAATTAGTGCAGAAAGATCCCCATCTTTCTATTATCGAGAGCCTACTTGACCTAGCTGTCGAGCTAGAGGTAAAGTCTAAGGTTTTGAAGATTGTAACATCCGGTTGGGAAAATGCATTGCATATGGTCATGCATCTTCACAAACCTTTTCTAGACAAGTATTTCAAGCTCCCTACACCTGAAGAACTTCAAGTGACAAAAACAAGGGGGAAATAGTAGTGACATGACATATTAAGTCACAAAGAGGGAACAAAATCAGACTGAAGAAAGTAGAAATGAATGGTCTGACATACTACATTTTGTAAATGAATTTATGTATTTGAGTGTATGTCAAATATGGAAGTCTTATATGTACAAATGTAAATATTTTTGTTTTGTAAGACTGAGTTATGTTTTAGGGGGAGTATTCTGTATATACTTCTGTTAGTACTAAGTACTCTTGTAAATGTAATGAAAATGTCATGGAGAAGTTTTTTTTCCACTAATACCAAAGGGGGAGATTGTTGATCCCTAAAGTTTTGTTGTCTATTAGTGTCTTACACTTAGTCATTTTCTAGGCAATGTTGGTCGGTCATTACTGCGACCAGGTCATCATATATAGGCCGAGTCATGTATAATGTACATTTACTGAGTAGTAGTCACTACCGAGTAAAACAGTGGTCATTGAGTACTTTTGTATTAGCCGAGTTAGCTTTTTTTGAGTTATGTAAAGAAGACAATGCCGAGCACTAGAATATAAAGAACAGTGAATGTTGAGTGCCAGAGATATCTAATGTTGAGCAAGCCAGAATTGACATATGTGTTTTTTATGGCACAAACACTTAGGTAAACCATTTTGGACGACATTTATATTTCATTTTTTATTTGTTGAGGAAATCATGGAGGTGATTACACTCTTGTATTGTAATCATTAATCCCTATGTAACACGTGGAACCAATCAGAATTAGGGAAAGGTTAAGCGGCAAAAAGAGATAATCTAGATAGAAGATTTAAATCTTGGAGAAAGTTAAGTGTCTATATAAGATGTGATCTAAACCCTAAAATGATGTAAGAGTGTGATAGAGAAAATATCTTTAGAACATAGAAGTATTTTGATAGAGTTTAGTGATCAAGTAGAACAAAGAAAAGTAGTGAAGGGCAGAACAGAGACATATTTGATAGATGAGATCAAATCTATACTGGAAGGAGAATATTTGTAATCAGCATCACAGTGAAAACTGAAGGATCAGGTACTGGGACATTTTAATAGATGTATGAGGGTAAATCTTTTAACTGAGTGGTTTTGACAGACCTTAGTAAATCTCTTAACTGAGTTCTTACTTAGTTGTAAGTCTTAAATCCTTTTGCAAGGTAGATTGTATAAATCTCAAAGCTCTTAACATGGCAGACCCCTCATAGGGTAGATCATATTTTGTGATCAAATTTGTAGCCCTAACATGAAAACTTTATACTACAGTAGTGAAGATTTGTGGGTGTCATCCCCACCCTAATTTTACCTTTCAAGGGTTTCTGGGTAACCAAAATCATTGTGTTATGCTTATTTTCATGGGTGATGGTTAGCTTATTAAATCTGTTATAATTTTGAGTTTTATGCTTATGTTATGCAAGTTTCATTTATGTAAAAGTGGATGAATTAGTGATATCTGATTCACCCCCCCTCTCAATATCACATTTTCCCAATAGATTTCCAATAACTATGTCATGTGAATTTTGATAACAAGGTTAAGATCGGTAAGAAAAGAAGAGTTAGAGGTTTAATGAGTCTAACTAAACCTAACCATGTCATGTGTAATCAATATCAGAAAGGGAAAATGACTAAATCTAGCTTTAAGGGAAAAGACTATTCTTCTAAAGGTATTTTGGAGTTGGTGCATACTGACTTATGTGGTTCGATGAGAACTCAGAGTTATTATGGTGATAAATATTTCATTTTATTTGTTGATGACTACTCTAGGATGATGAAAGTTATATTTTTGAAAGAGAAATATGAAGCTTTCAAAATGTTCAAGTGGTATAAAGCTAAAGTTGAAAAGGAAACCAGAAAAGATTTAAAATTCTTAAGATCTGATAGAGGAGGTGAGTTTATTTTTTATGAATTCACTAACTTTTGTAATGAGCATGGAATTAAGAGACAAGTTTCTGAACCAAGGACATCACAGTAGAATGGTATTGCAGAAAGAAGGAATAGATCTATAGTTGACTATGCCGAAACACTGATGAATGAAAAGGATGTCACACAAATGTACTGGAGAGAAGCTATTAGCACTGTTGTTTACACCTTGAACTGAGTTCAAATGAAGAAAGATACAAATAAGAAACCTTATAAGTTATGGTTTGGCTACACACCTAATGTAAGTTATTTCAAAATTTTTGGAAGCAGATGTTACATTCTGAAAGATGATAGAAATGGAAAATTTGATTCTAAAGGTGATGAAGGAATATTTATAGGATATTCTACTAAAAGAAAAGCATACAAATGTTTGAACAAGACTACTAACAAAATGATTGAAAGTGCTAATGTGAAAGTTGATGAGTTTGCTGAGAAAAATGATGAAGAAAGCAGGAAGGAATCATAAGACTATGATATATTTACATATATTGAGCATCCATACTATCTACCCAAGCCATAAGTTGAGTCTACCAAGTGATAGGAAAATGATACCGAGGGTCAACAAATTCAAACTGAGAATTAGGAAGATATTAGCGAGGAAGAAATTGAGCCTGCACCAATTGATGAAAAAAGAAGAGAGGAAGTGTTGGAATTTTTTTTGAGAAGACACCATCCACAGAACCAGATTATTGGAGACAAATAAGCTGGCATGATGACACAAAATAATTTAAGACAAAACACATGTTTAGTTTGTGAATTTGAGCCTAAAAATGTTAAAGATGCACTTGAGAATGAAGAATGGATTAAGGCCATGAATGAAGAAATTGAGCAAATAGAGAAAAACAAAACATGGACATTGGTACCGAGACTGAGTGATAAAAATGTGATTGATATTAAATGGATATTTAGAAACAAGTTGAATGAGAATGGTGAAGTCACTAGAAATAAAGCAAGACTTGTTTGTAAGGGATATGCACAAGAAGAAGGAATTGACTATGGTGAAACTTTTGCACCAGTAGGAAGACTTGAAGGAGTCAAAATATTACTTGCATATGCTACTTATAAAGGATTTAAGGTTTATCAAATGGATGTTAAATCAACATTTCTGAATGGGATATTTGAGGAAGAGGTTTACATAGAACAACCTGAAGGTTTTGTTGATCAGAATAAGAAGAACATTGTTTGTAAATTGTACAAAGCATTGTATGGACTAAAACAAGCACCGAGAACATGGTATGAAAGACTGCATGCTTATCTTATTAGTATTGGCTTTGTGAGAAGTGGCAACAACAATTTATATTTAGAAGATGGAATTGGCAATAATATACTTATTGCTGAAATTTTTGTTGATGATATAATATTTAGAGGACATGATAATCGTTTCAAATCATTTTCTACTAAAATGAGAAAAGAGTTTGAAATGTCAATGTCTGGAGAGATTAAATTCTTTCTTGGATTATAAATACTACAACAAAATGAAGGCATATTCATCACATAATCAAAATACATCAAGTATTGAAGACATTTGGAATTGAAGATTCAAAACCAGTTGGAAAACCTATGGTTATCAGATGCAAACTGGCAAAAGATGATGAATCAACCGAGGTAAATCAAACACTATATAGATCAATGATTGGCAAATTTATGTATGTTGTACATAGTAGGCCTGATTTAGCACATGCAGTTGGGATTGTAGCAAGATTTTTTTCTAATCCTAAAGAATCACATATGACTGTTGTTAAAAGAATTTTGAGATATCTAAAGAACACTAAGCATCATGGGTTATGGTACAAAAAGGAAGGCAATTTTGAACTACATGTTTACACTAATGTAGATTGGGCTAGAAATATATATGACCGAAAGAGTACTATGGGTGGAGCATTCTTTTTGGGAGAAAGACTTGTAACATGGATAAGTAAGAAACACACATGTATTTCTCAGTCAACTGCTGAAGCAGAATATGTTGTTGATGCTGCTAATTGTTCAAATATTGCATGGATAAAAAAAATGTTGAAAGGAATGAATGAGGAGATCATTGATCCAGTGATTATATATTGTGATAACATGAGTTCCATAAATATTTCAAAAAATCAAGTGATGCATGAAAAGACAAAGCACATATCAATTATCACTATTTGAGGGAACAAGTACAAGAAAAGCAAGTGAAACTAGAATTTGTGAAGTCTAAAGAACAACTTGTAGATATATTTACTAATCCCTTACTGAAGGACACTTTTGAGTACTTGAGGACTAGACTATGGGTCCATCCCCTATCTATCGGTCACTAAGGTGATTAGGAGGTTGCTGCATCAACATGTATTTTATCAGAAAAATAAAAAATGTTGATGCATGTAGCTCACACTTTAGGATTTCTAAGGTTGTGAAGGAAGTGAAGATTTTAGAAGCTGGAACGGAGAACTATATATCAGTACATGAAGGTACTTGGTTTGCACCGAACAACATAAATTCTATTTGGCTATTGAAGAGCTGTTTATTTTCTTTTGGCATTGTTGTTAAAGGGAGAGAGATTTCTATGAAATATCATTTGAAGAGAAGGATTTCAAGAACACGGGGAGAGAGATATCTATTTGGCAAGAGAACTGAAGAAGATAAAATCTGCAGGGAGAGTTTGCATGAAATGTTGATGTAGTGATTAAACATATTAAATATCAAGCTAGGGAGAGCTTACTGAGCTAAAACATTTATCTATATAATTGTAGAATAAATTTTTGGTACTCTATGGAATATTTCATATTGTGTTGCCATAAATTCCAAAGGGAGAGATTGTTAACCTACAACTGATTGAATATCTTGTTGAAGATTCAGAAGGTCACCGAGCTGTTAAAGTAATATGTAAGATGATTAAATCATTCTATATGTTGTCATTGATGTCAACTAGTCTTGAATATAATTAGCATGATAGTTACAAATATTTGAACATTTGTAGAAGGAGGAAATGGTGAAGAAATGAGATATCTACATAAGGACAAGATGAATATAATAGATATGGATAAGGTATACATTGGGTAACTTATTGATGAGTCTATGACATTATGTTGTTGACTTGAGCATGCTACATTATTCTATTATGAAGATAAGATCAGAATTGAACAAGTTAATGTGGTCGGTAATTGAAGATTTATGTATACACCAAGTCAATCTTGTGTATACCAACTGATAGTAATAACCAAGTTAGTTATCACCGACGCATTCTGTATTAACCGAGTAGGATGAAAACATTTAATGTTTATAACAACCGACTGAAATTGATGAGCTGGCATATGCTTATGATTTCGAGGTAAGAGATAGAGTCTGTTTTAAGATCAACGACTGACAAATTTAGAGATAATCAAAGGGAAGAAATTGAAACATGTTATTGATACAACTACATAGGAAGCTTGAAGAGGCAAAACAAATGATGGAGATTAAGAGGAAAAATATAATGGATGAGATGAAAATGGTTTACACGTCTATTTAAGAGACATGAGATTTATTGTTGAATATGTCAAATGAACTAAGACTGCACGAGAATTCACGTGAAGACATTTTTCATGCACCACTAATTAAATTGGTTATAGAAAGAACCAAGTTGGACTATAGGTATTACCGAGCATCAAAGAATTATACACTGAGTGAAGTAAGTTGGAGGATATAATGGAGTGAATTGATTATTGACTAGAAGAGTTATATTGAGCTTAGCATAGATCTAAATATTTGAAAATTGAGTTGTATTTGAATTAGATCACTGCTATATTAATTTAACCATTGTTACACCTAAATCTCTTAACTGAGTGGACTTAACAGTCTTTTGTATTTCAGTCAAGGAATGTTATTTGTTTTCTTGTTGACCCCATAGTGAATGCTAGTCAAGGGAGAATTGTTAGTGATAAATTGTCTAACAAGGTCACACCTTACAGTGTGTTTTGTAACCTTTAACAGGGTTGGCTCCTAACCGAGCTCACTTTAGAAGAGTGAAATATTTTGGGTTACCGGTCCTAGGTGGTTTTTCCCTTAGCAAGGTTTCCATGTTAAATCTTTGTGCTATGTGTTATTTTTTGTGATTGGATTACTATCATACTTTACATATTTCATATTTGATTAATCAGTAAACATAGTTTTGGAAATTAATTGTATTCAGTAAATGAACAGAAAGATTGTTTTTAATATCTTACCAAGTTGATTATTTTATTGAAGAAGTTTGAAAAAGCACATCTTTGAATGTGGGACTGTAGGATAACTGATTTAACTGATTCACCCCCCCTCTCAGTTATCTAACATATGTTATCCTATAATTTTGTGAATTAGCTTGTGATAAAATCTATTTGTAATGTTAACACCATTATCTACCAGTTCAAAGCTCTCAAGGACCTATTTTATGGTATTCAAAATTATGGAGACATCATCATACTTCAGCTACAATATTTGAGGGTTTTAATCAACATTCTCATCTAACTTGGTAATTAAAACAACTCCATATCCATTCAATGTGTTATTTTGAAAATCAATCATCACATGGACCTTTGAATGTATCAAGGAAAGTGTATGTTTCCTTATCTATAACTCCTCACATCCAATCGATAAGACCATCTCTTTCTTGTATTTATCATAACTTTGTTGATGCATACATTTAGTATAACTTAATGAAACATATTCCATTATAAAAAAATTCTAATTACCTTTAACTACATGTTGGTTATGTCTAAATCATTTAGATCCCACAACATCATCCATGAGATATTTCTCCATTGAGAAGAAACAAGTCCCTTACATATTGTATCTCTTATTGCTTCAATTTGGAAATCATTGAGACATATAATTTATTTATATCATGCACAAAATGAAATTCATCAACATAAAAGGATTTGTGTAAATCATTCTTCATGAATTCATGCTCATAATTTTAGCTTCCTAGTATGCCATCCTTACACAAAATTGGATCCCATTTCAAACATATATATTCAAAATGCAAATATAACTTCTCATTGACTTCATTGCTACAAATATTCTCTTTATGTAATAGTTTACTAGAGGACACTAAAATTCATTAAAGAATATTTACCTGAAATGCCCAATGTAAATTTCTTTTCTTCTTTTGGATGTAATGTCGTGCCAGGGAACCCGAGAGGTCAACATAAAATTATAGTAAACATGACACAATTTTTTTTGCTTAAACTTTAACTATGCATTTAACATTAACATTATATCATGATTAAACATTTTATAGCATTACAATAACAACACCATATCCTCTTAGGTTCCCTAATGTCACTACTTAGCAAATAAAAAATAAATAAATAATTTAAAACATAAGATGGAAACATTACATAAATAATGCTAAATCCATTTATCAACTTATAAATCCTATGTGAAAAATCTATTATATGATGATGGTAATCAATTACTTAATCAATCTATTCAAATTCTAAATATGACATCTCAATGATCATCAATACATATGTATAGCATGTTTACAATCATTTACAAGAGTATATGTTTACAATACTAAAAAACTTTTTAAATTTACAACAATGATCAACAATGAAGAGTTGGTATAAAGATGCTATGAAGATGCAAAAATATAGTAGAAATGTTTCAAAAGTTACAAACAAAAACCATGAACCAACAATAAGCCTCGATGGAAATTTATTTTCACCCAACCACGTGGAACCTTGAGGCCCACTCCCCTGAGTTAGGACATAACAAAAGGTCCCACACTATGCCACAAGCACAACCAATCAGATCAAAAGAAAATATAAGAAGACCAATCAATACATTGAAAATACTCATAAGATACTTGTGACATATCTCAAAAATATACATGGGATACCACAAGACATTATACATGGATACCACAAGACAATACACATGGACACCACAAGATACCACACTATACAAGAGGAAAACCACAATGATAACATGAGAGAATTTTAAGTCACATGCCAAAAAGTTTCATCACATAGATTCCACTCTTGGGTTGTCTTGGTATTCTCCCCCTCTAGACCTCGAACCCTAGATGGAACTCATGTGGAATGAATAAACTTTCATTAGGACAAGGATGACCAATTTTCCATCAGCACCACATAGGCCACTGAGCCTTCTCCAACCCATCCACGGTCCACACAAGATCACACATGGCAATGCGTGAAGAAAATATTTATCTTGACTAATGTGTAACCCAACCCAGTTCTTTCAATTATGTTTTCGCTTGATTAAACTCCACAATGGATTGTTTTGGATTGACCACTTTGGGTCCCCGCTCCCATTGTGAGCCACCTCCAAGATATGGTCCTAGAAAATAAGACCCTATGATCCAAATTGAAAACCAAAGATATAAAAATTCAAATAATAATATAAAGAAAATCATCAAGGTTCAATAATTCCAAAAGATCACAAACTAGAGTTTGGAGCATAGAACTCAAGATCATCAATGGAATGGACAAACACCATCATAACAAAGAGGAATTTGAAACCAATATTATGTACACATCATATTGAGAATATCATAGGAACTCTTCAGGCTCCCAAAACATAACCATAACATAGCTCATGTATAAGTCCTCTTTTGGATCCATTCTAATAAACTGGATACATAAGATATCCTCAATCCATCAAATGCATATTTAGGCACCAAGAGCACCAATAAGCCATAAAACAATAGAACATAGTCACAAAAAAACATAGTTGATCAAGAGTACCACACTCATTAACAAGTAAACATTAAAAAAGTTCCAACAATAAGATGCCAAGAAACTTAACCAGGATCCTAGTGCGACCTAATTACATAATTAGGCCCAAGTCAACATTTAATAAAACTCACAAGAAAACATCAAATAGACATATGAAAATAATGACCATGAATTGATATCAATAACCAAGGGTGAAATATCTCAATACCTCGAGCCTCTAGCATGCACAGACAAAACACAAACCCCAAACAACAGTGAGTTCCATATCATTATCCAAATACCAACATACACTTAGCAATATAATATGTACCATCCCAACCATGGGATCCATCTAGATACACTATATTTTCAAGAAGAAAGCAAGATTCTTACATCATTTTATTCTTACATCATTTAGAATATACAAATAATCTCCAAAACTCCATGCACAATAGATTAAACAAACTAACATTCAATTTCAAGAAAATAAATAAAAACTAGGAACGAAGATAATATCTATAGTGTTCCCACATGTCTCTAGTATACAAATGAATTCCCAAGAACCCAATCTAGTATTAATAACACTTTCAAAATGACCGAATAACAATAAGAAATTACCATTATATCGTAAACTTAAGGTAGTTAACTTGTTTCCTTTTACTAAAATACTAGTTATGTAATAATTTTTAATTGATATAATAGAAAATTATAGAATAATTTATATACCTAATAACAAGATTGTTAAAATTGATATTTAGTTGAATTACTAAAATAATTTCAATTGAAAATATTCTTGAAAATAACATGAATAATAAAAACTAGAATGATTTATCTATTCAACTAACAATTAATTTTTTTTTATTAAAATCAATATTATTTAAAATATCCTAGAAATAAACATAATTAATATTAAATATAACATACTCAATTAACAAACAAATTCAACAATCTAACTAACCCATATTCTAAATAAGATTTTAAATTAAAATAACCATAATCTTATATGAATTTTCATATAACTAACTAACTAAATCATAAACAAATTAACTAATTGTGTAACTTTTATTGAATCCTATTCTAAAGGAATCTCTTAGAAGTAGGCTAGGATTTATAACATTAGCTAAAGGTTAAACCATTGATTTATAAATATAAAAAACATATCATTCAATTCAAACTATAATTAACTTTTCCACATTACTTCAGTCATAAACAAAAATAATAAAACTTCCTCTAAAATGGTGCCATGCATATCCTTTTGATTGGGTTTGAGGCTTTCTTTTAAAGATACAAAAATTTCACAAGAAGTACATTAAAGACATGCATACCACAGGGTTGGAATCCTCAAGAAAATATGCATTGGACATGGGTGATATATATACAAGCATGTCCCATACTAAGATATCATAACATAACATGAGAATAGTCAAATGAATATTAAGACTAACAAACGTAAAAAAAATATGAGAATATTCAACTTAGATTTTCCCCCAAATTCTAGCAAGCTTTTCTCTTTCTTCTCATTAGAAAGAGAAAAGCTTGTACATTGGTTGTCTTGGCATCCATTTTTTTTATTATAGAATATGGAGTCTTCTTTTCACACTTATGGTTGAAACATTTTGAACTTAGACCCATTTTTACCATCATTTCTTGTTGCAAATCACATTAAATAAGTGTTTGTGATATTTATTTAACTTTGTGTAGCAAGGGTGTATGTTTTGTGCTCAACAACACATGAATTTAAATGACATCACCATTTTTTCTTCCAATAATAAACTTGATGATTGCAAATTCAAGTCAGGCTTGTCCTAAATCTTCTGCTTATTTATTTTTGTGTCATGCCCAAAAGTTGAGCAAAACACAACTACGAATTTTTTTTCTAAAACCTATTGTTAACTACAATTGTACACACGTATGCCACTAAGTTTAGTATGGTTCACACTAACCAATAAAAGATTAGTAACAGGTTAGGTGAAGTAAGGCTTTAGTTGACTAGGTTTGACCATAAACTGCAAGTGGGTTCAAAACCCTAACGACAACCAATGTTGTTAACTAGCACGTTGTTAACCAACTAACTAGGTTAACAAGGTTAAATGGAGGATTTGCCAAAAATTTGAATGTTAACTTGATTACTAGATGATAGCGATATTCAACCCAAGGTTAATGTATTTACTTAATTGAACAAGGGTTAATCAATTTAATTGATATCTAATTTAATTTTTCAAAAGATAAGTTGACTATATTAAAATTTAAGATTCAACTTAAATCTATTCTACAGAGATAGATTAAACTAAATGAATCAATGTGATAAGTAAACTATACAACTAAATAATTTAATTAGTCCCAATTTATACAAGTTTATAGCACTTCCAAATTAGATAAATCTAACGTAATAGATTTACTAAACAATCGATAAAGATTTAATAATCTAAATTAAAAAAAATAGCAATTCCCTTATAATATTAGATGTATTAAATAACTTATTATTTTAAAAAAAATTGAATACTAAACAAATGTTTACTAAAGATAATTTAGTTATCAAATTTCACTAAAACAAAATCCCGTAGTCCAATAGAATTAACTCTACTCTTATTAGTTCACATTAACTTAATCAAATATTTAATTAAATTACATTCTATTTAACTTACCACTAATAAATAACAAAATTGAATAATTAAACTTCTAGATTCTTCCTAGTCATAAAGTCAACAAATAAATCTAATTGATAAAATTTAAAATTTAATTGAAATAAATCTAAATTATATCTTCTAAGAAATTCCCTCTCACCTAGTCAACATAGGCAACTAAGAGGGATTTTAAATAACATTATTATTTAATTTAACATTTAAACAAAATCTAATTTTGTTCTAGATCTAAAACCCCTAAGTTAACAAAAATAACTCTATACTAAAACATATAAATTTTGAAGTCCATTAAATCAAATCTTTTAAACCCAAAATCCTATAAATATGTCAAGCACGTTGAAATGCCTAAGGGTTATCCCCTTAAGGTCATTTTTATATTACATGCTCTGTTTTAATTTATTTTCTTTTATAATTACCGTGTTATATTATTTATTTATTTTTTACTGTGTATTAATTTTCAAAATAAATTATTATATTATTATTTTATTTTTGTTGCCTTACCCTTGTGTGTGTTTGTTTTTCTTGTAGGGGAGGCTGAAAGAGGAGGGGCGACATATTGGGGTGGCTCGGTCACTGCGGTGGCCATAGTTAGTGGCACCACCGCGTGACTGACACGTGCCCAAAGGAAGGGGCCATAATGAGTGAGCTGTTGCGGCTTCCCATTGTGTTGCCACGGTGGGTGGCATGACCGAGGCCACACCTCCCCACTGTACTTGGCATAGTGGGTGCCGAAGCTGCCCTGTGCAAAAACAATGGGAGAGCTGGGAAGGGCTTCGACCCTCCCGACCTCCTCCATAAAAAAATATTTATAATATTTTATTTTTAAAACGTAGTTTTCATTTTTATTCCTAAATTTTATTTTTTGTAAAAAACGTTTTTTGATATTTCGTTTGCAACAAAAATTTTATAAATCATTTCTTTTTTGTTAAAAGAACTCTACTAAAGTTAAATGGTATTTATTTTAAGATTAAAGTTTATATATATGTGTGTGTGTGTGTGTCTAT
>BSBK01002594.1:82500-117500 GCA_027943335.1 Chamaecyparis obtusa | reverse complement strand
AATAGCTCACAAAAAATTCAGGTCTTCCGAAAAATCGAAGGGAAACGAAAAGAACAACTAGCAAAACATTCAAATTTTCCAAAACTTCAAGTAAAAGAAAGAACATAGCTCACCAAAAAAATCCATTTCTTCCAAAAACTCAAGTGAATCGAAGAGAGTAGGCTCACAAAAAATTAAAATCTTCCAAAAAAAATCAAAGGAAACAAAGAGGAGATCGCAAAAAAATTCGAATCTTCCAATGAAACAAAAATGAGAATAGCAAACAAAAAATTCAAATCTTAATGCAGCATGCGACAGAGCAAATCGCTTGTGCCAAGCGACCCGGGAGCTAGACGGGGGCTGACCCAAAAATTGCGTTTCTTGTCAATGCGACGATGCGTTGGAACGACAACCGCTGTCGAACCCTTTCCTTCATGCAACGTCGACTGACACAAAAGACACGATCCTGGACAGGCCCCGCATAGAAAGCGGGTGGCCTAATGCGCCCCTCCAATAGAATCAGCGCTAGTGCTCAGATTTTAAATCCGAGATACCCAGCACTGATTCTCTTGGAGGGGGGCACCTACCCAAACGACTCAAAAGCTATACGCGGCTCCATTCACAAAAACAGAACTATCTCCGGCCAACTCCCTGTGAAGGCCGCATCTCTCCGTTCCGCTCGTGTAAGAGCCAACGCGTAGCTAACGAGTACGTGGATAGGGTTCGCGGAAAGTACATAGCAAATCACTTGTACCAAAGTGACCCGAAAGCTAGACAGGGGCTGACCCGTAGATGCCTTCCATATCACTGCGACGACGCATTGGAACGACAACCGCTGCCGAACCCTTTCCGACTTGCACCGTCGAGCGACCCGAAAGACAGGACTTGGGCAGCCCCCGCATAGCAATCAAGTGGCTTCATGCCCCTCTAATAGAATCAGTGCTGGTGATCCCATTTTGAAATCGACCTACACATCCGTCCGATCACCGGCAATGATTCTATAAGAGGGGTATGGGGGAGCTTCCGCGAACAACACACAACTCCTCCCCTATATAAGTTATTAGTCCGAGTCTTGCTCTTGAGTGGAAATTTAAGCCGAAGAAACTGGCTCCCAAAAAATTCAAATCTTCCAAAAATTCAAGTGAAACGATGACAAAAAGCTCACAAAAAATCAATCTTCCAAAAATTCAAGTGAAACGAACAGAATAGATCACAAAAAATTCAAGTCTTTCGAAAAAATCTAGGAAAACGAAAAGAATAGCTAGAAAACAAAATTCAAATCTTCCAGAAATTCAAGTAAAACAAAGAACATGGCTCACCAAAATAATTCATCTTCCAAAAATTCGTCATTCTTACCGCAATCCATCATCTTATCCGTCATAACGCGTATCCAACATATCCACGAGGAGGTAACCCAACTCGCTCGCATAGTTCCTCAAGTCAGATAACAATGCATCTAGATGAATCCAAATCGTTTTCGATCGAGGACTTAGCAACTAATGTCGCACCCGCCTAGATTGACTTGAGATCCAATCCGCCGACACATATGATAACTAACTGATTCCAATGCAAAGCATCTTGAGCCATTGCGCACTCAAGTATCGGAAGTCGAAGCGACATAGCAAGTAGCTTGTACCAAGTGACCCGGGAGCTAGACGGGGGCTGACCCGAAGATCGCCTTTCTTGTCAATGCGACGATGTGTTGGAACGACAACCGCTGTCGAACCCTTCCGAAGTGCAACCGTCGACTGACCCAAAAGTTACGACCCTGGACAGCCCCCGCATAGCAAGCGGGTGGCCTAATGCGCCCCTCCAATAGAATCAGTGCTAGTGTTCATATTTTAAATCCGAGCTACCAATCCGTCCGAGCACCAGCACTGATTCTCTTGAGGGGCGCACCTACCCAAACGACTCAAAAGCTATATACGCGGCTCCATTCACGAAGAGCAGAACTATTTCGGCCAACTCCCTGTGAAGGCCGCATCTCTTCGTTCCACGCATGCAAGAGCCAACGCATAGCTAACGAGTACCCGGATAGGGGTTCGCGGAAAGTACATAGCAGATCGCTTGTACCAAAGCAACCCAAAAGCTAGACGGGGGCTGACCCGAAGATCGCCTTCCATGTCACTGCGACGACGCATTGGAACGACAACCGCTGCCGAACCCTTTCCGACTTGCACCGTCGAGCGACCTTCGAAAGACGGGACTTTGAGCAGCCCCCGCATAGCAATCAGGTGGCTTCATGCCCCTCTAATGGAATCAGTGCTGCTGATCGCGTTTTGAAATCTGACCTAATCATCCGTCCGTCTGTCGGATTTCAAAACGGGATCACCAGCACTGATTCTATTAGAGGGGCATGGGGAGATTCCGCGGACAACACCTCCCCTATATAAGTTATTAGTCCAAGTCTTGCACTTCCGTAGAAATTTGAGCCGACGAGAATATCTCACAAAAATTTCAAATCTTTCAAAAATACGAGTGAAACAAAAAGAATAGATCACAAAAAATTCAGAAATTCCAAAAATTCAATTGAAACGAAGAGAATAGCTCACAAAAAAATCAAGGGAAAAAAAAGAGAATAGCTCACAAATAAAATCAAATCTCCCAAAAATGCAAGTGAACGAAGAGACTACAATCACAAAAAATGCACAACTTCAAATATTCAATTGAAACGAAGAGAATAGCTCACAAAAAATGCAAGTCTTACAAAAAAATCAAGGGAAACAAAACAGAATAGCTCACAAAAAATTCAAATCTTCCAAAAAAACCAAGTGAAACAAACAGAATAGCTCACAAAAAATTCAAATCTTGCAAACATTCAATGTGAAAACGAGAGAATAGCTCACAAAAACATTCAAAACTTCCAAAAATTCAAGTGAAAAGAATAAAATAATAGCCCACAAAAATTCAAGTCTTCCAAAACAAAAACCAAGGAAAAACGAAGAGAATAGCTCACAAAAAATCCAAAACTTCAAGTCAAAACGAAGAGAATTTTACTACCTCGCAACAAACAAAATTCAAATCTCGCAAAAATTCAAGTGAAACGAAGAGACTTAACTCAAAAAATTCAAATCTTCTTGCGACATGCAGACCCAAGAGCTAGACGGGGGCTCGCCCACAGATCGACTTCAGTATCACTATGACGACGCGCTGGAACGACTACCGCTGTCGAACCCTTCTCTGACTTCCGCCATCGAGTGACCCAAAAGACACGACCCAAGGGAGCCCACGCATAAAAATTGGGTGGCTTCATGCCCCTCCAATAGAATCTGTGCTGCTGCTCACATTTTTAAATCCGAGTGGCAAATCCGTCCGAGCACCAACACTCATTCACTTGGAGGGGCACCTATCCAAACGACCGAAAAGCTATACGCGGCTCCATTCGCAAGGCACGGAACTGTTTCAGGCCAACTCCCTGTGAAGGCCGCATCTCTGCGTTCCATGCGTGCTAGAGCCAACACATAGCTAACGAGTACCGGGATAGGTGTTCGCGGAAAGTACATAGCAGATCGCTTGTACCAAAGCAACCCAAGAGCTAGACAGGGGCTGACCCGAAGATCGCCTTCCATGTCGCTGCGACGACGCATTGGAACGACAACCGCTGCCGAACCATTTCCGACTTGCGCCGTCGAGCGACCTGAAAGATGAGACTTTGAGCAGCCCACGCATAGCAATCAGGTGGCTTCATGCCCCTATAATGGAATCAGTGCTGCTGATCCCGTTTTGAAATCCGACCTAATCATCCATCCGTCTGTCGGATTTCAAAACGGGATCACCAGCACTGATTCCATTAGAGGGGCATGGGGGAGCTTCCGCGAACAACACCTCCCCTATATAAGTTATTAGTCCAAGTATTGCACTTCCGTAGAAATTTGAGCCGAAGAGAATATCTCACAAAAATTTCAATCTCTCAAAAATATAAGTGAAACAAAGAAGAATAGATCACAAAAAATTCAAAACTTCCAAAAATTCAATTGAAACGAAGAGAATAGCTCACAAAAAATGCAAGTCTTGCAAAAAAAATTCAAAGGAAAAGAAGAGAATAGCTCACAAAAAAAATCAAATCTCCCAAAAAATGCATCATGCATAACTTCCAAAAATTCAATTGAAACGAAGAGAATAGCTCACAAAAAATGCAAGTCTTCCAAAAAAATCAAAGGGAAATAAAGAGAATAGCTCACAAAAAATTCAAATCTTCCAAAAAACCAAGTGAAACGAAGAGACTACATCACAAAAAATGCATAACTTCCAAAAATTCAATTTGAACGAAGAGAATAGCTCACAAAAAACGCAAGTCTTCCCAAAAAAAAACAAAAAAAAAAAAAACAAAGGGAAACAAAGAGAATAGCTCACAAAAATTCAAATCTTCCAAAAAAAACCAAGTGAAACAAAGAGAATAGCTCACAAAAATTTCAAATCTTGCAAAAATTCAAGTGAAACGAAAGATAATAGCTCACAAAAAAATTCAGAACTTCCAAAAATTCAAGTCTTCCAAAAAAAATCAAGGAAAAACGAAGACTTAAACTCACGAAAAATTCAAATCTCCTTGCGGCATGCAGACCCAAGAGCTAGACGGGGGCTCGCCCACAAATCGACTTCAGTATCACTATGATGACGCGCTGGAACGACTACCGTTGTCGAACCCTTCTCCGACTTGCGCCATCGAGTGACCCAAAAGAGGCGACCCAGGGGAGCCCCCGCATAGCAATCGGGTGGCTTCATGCCCCTCCAATAAAATCAGGCATGCTACTCACATTTTAAATCCGAGCCGCAAATCCGTCCGAGCACCAGCACTGATTCACTTGGAGGGGCACCCTATCCAAACGACCCAAAAGCTATACGCGGCTCCTTTCGCACGCACAGAACTGTTTCAAGCCGACTCCCTGTGAAGGCCGCATCTCTCGTTCCACCCATGCAAGAAACAACGCATAGCTAACGAATACCCGGATAGGGTTTCGCGGAAAGTACAAGCAGATCGCTTGTACCAAAGCAACCCAAAAGCTAGACGGGGGCTGACCCGAAGATCGCCTTCCATGTCACAGCGACGACGCATTGGAACGACAACCGCTGTCGAACCCTTCCCGACTTTGCGTCATCGAGCGACCCGAAAGACGGGACTTTGAGCAGCCCCCGCATAGCAATCAGGTGGCTTCATGCCCCTCTAATGGAATCAGTGCTGCTGATCCGTTTTGAAATCCGACCTAATCATCCGTCCGTCTGTCGGATTTCAAAACGGGATCACCAGCACTGATTCTATTAGAGGGGCATGGGGGAGCTTCCGCGGACAACACCTCCCCTATATAAGTTATTAGTCCAAGTATTGCACTTCCGTAGAAATTTGAGCCGAAGAGAATATCTCACAAAAATTTCAAATCTCTCAAAAATACAAGTGAAACAAAGAACAATAGATCACAAAAATTCAAAACTTCCAAAAATTCAATTGAAATGAAGAGAATAGCTCACAAAAAATCCAAGTCTTGCAAAAAAAATCAAGGAAAAAGAAGAGAATAGCTCACAAAAAAATCAAATTTCCCAAAAATGCAAGTGAAACGAAGAGACTACATCACCAAAAAATGCATAACTTCCAAAAATTCAATTGAAACGAAGAGAATAGCTCACAAAAAATGCAAGTCTTCCAAAAAAAAATCAAGGGAAACAAAGAGAATAGCTCACAAAAAATTCAAATCTTCGAAAAAAACCAAGTGAAACAAAGAAGAATAGCTCACAAAAAATTCAAATCCTGCAAAAATTCAAGTGAAAGGAAGAGAATAGCTCACAAAAAATTCAAAACTTCAAAAAATTCAAGTGAAACGAAGAGAATAGCTCACAAAAAATTCAAAACTTCCAAAAATTCAAGTGAAACGAAGAGAATAGCTCACAAAAAACTTCAAATCTCGCAAAAACTCCAGGTGAAACGAAAAAGACTTAACTCACAAAAAATTCAAATCTTCTTGCCGCATGCAGACCCAAATGCTAGACCGGGGCTCGCCCACAGAACGACTTCAGTATCACTAATGACGACGCGCTGGAACAACTACCGTTGTTGAACCCTTCTCCGACTTGCGCCATCGAGTGACCAGAAGAGACGACCCAGGGGAGCCCCGCATAGCAATCAGGTGGCTTCATGCCCCTCCAATAAAATCAGGCATGCTACTCACATTTTAAATCCGAGCCGCAAATCCATCCGAGCACCAGCACTGATTCACTTGGAGGGGCACCCTATCCAAACGACCCAAAAGCTATACGCGGCTCCATTCGCACGCACAGAACTGTTTCAGCCGACTCCCTGTGAAGGCCGCATCTCTTCGTTGCACACATGCAAGAGACAACGCATAGCTAACGAGTACCCGGATAGGGTTTCGCGGAAAGTACATAGCAGATCGCTTGTACCAAAGCAACCCAAAAGCTAGACGGGGGCTGACCCTAAGATCGCCTTACATGTCACAACGACGACGCATTGGAACGACAACCGCTGTCGAACCCTTTCCGACTTGCGCAATCGAGCGACCCGAAAGACGGGACTTTGAGCAGCCCACGCATAGCAATCAGGTGGCCTTCATGCCCTGTAATGGAATCAGTGCTGCTGATCCCATTTTGAAATCTGACCTAATCATCCGTCCGTCTGTCGGATTTCAAAACGGGATCACCAGCACTGATTCTATTAGAGGGGCATGGGGGAGCTTCCGCGGACAACACCTCCCCTATATAAGTTATTAGTCCAAGTATTGCACTTTCGTAGAAATTTGAGCCGAAGAGAATATCTCACAAAATTTCAAATCTCTCAAAAATACAAGTGAAACAAAGAGAATAGATCACAAAAAATTCAAAACTTCCAAAAATTCAATTGAAATGAAGAGAATAGCTCACAAAAATCCAAGTCTTGCAAAAAAAAAAATCAAGGAAAAGAAGAGAATAGCTCACAAAAAATGCAAGTCTTCCAAAAAAAAACAAGGGAAACAAAGAAAATAGCTCACAAAAAATTCAAATCTTCCAAAAAAACCAAGTGAAACAAAGAAGAATAGCTCACAAAAAATTCAAATCCTGCAAAAATTCAAGTGAAACGAAGAGGATAGCTCACAAAAAACTCAAAACTTCCAAAAATTCAAGTGAAACGAAGAGAATAGCTCACAAAAAATTTAAGTGAAACGAAGAGAATAGCTCACAAAAACTTCAAATCTCGCAAAAACTCCAGTGAAACGAAAAAAAGAAAAAGACTTTAACTCACAAAAAATTCAAATCTTCTTGCGGCATGCAGACCCAAGTGCTAGACGGGGGCTGCACACAGATCGACTTCAGTATCACTAATGACGACGCGCTGGAACGACTACCGTTGTCGAACCCTTCTCCGACTTGCGCATCGAGTGACCCAAAAGAGACGACCCAGGGGAGCCCCCGCATAGCAATCAGGTGGCTTCATGCCCCTCAAATAAAATCAGGCATGCTCCTCACATTTTAAATCTGAGCCGCAAATCCGTCCGAGCACCAGCACTGATTCGCTTGGAGGGGCACCCTATCCAAACGACCCAAAAGCTATACGCGGCTCCATTCGCACGCACAGAACTATTTCAGGCCGACTCCCTGTGAGGCCGCATCTCTCCGTTCCACACATGCAAGAGCCAATGCATAGCTAACGAGTACCCGGATAGGGGTTCGCGGAAAGTACATAGCAGATCGCTTGTACCAAGCGACCCAAAAGCTAGACAAGGGCTAACCCGAAGATCGCCTTCCATGTCACTGCGACGACGCATTGGAACGACAACCGCTGTCGAACCCTTTCCGACTGCGCCGGTCGAGCGACTCGAAAGACGGGACTTTGAGCAGCCCCCGCATAGCAATCAGGTGGCTTCATGCCCCTCTAATGGAATCAGTGCTGCTGATCCCGTTTTGAAATCCGACCTGCTCATCCATCCGTCCGTCGGATTTCAAAACGGGATCACTAGCACTGATTCTATTAGAGGGGCATGGGGAGCTTCCGCGGACAACACCTCCCCTATATAAGTTATTAGTCCAAGTATTGCACTTCCGTAGAAATTTGAGCCGAAGAGAATATCTCACAAAAATTTCAAATCTCTCAAAAATACAAGTGAAACAAAGAAGAATAGATCACAAAAAATTCAAAACTTCTAAAAATTCAATTGAAACGAAGAGAATAGCTCACAAAAAATGCAAGTCTTGCAAAAAAAAATTCAAGGGAAAAGAAGAGAATAGCTCACAAAAAAAATCAAATCTCCCAAAAATGCAAGTGAAACGAAGAGACTACATCACAAAAAATGCATAACTTCCAAAAATTCAATTGAAACGAAGAGAATAGCTCACAAAAAATGCAAGTCTTCCAAAAAAATCAAAGGAAACAAAGAGAATAGCTCACAAAAAATAGCTAGCTTGTGGCCCCGGACGATCCGATCTCATGAAAACTGACTACATACCCGTGGCTCGGATCGACAAGCTAGCTCGGATCGGCGATCTGAGCTCATTCCATCATGCATTCCCGTCTTCTACTCCATAAATGACTCACCTCTTTGTATTCACTTGAGAACTAAACATCCTTTAGTTCAGCTCGAATCACAACGTGCACTAGAATCCGTTCCAGCTCGGGTCTCATCTCAAAGATCCTTGCATTCACCAACAACACCTCCCCTATATAAGTTATTAGTCCAAGTCTTGCTCTTCCGTAGAAATTTGAGGCGAAGAGAACAACTCGCAACAAATCCAAATCTTTCCAAAAAATCAAGGGAAATGGGGAGAATAGCTCACAAATAATTCAAATCTTCAAAAAAATCAAGTGAAACGAGGAGAATAGCTCACAAAAAATTCAAATCTTCCAAATATCAAACCCAAAAGCTTCGCACACATTACAATCAAACAGCTTGTACCGAGCGACCCAAACGCTAGACAAGGGCTCACCCTTAATAAGAGAATCAGTGTTTGACTTGTGGGCCGGGCGAGCCGATCTCATGAAAACTGCCTACATACCCGTGGCTCAGATCAGCGAGCTGACTCGGATCGTCGATCTGAGCTCATTCCATCATGCATTCCCGTGTTCTACTCCATAAAACGACTCACCTCTTTGTATTCACTTGAGAACTGAACATCCTTTAGCTCAGCTTGAATCACAACGCGCACTAGAATCCGTTCCAGCTCGGGTCTCATCTCAAAGATCCTTTCATTCACCAACAACACCTCCCTATATAAGTTATTAGTCCAAGTCTTGCTCTCCGTAGAAATTTGAGGCGAAGAGAACAACTCTCAAAAATTCCAATTCTTCCAAAAAAATCAAGGGAAACGGGGAGAATAGCTCACAAATAATTCAAATCTTCAAAATATCAAGTGAAACGAGGAGAATAGCTCACAAAAAATTTAAATCTTCCAAATATTCAACCCAAAAGCTTTGCACACATTACAAATCGAACAGCTTGTACCGAGCGACCCAAACGCTAGACAAGGGCTCACCCTTAATAAGAGAATCGATGTTTGACTTGTGGGCCGGGCGAGCCGATCTCATGAAAACTACCTACATACCCATGGCTCGGATCAGCGAGCTGGCTCGGATCGACGAGATAGCTCGGATCGACGATCTGAGATCATTCCATCATGCCTTCCCATGTTCTACTCCATAGAATGACTCACCTCTTTGTATTCACTTGAGAAACTGAACATCCTTTAGCTCAGCTCGAATCACAACGCGTACTAGAATCCGTTCAGCTCGGATCTCATCTCAATGATTCTTACATTCACCAACAACACCTCCCCTATATAAGTTATTAGTCCGAGTCTTGCTCCCCCGTAGAAATGCTCGCCAACGCCGAAAGGTCACAAAAAATTTAAATCTCATAAATGACTCAGCTCGACGGGCTGGCTCGGATCGTACTACCCGTGGCTCGGATCGACGAGCTAGCTCGGATCGGCGATCTGAGCTCATTCCATCATGCATTCCCATGTTCTACTCCATAGAATGAGTCACCTCTTTGTATTCACTTGAGAACTGACATCCTTTAGCTCAGCTCGAATCATAACGCGCACTAGAATCCGTTCCAGCTCGGGTCTCATCTCAGTGATCCTTACATTCACCAACAACACCTCCCCTATATAAGTTATTAGTCGAGTCTTACTCCCCCGTAGAAATGCTCGCCAACGCCGAAAGGTCACAAAAAATTTAAATCTTGTAAAAGACTCAGCTCGACGGGCTGGCTCGGATCGCCGAGCTGGCTCGGAACGCCGAGCTGGCTCGGATCGCCGAGCTGGCTCGGATCGCCGAGCTGGCTCGGATCGCCGAGCTGGCTCGGATCGCCGAGTTGAGCTCAATCCATCATGCATTCCCGTGTTCTACTCCATGGAATAACTCGCCTATTTGTAATCACTTGAGAATTCAACATCCTTTAGCTCAACTCGAATCACAACGCGCACTAGAATCCGTTCCAGCTCGGGTCTCATCTCAAAGATCCTTCCATCCACCAACACCACCTCCCCTATATAAGTTATTAGTCCAAGTCTTGCTCCCCCGTAGAAATGCTCGCCGACACGGATAGGTCACGAAAACTTTAAATCTCGTAAAAGACTCAGCTCGACAAGCTAGCTCGAATCCTGTGAGCTGGCTCGGATCGACGAGCTGAGCTCAATCCATCATGCATTCCCGTGTTCTACTCCATAGAACAACTCACCTATTTGTATTCACTTGAGAACTCAACATCCTTTAGCTCAGCTCGAATCACAATGGGCACTAGAATCCATTCCATCTCGAGTCTCATCTCAAGATCCTACATCCACCAACAACACTCCCTATATAAGTTATTAGTCCGAGTCTTGCTCCCACGTAGAAATGCTTGCCGACGCCGATAAGTCACAAAAACTTAAAATCTCGTAAAAGGCTCGGATCGCCAAGCGAGCTGGCTCGGATCACCGAGCGAGCTGACTCGAATCGGCGAGCTGGCACGGTTTGCCGAGCGAGCCGGCTCGGTTTTCCAAGCTGGCTGGCTCGGATCGCCGAGCCGGCTCGGCTCAAATCGGATCGGATCCATCATGCATTCCCGTGTTCTACTCCATAAAACAACTTGCCTATTTGTATTCCTTTGAGAACTCAATATCCTTTAGCTTAGCTCTAATCACAATGCGCACTAGAATTTGTTCCAGCTTGGGTCTCATCTCAAAAATCCTCACATCCACCAACAACACCTCCCCTACGAGGATAAGTTATTAGTCCGAGTCTTTCTCCCCCATACAAATGCTTGCCGACGTCGATAGGTCGCAAAAAATTTAAATCTCGTAAAAGGCTCAACTTGACGAGCTGGCTCGGATCGTCGAGCTGGCTCAGATCGACAAGCTGGATCGGATCAACGAGCTGGCTCGGATCCGCGAGATGAGCTCAATCCATCATGCATTCCTGAGTTCTACTCCATAGAACAACTCGCCTATTCATATTCACTTGAGAACTCAACATCCTTAAGCTCAGCTCGAATCGTCTATGCACGAACCCATGCATAGCATTCAGGTATCAAATGGCATATCCAAAAATATCCGTAGAGAGCTAGCAAATCAATCATAGGCAGCATTGGCATAGATCGAGGTGAACATCATTTGATGCGATTTGACTAGTTACCATTGGGATGCCTTCGTGGCAATAGGGCCGACTTGAAACAAACCAACACAGCTTGATGTGATAGGGTCATTTCATAATGACTGTTGGATGACTTTGTGGTGGTATGGCTAACTTACAATGGATGGGTGTAGTGTTGATGTGACAAGATCACCTCATACTAGAAATAGAGCTAACACGTCGACTGACTTGAACTGACATGTAAGGGACTCGATACCGAGGTGTAACAAAGGAGTTGTTTGGTGCACTCAGGAGTAGGGTCATGTCAGGGACTTGATTCGAGAGCATTCATGGGGTTGTGCGACAAGTTGTTAATAGTTTTGGCCTGGGTAAGGTTTAGAGTCAAGTCGAGGTGTCATTCGAGCTGCATGAAGTAGCATGGACTGCTTTGTGCAGAGTGGCATTGGATCTTGTTGGGGACTCGATCCGAGGTGAAATCAACTAGGTATTGGAATGGGAAGTTGGGGACTTTTCCATGGGAGACTTGGAACATGTGCGAGATGGTGGCGTAATGAGCTAGTTCAGAACTATGTTGGACTATGAGATGCATTGGTTGCATGTACGTAGGAGGTCTTCATGACATTGGCTCGTGCAAGCCACAAGTCCTAATCTGGATGCAAGTTCACATCTTGAGGACAACTCATTAGTGGAGAAGTTCTCAAACTCAATTCTTGAGAGGTGTCTTGCTAGCTCAAATCGGTGAGTTGGCTCAGATCGGCTAGCTCAATCAGATTGGCGAGCTGGCTCCGATTGACGAGTTGGGCTCATCTCAGAGGTCGTTACATCCGTAAACAATACCTATCCCGTTATGACCCTAGAGATCTGGGTTACTTTGCCGACTCTAGTGATCCGGTGATCCAAGTCAATCCGGCGAATTGAGTCGATCGGTGACCCGAGTTGTTCTGGTGATCTAAATTACTTATGTGACTGGAGTAATTCAAGTTGGGGGACTTGACAACTTGGCATGCTGAGCCGAATTCATTGATGAGTTGGCATACTCGTCAGCATAGGTATAGGAATGGGAAGTCATGGACTTTTCCATGAGAGACTTGGATGAGTTAGCCTAGCTCACTTGTGAGTGGGGTCAAAAGTCACATTTGTTGACCTGAGTTGATCTCGCGACCTGAGCTGATTTGGCTGGCGGCCTGAGTTGGTGTGGTGACCCAAGTTGATCTGGCTAGCGACCTGAGTTGATCAGCGATCCGACTTCATCCGTCGACCTGACCGAGTTGGTCAGGTGATCTGGTGACCCGACCTGACCTGGTTGGTGAGTCGAGTTGATGTGGCGACCGAGTTGATCTGGCTGGCGACCCAAAATGATCCCGTGACCTGACCCGATCTGAAGACCTGACCCGACCCAACCCGAGTTGGTCTGGCAATCTGGTGACCCGAGTTGTTCTGGTTGGCGACTCGAGTCGATATGTTGACCCAAGTTGATCCGGTGACCCGACCCAATCCGGAGACCTGACCGACCAAACTTGACCTAACTTTAGTAGTCAGGTGATTTGGCGACCCAATATGATCTATATGGATACCTGAGTCGATGTAGGGACCCGAGTAGATTTGGCTGGCGGCCCGAGTCGATCTGACAACCGTCCTAATCTGGAGACCCGAGTCGATCCGACGACTCGAGTTGATTCGGCAACCCGAGTGGATTTGACGACCTGTGTCGATCTGGTGACCCGAGTTGTTCTGGCGATCTGAGTTACTTATGCAACTCGAGTGATCTGAGCTGGTGGACTTGACAGCTTGGCATATTGGATCGAGGTGATCCAAGATTGAATGAGTTAGCACAGATCGAGGTGAACATCATTTGATGTGATTTAACTTGCGATCTGACTGGTTATCATTGGGGATGCTTCGTGGCAATAGGGCCGACTTGAAATAGAGATCTGAGTCGATCTGACGACTCCAGTGATTCGAGTCGATCTGGCAAGTCTAGCGATCCAAGTTGGCTAGGCAACTTCGTCAATCTAAGTTAGTCAGGTGATCTTGCGACCTGAGTTGATCTGGATGGTGACCCGAGTTGATCCGACTGGCAACCCAAGTTGTTTTGGGGACTCGAGTCGATCCAGAAACCGAGTTGGACTCGGCGATGCGAGTCGATCCAATGATCCGAATTACTTATGCGACTGGAGTAATTCAAGTTGGGGGACTTGACAGCTTGGCATGCTAAGGCGACTTCATTGATGAGTTGGCATACTTGTCAGCATTACTATTGTGCATATTAGATTGAGGTGATCCAAGTTTGAATGAGTTGGCATGGATCGAGGTGGACATCATTTGATGCAGTCTGACTAGTTATTGTTAGACGCAGTGTTGAAATGACCCGGGTCATTTCATATAACCGCTGGGAGGCTTTCGTGGTAGTAGGGCAAGACCTGCGATGAGAACTTAACAAGGTCGCTGGCGGGGTCGAAACTCGTAGGAAAAAATGGATAAAGGAGGCTCTATACAAGGAAAAGAACAAAATTTTCAAGTTATAAAAAACTTAAATCACTAGAGCCATCCATGGAGTCACGCCTAGCTCGTTGGCGACGGGATCCCGGTGAGCTCGCTCACGAGCAAGATCTCGGACAGGATCCGGTCGAGCTCGTTGGCGATCCTCAGGGCGGGGTCAAAAGTCCTAAAAAAATAGACAAAGGAGGCTTCGTACAATGAAAAGAATGAAAAAACTAGAGTTGAAAAAGAAAACCACTCGTGCCATTCATGGAGTCACACCCAACTTAGTGACCCAAATTGATCGGGTGACCCGACCTAACCCGAGTTGGTTAGGTGATGTGGTGACCCGAGCTGATCTGGCTGACGACCCGAGTCGATGTGGCGACCTGAGTTGATCTGGTTGGCGACAAGAATTGATCTGGCAACCCGCCCGATCTAGAGAACTGACCCAACCCGATCTAGAGACCTGACCCAACCCGACCCGACCCAACTTGGCCTGGCAATCTGGTGACCCGAGTTGATCTGGTTGGTGACCCGAGTCAATTTGTTGACCTGAGTTGATCAGGCTGGCATACTTAGTTGACTTCATTGATGAGTTTGCATACTCGTTAGTATTACTATTATGCATATTAGATTGAGGCGATCCAAGTTTGAATGAGTTAGCCTAGCTCGCTTGCGAGTGGGGTCAAAACTCAAATTTGTTAACCCGAGTTGATCTGGCTGGTGACCCGAGTTGATTTGGTGACCCGAGCTGATTTGGCTGGCGACCTAAGTCGATGTGATGATCTGAGTTGATCTGGCTGGCGACCTGAGTTGATCTGGCGATCTGACTTCATCCGTCGACCTGACTCGAGTTGGTCAGGTGATCTAATGACCTGAGCTGATCTGGTTGGCGAGTCGAGTCGAGTCGATGTAGCAACTCGAGTTGATCTGGCTGGCGAGCTGAAATGATCCCGCGACTTGACCCAATCTGGAGACCTTACCCGACCTGACCTGAGTTGGTCTGGCGACCCAAGTTGATCTGGTTGGTGACTCGAGTCGATGTGTTGACCCGAGTTGATCCTGGCTGGAGACCCAATTTGATCTGGTGACCCGACTCGATCCAGAGACCCGACCTAACCTAAGTTAGTCAGGTGATTTGGTGACCTGATTTGATCTATCTGGATACCCGAATCGATCCGATGAACCGAGTCGATCGGACGACCCATCCTGATCTGGAGACCTGAGTCGATCCGGTGACCTGCGTCAATACGGGACCCGAGTCGATTCGAGGACTCGAGTCGATCCGGTGACCGAGTCGATCTGGCGACCCGAGTCGATCTGATGACTCGAGTTAATTAGGTGACCCAAGTTGTTTTGGCAATACGAGTTACTTATGCGACTCGAGTGATCCGAGCTAGCAAACTAGACAGCTTGGCATATTGGAATGTGTTAACAACATAAGCTGATGTGTTGACCCGAGTTGATCATGTTAGTGACCCGAGTTGATCTAATTAGCGACCTGAGTTGATCCGGTGACCCGACCTGATCAGGAGACCTAACCCAACCTGACCTAAGTTAGTTAGGTGATTTGGTGACCCGAGCTGATCTATCTGGATACTCGAGTTGATGTGGCAACCTAAGTTGATCTGGCTGGTGACCCGAATTAATCTGGTGACCCGACCTGACCTGAGTTGGTTAGGTGATGTGGCAACCTGAGCTGATCTAGGTGATTGACCCAAGTCGATGTGGTGACTTGAGTTAATCTAGCTAGCAACCCGAGTTGATCCAGCGACCTATCGCGATCTAGAGACCCGAGTCAAGCCGGCAACCCGAGTCGACCTAACGACCTGAGTGATCTAAGTTTATTATGGTAGTTGGAGTTACTTATGCGACTCGACTGATCTAAGTTGGAGGACTTGACAACTTGGCATACTGAGATGACTTCATTGATGAGTTTGCATACTCATCAGCATTACTATTGTGCATATTGGATGTGGTGACCTGAGTTGATCTGGCTAGGGACCTGATCTGGCTGGTGACCTAAGTCGATGTGGTGACCTAAGTTGATCTAGCTCAGGACCCGACTTGATCTGGTGACCCGACTTGATCTAGAGACCCCACCTGAGTTGAGTTCATCGAGCGATCTAGGGATCCAAGATGATCTAGCTGACTACCTGAGTCGATGTGGTGTCCCGAGTCGATCTGGCAACTCGAGTTGATCTGGCTGGCGACCCAAGTTGGCTAGGTGATGTGGCAACCTGAGTCAATGTGGCGATCAAGGCTGATTTGGTTGGCGACTAAGTTGGTCAGGTGATCTGGTGACCAGAGCTGATCTAGCGACCCGAGTTGATCTAGTTGGCGACCCCATGTGATGACCTAAGTTGATTTGGCTAGCGACACGAGTTGATCAAGTGACCCGTCCCGATCCAAAGACCTGAGTCGATTCGGCTATGTCAACCCAGCAACCTGAGTTGACTTGATGACCCGAGTCGACCCCGTGACCTGAGTCGACCTAGTGACCCGAGTCACTATGGTGACCTAATTTATTATGGCTATCTGAGTTACTTATGCGACTCGAGTGATCTAAGTTGGGGGACTTGACATACTGAGATGACTTCATTGATGTGTTTGCATACTCATCAACATTACTATTGTGCATATTAGATTTATGCGATCCAAGTTTAAATGAGTTGGCCTAGCTTGATCGTGAGCGAGGTCAAAAGTTGTAAAAAAAATAGACAAAGGAGGCTCCCTACGACAAAAAGAATGAAAAAACCAGAGTTAAAAAAAAATCACTCAGGCCATACATGGAGTCACGCCCTTCTTATTGTCGAGCTAGAAGCGGAGACTTGACTATGATAATACTTGAAGAGGAGTATGGTCAATCATTCAAAAAGTGGACAGACTCACTGGAGATCTAAGTAGGTCAGGCTATCTAGTGACCTGACCTAATCTGGCTGGTGACCCGAGTCGATGTGGTGACCTGAGTTGATCTGGCTCGGGACCCGACTTGATCTGGTGACTCGACTCGATCTAGAGACCCCACCCGACCTGAGTTCATCGGGCGATCTGGTGATCTGAGATGATCTAGCTAACTACCTGAGTCGATGTCGTGTCCTGAGTTGATCTGGCGAACCGAGTTGGCCAGGTGATGTGGTGACCCAAGCTGATCTGGCTGGCGACCCGAGTCGGTTAGGTGATTTGGCGACCAGAGCAGATTTGGCTAGTGACCCAAGCTGATCTGGTGACCTGAGTTGATCTAATTGGTGACTCATGTGGTGACCCGAGTTGATCAAGTGACCTGTCCTGATCTAGAGACCCGAGTCGATCCAATAACCTGAGTTGACCCGGCGACCCGAGTCAACTTGACGACCCGAGTCAACCCAGCGACCTGCGTCGACCTAGTGACCCGCGTCGACCCAGTGACTCGCGTCGACCCAGTGACCCGTGTCGACCCAGTGACCCGTGTTCAAACTGGCGGACCCATGTCGAACCGGTGACTCGTGTTGACCTGACAACCCGCATCGACCTGGTGACCCAAGTCAACCAAGTCGACTCGAGGCCCGAGTTGATCTGGCAACCCAAGTCGACCCGAGTCGACCCGATAACCTGAGTCAACCGAGTCACCTGAGTTGATCTGGCTGGTGACCCGAGTTGGCCAAGTAATGTGGCGACCTGAGTCAATGTGGTGACCCAAGCTGATCTGGCGACCACAGCTGATCTGGCTGGTGACCCAAGCTGATCTGGCGATCCGAGTTGATCTAGTTGGGGACCAGTGTGGTGACCTGAGTTGATCTCGCAGCTACCTAACTTGATCTAGTTGGTGACCCGTGTGGTGACCGAGTCGACCCAGTGACCTGAGTCAATCGGTTGACCCAGTGACCTGAGTCAACTGAGTCAACCCGATGACAAGAGTCAATCGAGTCGACATGGTGACCTGAGATGACCGAGTCAGTCAGGTGATTGAGTCGACCCAGTGACCTGAATCGATTGAGTCGACCCGAGTCGACCAGGAGACCTTAGTAGACTAGGTCGACCCGTTGTCAACCCAAGTCAACTTGAGGCCTGAGTCGATCCAGCAACCCAAGTCGACTCGGTGACCCGAGTCGACCCAGTGACCCAAGTCGACCTGATGACCTGAGTCAACCGAGTCGACCCGGTGACCCGAGTTGACCGAGTCGACCCAATGACCCGAGTCAATCGAGTCGACCCGAGTCGACCCAGCGACTGGGGTTTCTGTGGTGACCTAATTTATTATGCAGTTGGAGTTACTCATTGGCGACCAAGAGCTGATCTAGCAACCCGAGTTGATCTAGTTGGCGACCTAACCTGATCTAGCTGGCGAACTAATTTTGTCAGGTGATTTGGCGACAAGAGTTGATTTGGCTGGTGACCCAAGCTGATATGGTGACCTGAGTAAATCTAGTTGGGGACCCGTGTGGTGACTTGAGTTGATCTCGCTAGAAACTTGAGTTGATCCAATGACCCCTCCTGATCTAGAGGCCCGAGTCAACCCGAGTTGACCCGGTGACCCGAGTCACTCGAGTCGACCCGAGTCAAACGAGTCGACCCAGTGACTTGAGTCAACCGAGTCGACCCAGTGACCCGAATCAACCGAGTCGGTCAAGTGACTGAGTCGACCCGGTGACCTGAGTCGACTGAGTTGACCCAGTCGACCTGGTGACCTGAGTCGACAGAGTTGACCCAGTGACCTGAGTCAACTGAGTCGACCTGGTGACCCGAGTCAACTAAGTCGACCTAAGTCAGTCAGGTGATTAAGTCGACCCGAGTTGACCAAGTGACCCGAGTCAACCGAATCGACCGAGTGACCTGAGTCAACTGAGTCGACCCGATGACCCGAGTCAACTGAGTCGACCTGAGTCAACCGAGTCGACCGAGTCAACGTGGTGACCCGAGTCAACTGAGTCGGTCAGGTGACTAAGTCGACCCGAGTCAACCAGAGTCTGACTGAGTCAACCTAGTGACCTGAATCAATTGAGTCGACCCGGTGACCTGAGTTGACTAGGTCGACCCGTGTCAACCCAAGTCGACTCGAGGCTTGAGTCAATCCAGCAACCAAGTCGACTCGTGACCCGAGTCGACCCAGTGACCCGATGACCCGAGTCGACCCGGTGACCCGAGTTGACCGAGTCGACCCAATGACCCGAGTCAACTGAGTCGACCCGGTGACCTGAGTCAACCAAGTCGACCCAGCGACCGGGGTTTTTATGGTGGCCTAATTTATTATGGTAGTCAGAGTTACTCACTGGCGACTAGAGCTGATCTAGCACCCCGAGTTGATCTAGTTAGCGACCTAACCTGATCTGGCTGGTGAACTAATTTTGTCAGGTGATCTGGCGATAAGAGCTGATCTGGTTGGTGATCCCAAAGACTGATATGGTGACTCGAGTAAATCTAGTTGCCGACCCATGTGGTGACCTGAGTTGATCTCGCTAAGCGACTTGAGTTGATCCAATGACCCGTCTCGATCTAGAGGCTCGAGTCGAGCCAGCAACCCAAGTCGAAGCTAGCAACCCGAGTCAACCGAGTCGACCTGATGACCTGAGCCAACCGAGTCGACTCGGTGACCCGGTGACCTGAATCAACCGAGTCGACCCGGTGACCAGAGTCGACTAAGTCGACCCAGTCGACCTGAGTCAACCGAGTCGACCCAGTGACCTGAGTCGACCCGATGACCCGAGCCAACCGAGTCGACCTAGTGACCGGTGACCCGAATCAACCGAGTCGACCGGTGGACTAGAGTTGACTAAGTCGACCCAGTCGACCTGAGTCAACCGAGTCGACCCAGTGACCCGAGTCGACCCGATGACCCGAGCCAACCGAGTCGACAGTGACCCGGTGACCCGAATCAACCAAGTCGACCCGGTGACCAGAGTCGACTGAGTCGACTCGGTGACCCGAGTCAACCGAGTCGATAGAGTTAACCCAGTGACCCGAGTCAACCGTGTCAACCCAATGACCTGAGTTGACATGGTGACCTGAGTCAACCAAGTTGACCTAAGTCAGTAAGGTGACTGAGTCGACCCGAGTCGACTCGGTGACCTGAGTCAACTGAGTCGACCTGGTGACCTAAGTCAACTAAGTCGACCGGTGACCTGAGTTGACCCAGTGACATGAGTCAACCGAGTCGACCCGATGACTTGAGTCAACCGAGTCGACCCTGTGACCTGAGTCAACCGAGTCGACCCAGCGACCTGAGTCACTGTGGTGACCCAATTTATTATGGCAGTCGAAGTTACTGGCTGGCGACCCGAGTTGATCTAGTTGGTGACATAAGCTGATCTGCTGGTGACCTAATTTTGTTAGGTGATCTGGTGACCAGAGCTGATCTAGCTGGTGACCCAAGCTGATCTGGCGACTGAGTTGATCTAGTTGGCGACCCGTGTGGTGACCTGAGTTGATCTAGTTGGCGACCCGTGTGGTGACCTGAGTTGATCTCGCTAGCGACTTGAGTTGACCAAGTGACTCATCCCGATTTAGAGGCCTAAGTCGATCCGGCAACCCAAGTCAACCCGGTGACTTGAGTCAACCGCGTCGACCGAGTCAACCTAGTGACCCGAGTCGATCGAGTCGACTCGATGACCTGAGTCAACTGAGTTGACCCGATGACCTGAGTCAATTGAGTCGACCTGGTGACCCAAGTCAACCGAGTCGACCTAAGTCGACCCGGTGACTTGAGTCAACCGAGTCAACCCGGTGACCTGAGTCAACTGAGTCGACCGAGTTGACCTAGTGACCTAAGTCAACCAAGTCGACCCAGTGACCCGACTCGACCGAGTCGACCCAGCGACCGAGTCGCTGTGGTGACCCAATTTATTATGGCAGTCAAAGTTATTGGCTAGCGACCAGAGTTGATCTAGCGACCTGAATTGATCTAGTTGGCAACCTAAGCTGATCTGGTTGTCGACCTAATTTGTGAGGTGATCTAGTGACCAGAGCTAATTTGGCTGTCGACCTAATTTTGTGAGGTGATCTAGCAACCAGAGCTGATCTGGCTGGTGACCCAATCTGATCTGGCGACTCGAGTTGATCTAGTTGGCGACCTGTGTGGTGACCTGAGTTGATCTCGCTAGCGACTTGTGTTGATCTAGTGACCCATCCTGATCTAGAGGCTTGAGTTGATCCAACAACCCAAGTCGATCCGAGTCGACCGAGTCGACTCGATCATCCGAGTCAACCGAGTGGACCCGGTGACCCGAGTCGACCCGGTGACCTGAGTCAATCGAGTCGACCCGGGTGACCTGAGTCAACTGAGTCACCCAGTGACCTGAGTCAACCGAGTCGACCCGAGTCAACTGAGTTGACGCGGTGACCCGAGTCAACCAAGTCGATCGATTCAACCCGGTGATCGAGTCGACCTGAGTCGACCGAGTCGGTTAGGTGACTGAGTCGACCCGATGACCTAAGTTGACCGAGTCGACCCAGTGACCTGACTCAATTGAGTCGACCCAGTGACCCGAGTCAACTGAGTCGACCCAATGACTCGAGTCAACCGAGTCGACCTGGTGACCCAAGTCAACTGAGGTCGACCGAGTTGACCCGATGACCCGAGTCAACTGTGTCGACCCAGTGACCCAAGGTCGCGGTGTGGTGGACCTAATTTATTATGGCAGTTAAAGTTACTAGCTGGCGACCAGAGCTGAGCTGGCAACCTGATTGATCTAGGGGAGACCTAAGCTGATCTGGCTAGTGACCTAATTTTGTCAGGTCATCTGGAGACCAGAGCTGATCTGGCTGGTGACCCAAGTTGATTTGGTGACTCAAGTTGATCTAGTTGGCGACCCGTGTGGTGACCTGAGTTGATCTTGCTAGCGATTTGAGTTGATCCAGTGACCCGTCCTGATCCAGAGGCCTGAGTCAATCCGGCAACCCAAGTCGACTCGGTGACCCGAGTCTATCGAGTTGACCGAGTGACCTGAGTCAACCGAGTCGACTCGATGACCCGAGTCAACCGAGTCGACTCGATGACCCGAGTCAACCGAGTCGACTGAGTCGACGTGGTGTCCCGAGTCGGTCAGGGTGACCGAGTCGACCCGAGTAAACCAGAGTCGACTGAGTTGACCTAGTGACCTGAATCAATTGAGTCAACCTAGTGACCTGAGTCGACTAGGTCGACCCGTGTCAACCCAAGTCGACTCGAGGCCTAAGTTGATTCGGCAACCCAAGTCGACTCGGTGACCCACGTCGAACCGAGTCGACCCTAGTGACCCGAGTTGACCCGATGACCCGAGTTGACCCGGTGACCCGAGTTGATCAAGTTGACTGAGTTGACTGAGTCGACCCAGCGACCAGGGTTTTTGTGGTGACCCAATTTATTATGGCAAGTCGGAGTTACTCACTGGCGACCAGAGCTAATCTAGCGACCTGAGTTGATCTAATTGGTGACCTAACCTGATCTGGTGGTGAACTAATTTTGTCAGGTGATCTGGTGACAAGAGCTGATCTGGTTGGTGACCCAAGCTGATATGGCGACCTGAGTAAATCTAGTTGGTGATCCGTGTGGTGACCTGAGTTGATCTCGCTAGCGACTTGAGTTGATCCAGTGACCCATCCCGATCCAGAGGCCCGAGTCGAGCCGGCAACCCAACTCGACCTGAGTCAATCGAGTCGACTCGAGTCCACCGAGTCGACCCAGTGACCCGAGTCAAACCTGGTCAACTCGATGACCCGAGCCAACCGAGTCGACCCAGTGACCCGGTGACTCGAATCAACTGAGACGACCCGGTGACCAGAGTTGACTAAGTCGACCCAGCTGACTTGGTGACCTGAGTCCGACAGAGTTGACCTAGTGACCTGAGTCAACCGTGTTGACCTGATGACCTAAGTTGACCTGGTGACCCAAGTCAACCAAGTCTACCTAAGTTAGTAAGGTGACTGAGTTGACCCGAGTCGACCTAGTGACCTGAGTCAACCGAGTCGACCTGGTGACTCGAGTCGACCCAGTGACATGAGTCAACTGAGTCGACCCAATGACCTGAGTCAACTGAGTCAACCGAGTCGACCCTATGACCTGAGTCAACCAAGTTGACCTAGCGACCCGAGTCACTATGGTGACCCAATTTATTATGGCAGTCAAAGTTATTGGCTGGCGACCTGAGTTGATCTAGTTGGTGACATAAGCTGATATGGCGACCAGAGCTGATCTAGCTGGTGACCCAAGCTAATCTGGTGACCAAGTTGATCTAGTTGGCGACCCATGTAGTTGATCTAGTTGGCGACCCATGTGGTGACCTGAGTTGATCTCGCTAGTAACTTGAGTTGACCCGATGATCCATCTTGATCTAGAGGCCCGAGTCGATCCGGCAACCCAAGTCGACCTGGTGACCTGAGTCAACCGCGTCGACCGACTCGACCCAGTGACCTGAGTCAACTAAGTTGACCTGATGACTTGAGTCAACTGAGTTGACTTGACCCAATGACCGGAGTCAACTGAGTTGACCCGATGACCTGAGTCAACTGAGTTAACACGATGACTCGAGGCAACCAAGTCGACCCAAGTCGACCGAGTCAGTCAGGTGACTGAGTCGACCTAAGTCGACCTAGTGACCTGAGTCGACCGAGTCAACCCGGTGACTCGAGTCAACAGAGTCGACCGAGTCGACCCAGTGACCCGTGTCAACCGAGTTGACCTGGTGACCCGAGTCGATCGAGTCGACCCAGCGACCTGAGTCACTATGGTGACCTAATTTATTATGGCAGTCAGAGTTACTGGCTGGTGACTAGAGCTGATCTGGTGACCTGAATTGATCTAGTTGGCAACCTAAGCTGATTTGGCTGTCGACCTAATTTTGTGAGGTGATCTGGCGACCAGAGCTGATCTGGCTAGTGACCCAATCTGATTTGGTGACCTGAGTTGATCTAGTTGGTGACCCGTGTGGTGACCTGAGTTGATCTCACTAGCGACTTGTGTTGATCTAGTGACCCATCCCAATCTAGAGGCCTGAGTCGATCCGGCAACCCAAGTCGATTCGAGTTGACTCGGTGACCCGAGTCAACCGAGTCGACCCAGTGACCTGAGTCAATTGAGTCAACCCAGTGACCTGAGTCAACCGAGTCGACCCGATGACCCGAGTCAACCGAGTCAACCCGATGACCCGAGTCAACCGAGTCGACGCAGTGACCTGAGTCAACCAAGTCGATGCGGTGACCCAAGTCAACCGAGTCGACCCGGTGACCTGAGTCAACCGAGTTGACCTGAGTCAACCCGACGACCTGAGTCGACCCGATGACCCGACTCGATCGAGTCGACCTGGTGACCTGACTCGACCGAGTCGACCCAATGACCCGAGTCAACCGAGTCGACCCGGTGACCCGAGTCAACTGAGTCGACCGAGTTCACCCGGTGACCTGAGTCAATTGAGTCGACCCAGTGACCCAAGTTGCTAGTGACCTAATTTTGTTAGGTGATCTGGAGACCAGAGTTGATCTGGTTGGTGACCCAAGCTAATCTGGCGACCAGAGTTGATCTAGTTGGTGACCCGTGTGGTGACCTAAGTTGATCTTGCTAGCAACTTGAGTTGATCCAGTAACCCATCCTGATCCAGAGGCCTGAGTCGATCTGGTAACCCAAGTCGACCTGAGTCGACCTGGTGACCCGACTCAACCGAGTCGACCCGATGACCCGAATCAACCAAGTCGACCTGATGACCCGAGTCAACCAAGTCGACCTTGTGACCCGAGTCAACCAAGTCGACCCGAGTCAGTCAGGTGACTGAGTCAACCCGGTGACCTGAGTCGATTAAGTCAACGGAGTCCACCCAATGACCTGAGTCAACTGAGTCGATCGTGTCAACCCAGTAACCTAAGTCAACCCGGTGAATCGAGTCAACTGAGTCGATCGAGTCGACCCGGTGACCTGAGTCAACTGAGTCGACCTGAGTCGACTGAGTCAACCCAGTTACCTGAGTCACTGTGGTGACCTAATTTATTATGGTAGTCAGAGTTACTGGCTGGTGACCTAAGCTAATCTGGCTGGTGACTTAAGTTTGTCAGGTGATCTAGCGACCAGAGTTGATCTGGTTGGTGACCCAAGCTGATCTGGCGATGTGAGTTGATCTAGTTGGCGACCCGTGTGGTGACCTGAGTTGATCTCGCTAGCGACTTGAGTTGATCCAGTGACCCGTACTGATCCAGAGGCCCGAGTCGATCTGACAACCCAAGTCGACCCGGTGACCCGAGTCAACTTGGTGACTCGAGTCGATCCGATGACCTGAGTCAACTGAGTCATCCCGAGTCGACCGAGTCAGTCAGGTGACTGAGTCGACCCGGTGACCTGAGTCAACCAAGTCGACCTGGTGACCCAAGTCCATCGAGTCGACCGAGTCGACCCAGTGACCTGATTCAACCAAGTCGACCTGGTGACCCGAGTCAACCGAGTCGACCTGGTGACCCGAGTCGCTGTGGTGACCCAATTTATTATGGCAGTCAAAGTTTTTGGCTGGCAACCAGAGCTGATCTGATCTAGTTGGCGACCTAAGATGAAATGGTTGGTGACCCAGGCTGATCTAGTTAGTGACCTGATTTTGTCAGGTGATCTAGCGACTAGAGCTGATCTAGCTGGTGACCCAAGCTGATCTAGTGACCCGAGTTGATCTAGTTGGTTACCTGTGTGGTGACCTGAGCTGATCTCGCTAGCAACTTGAGTTGATCTAGTGACCCGTGCAATCTAGAGGCCCGAGTAGATCCGACAACCCAAGTCGACTTGAGTCGACCTGAGTCAACCGAGTCAGCTGAGTCGACCTAAGTCACCCTAGTCGACCCGGTGATCCAAGTCAACTGAGTTGACTCAAGTTGACTGCGTCGACCCGAGTCGACCGGGTCGGTCAGGTGACTGACTCGACCTGAGTCGATTTGGCTACCTGAGTCAACTCGGTGACCCGAGTCGATCGAGTCGACCGAGTCGACCAAGTCCACCCAGTGACCTGAGTCACCTTAGTCGACCGAGCGACCAGAGTCGTTGTAGTGACCTAATTTATTATGGCAGTATGAGTTACCGACTAGCGAGCAGAGTTGATCTAGCCACCCGAGATGATCTAGTTTGCGACCTGAGTTGATCTAGTTGGTGACCCGAGTTGATCTGCCTGTTGACCTAATTTTGTCAAGTGATCTAGCGACCAGAGCTGATCAAGCCGAGCGGAACCGAACCGGTCGAGCTCTCTGGGGAGCGGCGGGGCGGGATCGGCGCCGAGCTCGCTCCCGGGCGGGGTCGAAACTCGCGGAAAAAAAATGAACAAAGGAGGCCCCGTACGAGGATAAGAACGAAAAAACCAGAGTTAAATTAAAAAAAAAAAAAAAAAAAAAAAAAAAATTACTTTCGGGTCATACGTGTAGCCACGCCCAGCTCGCCCGCGGACGGGATCCCCATCGAGCTCGTCGAGCCGAGCGGCGCTCGCGGGCGGGGTCCGATCCGAGCGGAACCGAACCGGTCGAGCTCTCCGGGGAGCGGCGGGGCGGGATCGGCGCCGAGCTCGCTCCGGGGCGGGGTCGAAACTCGCGGAAAAAAAATGAACAAAGGAGGCTCCGTACGAGGATAAGAACGAAAAAACCAGAGTTAAAAAAAAAAAAAAAAAAAAAAAAAATACATTCGCGTCATACGTGTAGCCACGCCCAGCTCGCCCGCGGACGGGATCCCCATCGAGCTCGTCGAGCCGAGCGGCGCTCGCGGGCGGGGTCCGATCCGAGCGGAACCGAACCGGTCGAGCTCTCCGGGGAGCGGCGGGGCGGGATCGGCGCCGAGCTCGCTCCCGGGCGGGGTCGAAACTCGCGGAAAAAAAATGAACAAAGGAGGCTCCGTACGAGGATAAGAACGAAAAAACCAGAGTTTAAAAAAAAATTAAAAAAAAAAAATTACATTCGGGTCATACGTGTAGCCACGCCCAGCTCGCCCGCGGACGGGATCCCCATCGAGCTCGTCGAGCCGAGCGGCGCTCGCGGGCGGGGTCCGATCCGAGCGGAACCGAACCGGTCGAGCTCTCCGGGGAGCGGCGAGGCGGGATCGGCGCCGAGCTCGCTCCCGGGCGGGGTCGAAACTCGCGGAAAAAAAATGAACAAAGGAGGCTCCGTACGAGGATAAGAACGAAAAAACCAGAGTTAAAAAAAAAAAAAAAAAAAAAAAAAATTACATTCGGGTCATACGTGTAGCCACGCCCAGCTCGCCCGCGGACGGGATCCCATTCGAGCTCGTCGAGCCGAGCGGCGCTCGCGGGCGGGGTCCGATCCGAGCGGAACCGAACCGGTCGAGCTCTCCGGGGAGCGGCGGGGCAGGATCGGCGCCGAGCTCGCTCCCGGGCGGGGTCGAAACTCGCGGAAAAAAAATGAACAAAGGAGGCTCCGTACGAGGATAAGAACGAAAAAACCAGAGTTAAAAAAAAAAAAAAAAAAAAAAATTACATTCGGGTCATACGTGTAGCCACGCCCAGCTCGCCCGCGGACGGGATCCCCATCGAGCTCGTCGAGCCGAGCGGCGCTCGCGGGCGGGGTCCGATCCGAGCGGAACCGAACCGGTCGAGCTCTCCGGGGAGCGGCGGGGCGGGATCGGCGCCGAGCTCGCTCCCGGGCGGGGTCGAAACTCGCGGAAAAAAAATGAACAAAGGAGGCTCCGTACGAGGATAAGAACGAAAAAACCAGAGTTAAAAAAAAAAAAAAAAAAAAAAAAAATACATTCGCGTCATACGTGTAGCCACGCCCAGCTCGCCCGCGGACGGGATCCCCATCGAGCTCGTCGAGCCGAGCGGCGCTCGCGGGCGGGGTCCGATCCGAGCGGAACCGAACCGGTCGAGCTCTCCGGGGAGCGGCGGGGCGGGATCGGCGCCGAGCTCGCTCCCGGGCGGGGTCGAAACTCGCGGAAAAAAAATGAACAAAGGAGGCTCCGTACGAGGATAAGAACGAAAAAACCAGAGTTAAAAAAAAAAAAAAAAAAAAAAAAAATTACATTCGGGTCATACGTGTAGCCACGCCCAGCTCGCCCGCGGACGGGATCCCCATCGAGCTCGTCGAGCCGAGCGGCGCTCGCGGGCGGGGTCCGATCCGAGCGGAACCGAACCGGTCGAGCTCTCCGGGGAGCGGCGGGGCGGGATCGGCGCCGAGCTCGCTCCCGGGCGGGGTCGAAACTCGCGGAAAAAAAATGAACAAAGGAGGCCCCGTACGAGGATAAGAACGAAAAAACCAGAGTTAAAAAAAAAAAAAAAAAAAAAAAAAAATTACTTTCGGGTCATACGTGTAGCCACGCCCAGCTCGCCCGCGGACGGGATCCCCATCGAGCTCGTCGAGCCGAGCGGCGCTCGCGGGCGGGGTCCGATCCGAGCGGAACCGAACCGGTCGAGCTCTCCGGGGAGCGGCGGGGCGGGATCGGCGCCGAGCTCGCTCCGGGGCGGGGTCGAAACTCGCGGAAAAAAAATGAACAAAGGAGGCTCCGTACGAGGATAAGAACGAAAAAACCAGAGTTAAAAAAAAAAAAAAAAAAAAAAAAAATACATTCGCGTCATACGTGTAGCCACGCCCAGCTCGCCCGCGGACGGGATCCCCATCGAGCTCGTCGAGCCGAGCGGCGCTCGCGGGCGGGGTCCGATCCGAGCGGAACCGAACCGGTCGAGCTCTCCGGGGAGCGGCGGGGCGGGATCGGCGCCGAGCTCGCTCCCGGGCGGGGTCGAAACTCGCGGAAAAAAAATGAACAAAGGAGGCTCCGTACGAGGATAAGAACGAAAAAACCAGAGTTAAAAAAAAAATTAAAAAAAAAAAATTACATTCGGGTCATACGTGTAGCCACGCCCAGCTCGCCCGCGGACGGGATCCCCATCGAGCTCGTCGAGCCGAGCGGCGCTCGCGGGCGGGGTCCGATCCGAGCGGAACCGAACCGGTCGAGCTCTCCGGGGAGCGGCGAGGCGGGATCGGCGCCGAGCTCGCTCCCGGGCGGGGTCGAAACTCGCGGAAAAAAAATGAACAAAGGAGGCTCCGTACGAGGATAAGAACGAAAAAACCAGAGTTAAAAAAAAAAAAAAAAAAAAAAAAAAATTACATTCGGGTCATACGTGTAGCCACGCCCAGCTCGCCCGCGGACGGGATCCCCATCGAGCTCGTCGAGCCGAGCGGCGCTCGCGGGCGGGGTCCGATCCGAGCGGAACCGAACCGGTCGAGCTCTCCGGGGAGCGGCGGGGCGGGATCGGCGCCGAGCTCGCTCCCGGGCGGGGTCGAAACTCGCGGAAAAAAAATGAACAAAGGAGGCTCCGTACGAGGATAAGAACGAAAAAACCAGAGTTTTAAAAAAAAAAAAAAAAAAAAATTACATTCGGGTCATACGTGTAGCCACGCCCAGCTCGCCCGCGGACGGGATCCCCATCGAGCTCGTCGAGCCGAGCGGCGCTCGCGGGCGGGGTCCGATCCGAGCGGAACCGAACCGGTCGAGCTCTCCGGGGAGCGGCGGGGCGGGATCGGCGCCGAGCTCGCTCCCGGGCGGGGTCGAAACTCGCGGAAAAAAATGAACAAAGGAGGCTCCGTACGAGGATAAGAACGAAAAAACCAGAGTTAAAAAAAAAAAAAAAAAAAAAAAAAAAAAATTACATTCGGGTCATACGTGTAGCCACGCCCAGCTCGCCCGCGGACGGGATCCCCATCGAGCTCGTCGAGCCGAGCGGCGCTCGCGGGCGGGGTCCGATCCGAGCGGAACCGAACCGGTCGAGCTCTCCGGGGAGCGGCGGGGCGGGATCGGCGCCGAGCTCGCTCCCGGGCGGGGTCGAAACTCGCGGAAAAAAAATGAACAAAGGAGGCCCCGTACGAGGATAAGAACGAAAAAACCAGAGTTAAAAAAAAAAAAAAAAAAAAAAAAAAAAAAAAAAAAAAAAAAAAACTTTCGGGTCATACGTGTAGCCACGCCCAGCTCGCCCGCGGACGGGATCCCCATCGAGCTCGTCGAGCCGAGCGGCGCTCGCGGGCGGGGTCCGATCCGAGCGGAACCGAACCGGTCGAGCTCTCCGGGGAGCGGCGGGGCGGGATCGGCGCCGAGCTCGCTCCGGGGCGGGGTCGAAACTCGCGGAAAAAAAATGAACAAAGGAGGCTCCGTACGAGGATAAGAACGAAAAAACCAGAGTTTTAAAAAAAAAAAAAAAAAAAATTACATTCGGGTCATACGTGTAGCCACGCCCAGCTCGCCCGCGGACGGGATCCCCATCGAGCTCGTCGAGCCGAGCGGCGCTCGCGGGCGGGGTCCGATCCGAGCGGAACCGAACCGGTCGAGCTCTCCGGGGAGCGGCGGGGCGGGATCGGCGCCGAGCTCGCTCCCGGGCGGGGTCGAAACTCGCGGAAAAAAAATGAACAAAGGAGGCTCCGTACGAGGATAAGAACGAAAAAACCAGAGTTAAAAAAAAAAAAAAAAAAAAAATTACATTCGGGTCATACGTGTAGCCACGCCCAGCTCGCCCGCGGACGGGATCCCCATCGAGCTCGTCGAGCCGAGCGGCGCTCGCGGGCGGGGTCCGATCCGAGCGGAACCGAACCGGTCGAGCTCTCCGGGGAGCGGCGGGGCGGGATCGGCGCCGAGCTCGCTCCGGGGCGGGGTCGAAACTCGCGGAAAAAAAATGAACAAAGGAGGCTCCGTACGAGGATAAGAACGAAAAAACCAGAGTTAAAAAAAAAAAAAAAAAAAAAAAAAATACATTCGCGTCATACGTGTAGCCACGCCCAGCTCGCCCGCGGACGGGATCCCCATCGAGCTCGTCGAGCCGAGCGGCGCTCGCGGGCGGGGTCCGATCCGAGCGGAACCGAACCGGTCGAGCTCTCCGGGGAGCGGCGGGGCGGGATCGGCGCCGAGCTCGCTCCCGGGCGGGGTCGAAACTCGCGGAAAAAAAATGAACAAAGGAGGCTCCGTACGAGGATAAGAACGAAAAAACCAGAGTTAAAAAAAAAAAAAAAAAAAAAAAAAAAATACATTCGCGTCATACGTGTAGCCACGCCCAGCTCGCCCGCGGACGGGATCCCCATCGAGCTCGTCGAGCCGAGCGGCGCTCGCGGGCGGGGTCCGATCCGAGCGGAACCGAACCGGTCGAGCTCTCCGGGGAGCGGCGGGGCGGGATCGGCGCCGAGCTCGCTCCCGGGCGGGGTCGAAACTCGCGGAAAAAAAATGAACAAAGGAGGCTCCGTACGAGGATAAGAACGAAAAAACCAGAGTTAAAAAAAAAAAAAAAAAAAAAAAAAAAATTACATTCGGGTCATACGTGTAGCCACGCCCAGCTCGCCCGCGGACGGGATCCCCATCGAGCTCGTCGAGCCGAGCGGCGCTCGCGGGCGGGGTCCGATCCGAGCGGAACCGAACCGGTCGAGCTCTCCGGGGAGCGGCGGGGCGGGATCGGCGCCGAGCTCGCTCCCGGGCGGGGTCGAAACTCGCGGAAAAAAAATGAACAAAGGAGGCCCCGTACGAGGATAAGAACGAAAAAACCAGAGTTAAAAAAAAAAAAAAAAAAAAAAAAAATTACTTTCGGGTCATACGTGTAGCCACGCCCAGCTCGCCCGCGGACGGGATCCCCATCGAGCTCGTCGAGCCGAGCGGCGCTCGCGGGCGGGGTCCGATCCGAGCGGAACCGAACCGGTCGAGCTCTCCGGGGAGCGGCGGGGCGGGATCGGCGCCGAGCTCGCTCCGGGGCGGGGTCGAAACTCGCGGAAAAAAAATGAACAAAGGAGGCTCCGTACGAGGATAAGAACGAAAAAAACCAGAGTTAAAAAAAAAAAAAAAAAAAAAAAAATACATTCGCGTCATACGTGTAGCCACGCCCAGCTCGCCCGCGGACGGGATCCCCATCGAGCTCGTCGAGCCGAGCGGCGCTCGCGGGCGGGGTCCGATCCGAGCGGAACCGAACCGGTCGAGCTCTCCGGGGAGCGGCGGGGCGGGATCGGCGCCGAGCTCGCTCCCGGGCGGGGTCGAAACTCGCGGAAAAAAAATGAACAAAGGAGGCTCCGTACGAGGATAAGAACGAAAAAACCAGAGTTAAAAAAAAAATTAAAAAAAAAAAATTACATTCGGGTCATACGTGTAGCCACGCCCAGCTCGCCCGCGGACGGGATCCCCATCGAGCTCGTCGAGCCGAGCGGCGCTCGCGGGCGGGGTCCGATCCGAGCGGAACCGAACCGGTCGAGCTCTCCGGGGAGCGGCGAGGCGGGATCGGCGCCGAGCTCGCTCCCGGGCGGGGTCGAAACTCGCGGAAAAAAAATGAACAAAGGAGGCTCCGTACGAGGATAAGAACGAAAAAACCAGAGTTAAAAAAAAAAAAAAAAAAAAAAAAAATTACATTCGGGTCATACGTGTAGCCACGCCCAGCTCGCCCGCGGACGGGATCCCCATCGAGCTCGTCGAGCCGAGCGGCGCTCGCGGGCGGGGTCCGATCCGAGCGGAACCGAACCGGTCGAGCTCTCCGGGGAGCGGCGGGGCGGGATCGGCGCCGAGCTCGCTCCCGGGCGGGGTCGAAACTCGCGGAAAAAAAATGAACAAAGGAGGCTCCGTACGAGGATAAGAACGAAAAAACCAGAGTTTTAAAAAAAAAAAAAAAAAAAAATTACATTCGGGTCATACGTGTAGCCACGCCCAGCTCGCCCGCGGACGGGATCCCCATCGAGCTCGTCGAGCCGAGCGGCGCTCGCGGGCGGGGTCCGATCCGAGCGGAACCGAACCGGTCGAGCTCTCCGGGGAGCGGCGGGGCGGGATCGGCGCCGAGCTCGCTCCCGGGCGGGGTCGAAACTCGCGGGAAAAAAATGAACAAAGGAGGCTCCGTACGAGGATAAGAACGAAAAAACCAGAGTTAAAAAAAAAAAAAAAAAAAAAAAAAAAAATTACATTCGGGTCATACGTGTAGCCACGCCCAGCTCGCCCGCGGACGGGATCCCCATCGAGCTCGTCGAGCCGAGCGGCGCTCGCGGGCGGGGTCCGATCGGAGCGGAACCGAACCGGTCGAGCTCTCCGGGGAGCGGCGGGGCGGGATCGGCGCCGAGCTCGCTCCCGGGCGGGGTCGAAACTCGCGGAAAAAAAATGAACAAAGGAGGCTCCGTACGAGGATAAGAACGAAAAAACCAGAGTTAAAAAAAAAAAAAAAAAAAAAAATTACATTCGGGTCATACGTGTAGCCACGCCCAGCTCGCCCGCGGACGGGATCCCCATCGAGCTCGTCGAGCCGAGCGGCGCTCGCGGGCGGGGTCCGATCCGAGCGGAACCGAACCGGTCGAGCTCTCCGGGGAGCGGCGGGGCGGGATCGGCGCCGAGCTCGCTCTCGGGCGGGGTCGAAACTCGCGGAAAAAAAATGAACAAAGGAGGCCCCGTACGAGGATAAGAACGAAAAAACCAGAGTTAAAAAAAAAAAAAAAAAAAAAAAAAAAAAACTTTCGGGTCATACGTGTAGCCACGCCCAGCTCGCCCGCGGACGGGATCCCCATCGAGCTCGTCGAGCCGAGCGGCGCTCGCGGGCGGGGTCCGATCCGAGCGGAACCGAACCGGTCGAGCTCTCCGGGGAGCGGCGGGGCGGGATCGGCGCCGAGCTCGCTCCGGGGCGGGGTCGAAACTCGCGGAAAAAAAATGAACAAAGGAGGCTCCGTACGAGGATAAGAACGAAAAAACCAGAGTTTTAAAAAAAAAAAAAAAAAAATTACATTCGGGTCATACGTGTAGCCACGCCCAGCTCGCCCGCGGACGGGATCCCCATCGAGCTCGTCGAGCCGAGCGGCGCTCGCGGGCGGGGTCCGATCCGAGCGGAACCGAACCGGTCGAGCTCTCCGGGGAGCGGCGGGGCGGGATCGGCGCCGAGCTCGCTCCCGGGCGGGGTCGAAACTCGCGGAAAAAAAATGAACAAAGGAGGCTCCGTACGAGGATAAGAACGAAAAAACCAGAGTTAAAAAAAAAAAAAAAAAAAAAATTACATTCGGGTCATACGTGTAGCCACGCCCAGCTCGCCCGCGGACGGGATCCCCATCGAGCTCGTCGAGCCGAGCGGCGCTCGCGGGCGGGGTCCGATCCGAGCGGAACCGAACCGGTCGAGCTCTCCGGGGAGCGGCGGGGCGGGATCGGCGCCGAGCTCGCTCCGGGGCGGGGTCGAAACTCGCGGAAAAAAAATGAACAAAGGAGGCTCCGTACGAGGATAAGAACGAAAAAACCAGAGTTAAAAAAAAAAAAAAAAAAAAAAAAAAATACATTCGCGTCATACGTGTAGCCACGCCCAGCTCGCCCGCGGACGGGATCCCCATCGAGCTCGTCGAGCCGAGCGGCGCTCGCGGGCGGGGTCCGATCCGAGCGGAACCGAACCGGTCGAGCTCTCCGGGGAGCGGCGGGGCGGGATCGGCGCCGAGCTCGCTCCCGGGCGGGGTCGAAACTCGCGGAAAAAAAATGAACAAAGGAGGCTCCGTACGAGGATAAGAACGAAAAAACCAGAGTTAAAAAAAAAATTAAAAAAAAAAAATTACATTCGGGTCATACGTGTAGCCACGCCCAGCTCGCCCGCGGACGGGATCCCCATCGAGCTCGTCGAGCCGAGCGGCGCTCGCGGGCGGGGTCCGATCCGAGCGGAACCGAACCGGTCGAGCTCTCCGGGGAGCGGCGGGGCGGGATCGGCGCCGAGCTCGCTCCCGGGCGGGGTCGAAACTCGCGGGAAAAAAATGAACAAAGGAGGCTCCGTACGAGGATAAGAACGAAAAAACCAGAGTTAAAAAAAAAAAAAAAAAAAAAAAAAAATTACATTCGGGTCATACGTGTAGCCACGCCCAGCTCGCCCGCGGACGGGATCCCCATCGAGCTCGTCGAGCCGAGCGGCGCTCGCGGGCGGGGTCCGATCCGAGCGGAACCGAACCGGTCGAGCTCTCCGGGGAGCGGCGGGGCGGGATCGGCGCCGAGCTCGCTCCCGGGCGGGGTCGAAACTCGCGGAAAAAAAATGAACAAAGGAGGCTCCGTACGAGGATAAGAACGAAAATACCAGAGTTAAAAAAAAAAAAAAAAAAAAAAAAAAAAATTACATTCGGGTCATAC
>BSBK01002594.1:35000-72500 GCA_027943335.1 Chamaecyparis obtusa | reverse complement strand
ACTTCTTTGGTGCACCCCGCACGACAACTCCCGTCTCGACAGCCTTAACGGTTTCCGCATCCAACCAAAAGCCTTGGCCATACTCGTCTGCAAGTTTAACTCCACAGACAGAGAGGACTTTGCCCTGCAAACCAGAGCAAGACGATAGTGCCTCGTAGAAAATGAAGACGAGATGGCCAAGACCGCACTTGTGTACAAGGCAACCAACCTTTCATCGCACTCCGGGCCACGCTAAAAACACTAGGAAAGGCTTAAAGGGTGGAGAGTGGGACAACGATGAAATATGAAAGCAGGACACTCACCTTACGTGCAACGATTCCCAACACTTGTTACTGTCGGAGCTCATGTATCGCAAAGATGGAACGTGCCAAGTGCCAAGGCCCATGGCAAATGCAACTGTCGTAAACTTCGGAACAAGCACATCTTTCAGTCAAACAAATGACATACACACTGTCGCAATTCTCTACGACACTCGTGCGTGGCAAAATTCAACTAAATATGAAGATGAGAACTTCCAACTGCACAAGGGCTGGGCAGAACTACAAGAAATGCTCACTCCGCAATTTATTATCGCGCCTACCATCTCGGAAAGGGGTACAAGTGCACACGTTCATCCAAGCAAAGAGGATGAAATGGAGTGAAGGGGCAAGATCCAAAAGTTCCGGAGGTACAACTCCGAGAACAATCGAGAGCAATGCCGAATTACATGTCAACTCTGTTACTAGGCAAACAAGTGTTGTACCTGAAGAAATCGACAGTCCTCACAATGGCCCGAGGCCAATGCTCCGACTTAATCAATTTTCTCCAACAAACGCCATGCCACCTTTCACAAAGGGATTTTATCCATCCAAAACCGAATTAATCACTTGCAGCAAAGTGACCCAAGAGCTAGACGGGGGCTGACCCAGTAATTGTCTTCCATGTCACTACAACGAAACATTTGAACGTCAACCGCTGTCGAACCCTTTCCAACTTGCACCGTCGAGTGACACAAAAGACACTACCATGGGCATGGGCAGCCCCCGCATAGCAAACGGGTGCCCTAATGCGCCCCTCCAATAGAATCAGTGCTAGTGCTCAAATTTTATATCTGAGCTACCAATCCGTCCAAGCACCAGCACTGATTCTCTTGGAGGGCCGCACCTACCCAAACGACTCAGAAGCTATACGCCGGTCCATTCACAAGAACGGAACTATCTCCGGCCAACTCCCTGTGAAGGCCGCATCTCTCCGTTCCACGCATGCAAGAACCAACGCATAGCTAACGAGTACCCGGATAGGATTCGCGGAAAGTACATAGCAAATCGCTTGTACCAAAGCGAACCGAAAGCTAGACGGGGGCTGACCCGAAGATTGCCTTCCATGTCACTGCGACGACACATTCGAACGACAACCGCTGCCGAACACTTTCCGACTTGCACCGTTGAGTGACCCGAAAGACAGGACTTTGGGCAGCCCCCGCATAGCAATCAGGTGGCTTCATGCCCCTCTAATAGAATCAGTGCTAGTGATCCGATTTTAAATCCGACTTACTCATCCGTCCGCGCACAAGCTCTGATTCTATTAGAGGGGCATGGGGGAGCTTCCGCGAACTACTACTCCCCTATATAAGTTATTAGTCCGGGTCTTTCTCTTCCGTAGAAATTTGAGCCGTTGAGAATGGCTCCCAAACAATTCAAATCTTCCAAAAATTCAAGTGAAACGATGAGGAAAAAGCTCACAAAAAAATCAAATCTTCAAAAAATTCAAGTGAAACGAACAGAATAGCTCACAAAAAATTCAGGTCTTCCGAAAAAATCGAAGGGAAACGAAAAGAACAACTAGCAAAACATTCAAATTTTCCAAAACTTCAAGTAAAAGAAAGAACATAGCTCACCAAAAAAATCCATTTCTTCCAAAAACTCAAGTGAATCGAAGAGAGTAGGCTCACAAAAAATTAAAATCTTCCAAAAAAAAATCAAAGGAAACAAAAGAGGAGATCGCAAAAAATTCGAATCTTCCAATGAAACAAAAATGAGAATAGCAAACAAAAAATTCAAATCTTAATGCAGCATGCGACAGAGCAAATCGCTTGTGCCAAGCGACCCGGGAGCTAGACGGGGGCTGACCCAAAAATTGCGTTTCTTGTCAATGCGACGATGCGTTGGAACGACAACCGCTGTCGAACCCTTTCCTACTTGCAACGTCGACTGACACAAAAGACACGATCCTGGACAGGCCCCGCATAGAAAGCGGGTGGCCTAATGCGCCCCTCCAATAGAATCAGCGCTAGTGCTCAGATTTTAAATCCGAGATACCCAGCACTGATTCTCTTGGAGGGGGGCACCTACCCAAACGACTCAAAAGCTATACGCGGCTCCATTCACAAAAACAGAACTATCTCCGGCCAACTCCCTGTGAAGGCCGCATCTCTCCGTTCCGCTCGTGTAAGAGCCAACGCGTAGCTAACGAGTACGTGGATAGGGTTCGCGGAAAGTACATAGCAAATCACTTGTACCAAAGTGACCCGAAAGCTAGACAGGGGCTGACCCGTAGATTGCCTTCCATATCACTGCGACGACGCATTGGAACGACAACCGCTGCCGAACCCTTTCCGACTTGCACCGTCGAGCGACCCGAAAGACAGGACTTTGGGCAGCCCCCGCATAGCAATCAAGTGGCTTCATGCCCCTCTAATAGAATCAGTGCTGGTGATCCCATTTTGAAATCCGACCTACACATCCGTCCGATCACCGGCAATGATTCTATAAGAGGGGTATGGGGGAGCTTCCGCGAACAACACACAACTCCTCCCCTATATAAGTTATTAGTCCGAGTCTTGCTCTTGAGTGGAAATTTAAGCCGAAGAAACTGGCTCCCAAAAAATTCAAATCTTCCAAAAATTCAAGTGAAACGATGACAAAAAGCTCACAAAAAATCAAATCTTCCAAAAATTCAAGTGAAACGAACAGAATAGATCACAAAAAATTCAAGTCTTTCGAAAAAATCTAGGAAAACGAAAAGAATAGCTAGAAAACAAAATTCAAATCTTCCAGAAATTCAAGTAAAACAAAGAACATGGCTCACCAAAATAATTCATCTTCCAAAAATTCGTCATTCTTACCGCAATCCATCATCTTATCCGTCATAACGCGTATCCAACATATCCACGAGGAGGTAACCCAACTCGCTCGCATAGTTCCTCAAGTCAGATAACAATGCATCTAGATGAATCCAAATCGTTTTCGATCGAGACTTAGCAACTAATGTCGCACCCGCCTAGATTGACTTGAGATCCAATCCGCCGACACATATGATAACTAACTGATTCCAATGCAAAGCATCTTGAGCCATTGCGCACTCAAGTATCGGAAGTCGAAGCGACATAGCAAGTAGCTTGTACCAAGTGACCCGGGAGCTAGACGGGGGCTGACCCGAAGATCGCCTTTCTTGTCAATGCGACGATGTGTTGGAACGACAACCGCTGTCGAACCCTTTCCGAAGTGCACCGTCGACTGACCCAAAAGTTACGACCCTGGACAGCCCCCGCATAGCAAGCGGGTGGCCTAATGCGCCCCTCCAATAGAATCAGTGCTAGTGTTCATATTTTAAATCCGAGCTACCAATCCGTCCGAGCACCAGCACTGATTCTCTTGGAGGGGCGCACCTACCCAAACGACTCAAAAGCTATATACGCGGCTCCATTCACAAGAGCAGAACTATTTCCGGCCAACTCCCTGTGAAGGCCGCATCTCTTCGTTCCACGCATGCAAGAGCCAACGCATAGCTAACGAGTACCCGGATAGGGGTTCGCGGAAAGTACATAGCAGATCGCTTGTACCAAAGCAACCCAAAAGCTAGACGGGGGCTGACCCGAAGATCGCCTTCCATGTCACTGCGACGACGCATTGGAACGACAACCGCTGCCGAACCCTTTCCGACTTGCACCGTCGAGCGACCTTCGAAAGACGGGACTTTGAGCAGCCCCCGCATAGCAATCAGGTGGCTTCATGCCCCTCTAATGGAATCAGTGCTGCTGATCGCGTTTTGAAATCTGACCTAATCATCCGTCCGTCTGTCGGATTTCAAAACGGGATCACCAGCACTGATTCTATTAGAGGGGCATGGGGGAGATTCCGCGGACAACACCTCCCCTATATAAGTTATTAGTCCAAGTCTTGCACTTCCGTAGAAATTTGAGCCGACGAGAATATCTCACAAAAATTTCAAATCTTTCAAAAATACGAGTGAAACAAAAAGAATAGATCACAAAAAATTCAGAAATTCCAAAAATTCAATTGAAACGAAGAGAATAGCTCACAAAAAAATCAAGGGAAAAAAAAGAGAATAGCTCACAAATAAAATCAAATCTCCCAAAAATGCAAGTGAAACGAAGAGACTACAATCACAAAAAATGCACAACTTCCAAATATTCAATTGAAACGAAGAGAATAGCTCACAAAAAATGCAAGTCTTACAAAAAAATCAAGGGAAACAAAACAGAATAGCTCACAAAAAATTCAAATCTTCCAAAAAAACCAAGTGAAACAAACAGAATAGCTCACAAAAAATTCAAATCTTGCAAACATTCAAGTGAAAACGAAGAGAATAGCTCACAAAAACATTCAAAACTTCCAAAAATTCAAGTGAAAAGAATAAAATAATAGCCCACAAAAAATTCAAGTCTTCCAAAACAAAAACCAAGGAAAAACGAAGAGAATAGCTCACAAAAAATCCAAAACTTCAAGTCAAAACGAAGAGAATTTTACTACCTCGCAACAAACAAAATTCAAATCTCGCAAAAATTCAAGTGAAACGAAGAGACTTAACTCAAAAAATTCAAATCTTCTTGCGACATGCAGACCCAAGAGCTAGACGGGGGCTCGCCCACAGATCGACTTCAGTATCACTATGACGACGCGCTGGAACGACTACCGCTGTCGAACCCTTCTCTGACTTCCGCCATCGAGTGACCCAAAAGACACGACCCAAGGGAGCCCACGCATAAAAATTGGGTGGCTTCATGCCCCTCCAATAGAATCTGTGCTGCTGCTCACATTTTTAAATCCGAGCGGCAAATCCGTCCGAGCACCAACACTCATTCACTTGGAGGGGCACCTATCCAAACGACCGAAAAGCTATACGCGGCTCCATTCGCAAGGCACGGAACTGTTTCAGGCCAACTCCCTGTGAAGGCCGCATCTCTGCGTTCCATGCGTGCTAGAGCCAACACATAGCTAACGAGTACCGGGATAGGTGTTCGCGGAAAGTACATAGCAGATCGCTTGTACCAAAGCAACCCAAGAGCTAGACAGGGGCTGACCCGAAGATCGCCTTCCATGTCGCTGCGACGACGCATTGGAACGACAACCGCTGCCGAACCATTTCCGACTTGCACCGTCGAGCGACCTGAAAGATGAGACTTTGAGCAGCCCACGCATAGCAATCAGGTGGCTTCATGCCCCTATAATGGAATCAGTGCTGCTGATCCCGTTTTGAAATCCGACCTAATCATCCATCCGTCTGTCGGATTTCAAAACGGGATCACCAGCACTGATTCCATTAGAGGGGCATGGGGGAGCTTCCGCGAACAACACCTCCCCTATATAAGTTATTAGTCCAAGTATTGCACTTCCGTAGAAATTTGAGCCGAAGAGAATATCTCACAAAAATTTCAAATCTCTCAAAAATATAAGTGAAACAAAGAAGAATAGATCACAAAAAATTCAAAACTTCCAAAAATTCAATTGAAACGAAGAGAATAGCTCACAAAAAATGCAAGTCTTGCAAAAAAAATTCAAAGGAAAAGAAGAGAATAGCTCACAAAAAAAATCAAATCTCCCAAAAAATGCATCATGCATAACTTCCAAAAATTCAATTGAAACGAAGAGAATAGCTCACAAAAAATGCAAGTCTTCCAAAAAAATCAAAGGGAAATAAAGAGAATAGCTCACAAAAAATTCAAATCTTCCAAAAAACCAAGTGAAACGAAGAGACTACATCACAAAAAATGCATAACTTCCAAAAATTCAATTGAAACGAAGAGAATAGCTCACAAAAAACGCAAGTCTTCCCAAAAAAAAACAAAAAAAAAAAAAAACAAAGGGAAACAAAGAGAATAGCTCACAAAAATTCAAATCTTCCAAAAAAAACCAAGTGAAACAAAGAGAATAGCTCACAAAAATTTCAAATCTTGCAAAAATTCAAGTGAAACGAAAGATAATAGCTCACAAAAAAATTCAGAACTTCCAAAAATTCAAGTCTTCCAAAAAAAAATCAAGGAAAAACGAAGACTTAAACTCACGAAAAATTCAAATCTCCTTGCGGCATGCAGACCCAAGAGCTAGACGGGGGCTCGCCCACAAATCGACTTCAGTATCACTATGATGACGCGCTGGAACGACTACCGTTGTCGAACCCTTCTCCGACTTGCGCCATCGAGTGACCCAAAAGAGGCGACCCAGGGGAGCCCCCGCATAGCAATCGGGTGGCTTCATGCCCCTCCAATAAAATCAGGCATGCTACTCACATTTTAAATCCGAGCCGCAAATCCGTCCGAGCACCAGCACTGATTCACTTGGAGGGGCACCCTATCCAAACGACCCAAAAGCTATACGCGGCTCCTTTCGCACGCACAGAACTGTTTCAAGCCGACTCCCTGTGAAGGCCGCATCTCTCCGTTCCACCCATGCAAGAAACAACGCATAGCTAACGAATACCCGGATAGGGTTTCGCGGAAAGTACAAGCAGATCGCTTGTACCAAAGCAACCCAAAAGCTAGACGGGGGCTGACCCGAAGATCGCCTTCCATGTCACAGCGACGACGCATTGGAACGACAACCGCTGTCGAACCCTTCCCGACTTTGCGTCATCGAGCGACCCGAAAGACGGGACTTTGAGCAGCCCCCGCATAGCAATCAGGTGGCTTCATGCCCCTCTAATGGAATCAGTGCTGCTGATCCCGTTTTGAAATCCGACCTAATCATCCGTCCGTCTGTCGGATTTCAAAACGGGATCACCAGCACTGATTCTATTAGAGGGGCATGGGGGAGCTTCCGCGGACAACACCTCCCCTATATAAGTTATTAGTCCAAGTATTGCACTTCCGTAGAAATTTGAGCCGAAGAGAATATCTCACAAAAATTTCAAATCTCTCAAAAATACAAGTGAAACAAAGAACAATAGATCACAAAAAATTCAAAACTTCCAAAAATTCAATTGAAATGAAGAGAATAGCTCACAAAAAATCCAAGTCTTGCAAAAAAAATCAAGGAAAAAGAAGAGAATAGCTCACAAAAAAATCAAATTTCCCAAAAATGCAAGTGAAACGAAGAGACTACATCACCAAAAAATGCATAACTTCCAAAAATTCAATTGAAACGAAGAGAATAGCTCACAAAAAATGCAAGTCTTCCAAAAAAAAATCAAGGGAAACAAAGAGAATAGCTCACAAAAAATTCAAATCTTCGAAAAAACCAAGTGAAACAAAGAAGAATAGCTCACAAAAAATTCAAATCCTGCAAAAATTCAAGTGAAAGGAAGAGAATAGCTCACAAAAAATTCAAAACTTCAAAAAATTCAAGTGAAACGAAGAGAATAGCTCACAAAAAATTCAAAACTTCCAAAAATTCAAGTGAAACGAAGAGAATAGCTCACAAAAAACTTCAAATCTCGCAAAAACTCCAGTGAAACGAAAAAGACTTAACTCACAAAAAATTCAAATCTTCTTGCCGCATGCAGACCCAAATGCTAGACCGGGGCTCGCCCACAGATCGACTTCAGTATCACTAATGACGACGCGCTGGAACAACTACCGTTGTTGAACCCTTCTCCGACTTGCGCCATCGAGTGACCCAGAAGAGACGACCCAGGGGAGCCCCCGCATAGCAATCAGGTGGCTTCATGCCCCTCCAATAAAATCAGGCATGCTACTCACATTTTAAATCCGAGCCGCAAATCCATCCGAGCACCAGCACTGATTCACTTGGAGGGGCACCCTATCCAAACGACCCAAAAGCTATACGCGGCTCCATTCGCACGCACAGAACTGTTTCAGGCCGACTCCCTGTGAAGGCCGCATCTCTTCGTTGCACACATGCAAGAGACAACGCATAGCTAACGAGTACCCGGATAGGGTTTCGCGGAAAGTACATAGCAGATCGCTTGTACCAAAGCAACCCAAAAGCTAGACGGGGGCTGACCCTAAGATCGCCTTACATGTCACAACGACGACGCATTGGAACGACAACCGCTGTCGAACCCTTTCCGACTTGCGCAATCGAGCGACCCGAAAGACGGGACTTTGAGCAGCCCACGCATAGCAATCAGGTGGCTTCATGCCCCTGTAATGGAATCAGTGCTGCTGATCCCATTTTGAAATCTGACCTAATCATCCGTCCGTCTGTCGGATTTCAAAACGGGATCACCAGCACTGATTCTATTAGAGGGGCATGGGGGAGCTTCCGCGGACAACACCTCCCCTATATAAGTTATTAGTCCAAGTATTGCACTTTCGTAGAAATTTGAGCCGAAGAGAATATCTCACAAAAATTTCAAATCTCTCAAAAATACAAGTGAAACAAAGAGAATAGATCACAAAAAATTCAAAACTTCCAAAAATTCAATTGAAATGAAGAGAATAGCTCACAAAAAATCCAAGTCTTGCAAAAAAAAAATCAAGGGAAAAGAAGAGAATAGCTCACAAAAAATGCAAGTCTTCCAAAAAAAAACAAGGGAAACAAAGAAAATAGCTCACAAAAAATTCAAATCTTCCAAAAAACCAAGTGAAACAAAGAAGAATAGCTCACAAAAAATTCAAATCCTGCAAAAATTCAAGTGAAACGAAGAGGATAGCTCACAAAAAACTCAAAACTTCCAAAAATTCAAGTGAAACGAAGAGAATAGCTCACAAAAAATTTAAGTGAAACGAAGAGAATAGCTCACAAAAACTTCAAATCTCGCAAAAACTCCAGTGAAACGAAAAAAAGAAAAAGACTTTAACTCACAAAAAATTCAAATCTTCTTGCGGCATGCAGACCCAAGTGCTAGACGGGGGCTGCACACAGATCGACTTCAGTATCACTAATGACGACGCGCTGGAACGACTACCGTTGTCGAACCCTTCTCCGACTTGCGCCATCGAGTGACCCAAAAGAGACGACCCAGGGGAGCCCCCGCATAGCAATCAGGTGGCTTCATGCCCCTCAAATAAAATCAGGCATGCTCCTCACATTTTAAATCTGAGCCGCAAATCCGTCCGAGCACCAGCACTGATTCGCTTGGAGGGGCACCCTATCCAAACGACCCAAAAGCTATACGCGGCTCCATTCGCACGCACAGAACTATTTCAGGCCGACTCCCTGTGAAGGCCGCATCTCTCCGTTCCACACATGCAAGAGCCAATGCATAGCTAACGAGTACCCGGATAGGGGTTCGCGGAAAGTACATAGCAGATCGCTTGTACCAAGCGACCCAAAAGCTAGACAAGGGCTAACCCGAAGATCGCCTTCCATGTCACTGCGACGACGCATTGGAACGACAACCGCTGTCGAACCCTTTCCGACTTGCGCCGTCGAGCGACTCGAAAGACGGGACTTTGAGCAGCCCCCGCATAGCAATCAGGTGGCTTCATGCCCCTCTAATGGAATCAGTGCTGCTGATCCCGTTTTGAAATCCGACCTGCTCATCCATCCGTCCGTCGGATTTCAAAACGGGATCACTAGCACTGATTCTATTAGAGGGGCATGGGGGAGCTTCCGCGGACAACACCTCCCCTATATAAGTTATTAGTCCAAGTATTGCACTTCCGTAGAAATTTGAGCCGAAGAGAATATCTCACAAAAATTTCAAATCTCTCAAAAATACAAGTGAAACAAAGAAGAATAGATCACAAAAAATTCAAAACTTCTAAAAATTCAATTGAAACGAAGAGAATAGCTCACAAAAAATGCAAGTCTTGCAAAAAAAAATTCAAGGGAAAAGAAGAGAATAGCTCACAAAAAAAATCAAATCTCCCAAAAATGCAAGTGAAACGAAGAGACTACATCACAAAAAATGCATAACTTCCAAAAATTCAATTGAAACGAAGAGAATAGCTCACAAAAAATGCAAGTCTTCCAAAAAAATCAAAGGAAACAAAGAGAATAGCTCACAAAAAATAGCTAGCTTGTGGCCCGGACGATCCGATCTCATGAAAACTGACTACATACCCGTGGCTCGGATCGACAAGCTAGCTCGGATCGGCGATCTGAGCTCATTCCATCATGCATTCCCGTCTTCTACTCCATAAATGACTCACCTCTTTGTATTCACTTGAGAACTAAACATCCTTTAGTTCAGCTCGAATCACAACGTGCACTAGAATCCGTTCCAGCTCGGGTCTCATCTCAAAGATCCTTGCATTCACCAACAACACCTCCCCTATATAAGTTATTAGTCCAAGTCTTGCTCTTCCGTAGAAATTTGAGGCGAAGAGAACAACTCGCAACAAATCCAAATCTTCCAAAAAATCAAGGGAAATGGGGAGAATAGCTCACAAATAATTCAAATCTTCAAAAAAATCAAGTGAAACGAGGAGAATAGCTCACAAAAAATTCAAATCTTCCAAATATCAAACCCAAAAGCTTCGCACACATTACAAATCAAACAGCTTGTACCGAGCGACCCAAACGCTAGACAAGGGCTCACCCTTAATAAGAGAATCAGTGTTTGACTTGTGGGCCGGGCGAGCCGATCTCATGAAAACTGCCTACATACCCGTGGCTCAGATCAGCGAGCTGACTCGGATCGTCGATCTGAGCTCATTCCATCATGCATTCCCGTGTTCTACTCCATAAAACGACTCACCTCTTTGTATTCACTTGAGAACTGAACATCCTTTAGCTCAGCTTGAATCACAACGCGCACTAGAATCCGTTCCAGCTCGGGTCTCATCTCAAAGATCCTTTCATTCACCAACAACACCTCCCCTATATAAGTTATTAGTCCAAGTCTTGCTCTTCCGTAGAAATTTGAGGCGAAGAGAACAACTCTCAAAAATTCCAATTCTTCCAAAAAAATCAAGGGAAACGGGGAGAATAGCTCACAAATAATTCAAATCTTCAAAAATATCAAGTGAAACGAGGAGAATAGCTCACAAAAAATTTAAATCTTCCAAATATCAACCCAAAAGCTTTGCACACATTACAAATCGAACAGCTTGTACCGAGCGACCCAAACGCTAGACAAGGGCTCACCCTTAATAAGAGAATCGATGTTTGACTTGTGGGCCGGGCGAGCCGATCTCATGAAAACTACCTACATACCCATGGCTCGGATCAGCGAGCTGGCTCGGATCGACGAGATAGCTCGGATCGACGATCTGAGATCATTCCATCATGCATTCCCATGTTCTACTCCATAGAATGACTCACCTCTTTGTATTCACTTGAGAACTGAACATCCTTTAGCTCAGCTCGAATCACAACGCGTACTAGAATCCGTTCCAGCTCGGATCTCATCTCAATGATTCTTACATTCACCAACAACACCTCCCCTATATAAGTTATTAGTCCGAGTCTTGCTCCCCCGTAGAAATGCTCGCCAACGCCGAAAGGTCACAAAAAATTTAAATCTCATAAATGACTCAGCTCGACGGGCTGGCTCGGATCGTACATACCCGTGGCTCGGATCGACGAGCTAGCTCGGATCGGCGATCTGAGCTCATTCCATCATGCATTCCCATGTTCTACTCCATAGAATGAGTCACCTCTTTGTATTCACTTGAGAACTGAACATCCTTTAGCTCAGCTCGAATCATAACGCGCACTAGAATCCGTTCCAGCTCGGGTCTCATCTCAGTGATCCTTACATTCACCAACAACACCTCCCCTATATAAGTTATTAGTCCGAGTCTTACTCCCCCGTAGAAATGCTCGCCAACGCCGAAAGGTCACAAAAAATTTAAATCTTGTAAAAGACTCAGCTCGACGGGCTGGCTCGGATCGCCGAGCTGGCTCGGATCGCCGAGCTGGCTCGGATCGCCGAGCTGGCTCGGATCGCCGAGCTGGCTCGGATCGCCGAGCTGGCTCGGATCGCCGAGCTGGCTCGGATCGCCGAGCTGGCTCGGATCGCCGAGTTGAGCTCAATCCATCATGCATTCCCGTGTTCTACTCCATGGAATAACTCGCCTATTTGTAATCACTTGAGAATTCAACATCCTTTAGCTCAACTCGAATCACAACGCGCACTAGAATCCGTTCCAGCTCGGGTCTCATCTCAAAGATCCTTCCATCCACCAACACCACCTCCCCTATATAAGTTATTAGTCCAAGTCTTGCTCCCCCGTAGAAATGCTCGCCGACACGGATAGGTCACGAAAACTTTAAATCTCGTAAAAGACTCAGCTCGACAAGCTAGCTCGAATCCGTGAGCTGGCTCGGATCGACGAGCTGAGCTCAATCCATCATGCATTCCCGTGTTCTACTCCATAGAACAACTCACCTATTTGTATTCACTTGAGAACTCAACATCCTTTAGCTCAGCTCGAATCACAATGGGCACTAGAATCCATTCCATCTCGAGTCTCATCTCAAAGATCCTTACATCCACCAACAACACCTCCCCTATATAAGTTATTAGTCCGAGTCTTGCTCCCACGTAGAAATGCTTGCCGACGCCGATAAGTCACAAAAACTTAAAATCTCGTAAAAGGCTCGGATCGCCAAGCGAGCTGGCTCGGATCACCGAGCGAGCTGACTCGAATCGGCGAGCTGGCACGGTTTGCCGAGCGAGCCGGCTCGGTTTTCCAAGCTGGCTGGCTCGGATCGCCGAGCCGGCTCGGCTCAAATCGGATCGGATCCATCATGCATTCCCGTGTTCTACTCCATAAAACAACTTGCCTATTTGTATTCCTTTGAGAACTCAATATCCTTTAGCTTAGCTCTAATCACAATGCGCACTAGAATTTGTTCCAGCTTGGGTCTCATCTCAAAAATCCTCACATCCACCAACAACACCTCCCCTACGAGGATAAGTTATTAGTCCGAGTCTTTCTCCCCCATACAAATGCTTGCCGACGTCGATAGGTCGCAAAAAATTTAAATCTCGTAAAAGGCTCAACTTGACGAGCTGGCTCGGATCGTCGAGCTGGCTCAGATCGACAAGCTGGATCGGATCAACGAGCTGGCTCGGATCCGCGAGATGAGCTCAATCCATCATGCATTCCTGAGTTCTACTCCATAGAACAACTCGCCTATTCATATTCACTTGAGAACTCAACATCCTTAAGCTCAGCTCGAATCGTCTATGCACGAACCCATGCATAGCATTCAGGTATCAAATGGCATATCCAAAAATATCCGTAGAGAGCTAGCAAATCAATCATAGGCAGCATTGGCATAGATCGAGGTGAACATCATTTGATGCGATTTGACTAGTTACCATTGGGATGCCTTCGTGGCAATAGGGCCGACTTGAAACAAACCAACACAGCTTGATGTGATAGGGGTCATTTCATAATGACTGTTGGATGACTTTGTGGTGGTATGGCTAACTTACAATGGATGGGTGTAGTGTTGATGTGACAAGATCACCTCATACTAGAAATAGAGCTAACACGTCGACTGACTTGAACTGACATGTAAGGGACTCGATCCGAGGTGTAACAAAGGAGTTGTTTGGTGCACTCAGGAGTAGGGTCATGTCAGGGACTTGATTCGAGGAGCATTCATGGGGTTGTGCGACAAGTTGTTAATAGTTTTGGCCTGGGTAAGGTTTAGAGTCAAGTCGAGGTGTCATTCGAGCTGCATGAAGTAGCATGGACTGCTTTGTGCAGAGTGGCATTGGATCTTGTTGGGGACTCGATCCGAGGTGAAATCAACTAGGTATTGGAATGGGAAGTTGGGGACTTTTCCATGGGAGACTTGGAACATGTGCGAGATGGTGGCGTAATGAGCTAGTTCAGAACTATGTTGGACTATGAGATGCATTGGTTGCATGTACGTAGGAGGTCTTCATGACATTGGCTCGTGCAAGCCACAAGTCCTAATCTGGATGCAAGTTCACATCTTGAGGACAACTCATTAGTGGAGAAGTTCTCAAACTCAATTCTTGAGAGGTGTCTTGCTAGCTCAAATCGGTGAGTTGGCTCAGATCGGCTAGCTCAATCAGATTGGCGAGCTGGCTCCGATTGACGAGTTGGGCTCATCTCAGAGGTCGTTACATCCGTAAACAATACCTATCCCGTTATGACCCTAGAGATCTGGGTTACTTTGCCGACTCTAGTGATCCGGTGATCCAAGTCAATCCGGCGAATTGAGTCGATCCGGTGACCCGAGTTGTTCTGGTGATCTAAATTACTTATGTGACTGGAGTAATTCAAGTTGGGGGACTTGACAACTTGGCATGCTGAGCCGAATTCATTGATGAGTTGGCATACTCGTCAGCATAGGTATAGGAATGGGAAGTCATGGACTTTTCCATGAGAGACTTGGAATGAGTTAGCCTAGCTCACTTGTGAGTGGGGTCAAAAGTCACATTTGTTGACCTGAGTTGATCTCGCGACCTGAGCTGATTTGGCTGGCGGCCTGAGTTGGTGTGGTGACCCAAGTTGATCTGGCTAGCGACCTGAGTTGATCCAGCGATCCGACTTCATCCGTCGACCTGACCGAGTTGGTCAGGTGATCTGGTGACCCGACCTGACCTGGTTGGTGAGTCGAGTTGATGTGGCGACCCGAGTTGATCTGGCTGGCGACCCAAAATGATCCCGTGACCTGACCCGATCTGAAGACCTGACCCGACCCAACCCGAGTTGGTCTGGCAATCTGGTGACCCGAGTTGTTCTGGTTGGCGACTCGAGTCGATATGTTGACCCAAGTTGATCCGGTGACCCGACCCAATCCGGAGACCTGACCCGACCAAACTTGACCTAACTTTAGTTAGTCAGGTGATTTGGCGACCCAATATGATCTATATGGATACCTGAGTCGATGTAGGGACCCGAGTAGATTTGGCTGGCGGCCCGAGTCGATCTGACAACCCGTCCTAATCTGGAGACCCGAGTCGATCCGACGACTCGAGTTGATTCGGCAACCCGAGTGGATTTGACGACCTGTGTCGATCTGGTGACCCGAGTTGTTCTGGCGATCTGAGTTACTTATGCAACTCGAGTGATCTGAGCTGGTGGACTTGACAGCTTGGCATATTGGATCGAGGTGATCCAAGATTGAATGAGTTAGCACAGATCGAGGTGAACATCATTTGATGTGATTTAACTTGCGATCTGACTGGTTATCATTGGGATGCCTTCGTGGCAATAGGGCCGACTTGAAATAGAGATCTGAGTCGATCTGACGACTCCAGTGATTCGAGTCGATCTGGCAAGTCTAGCGATCCAAGTTGGCTAGGCAACTTCGTCAATCTAAGTTAGTCAGGTGATCTTGCGACCTGAGTTGATCTGGATGGTGACCCGAGTTGATCCGACTGGCAACCCAAGTTGTTTTGGGGACTCGAGTCGATCCAGAAACCCGAGTTGACTCGGCGATGCGAGTCGATCCAATGATCCGAATTACTTATGCGACTGGAGTAATTCAAGTTGGGGGACTTGACAGCTTGGCATGCTAAGGCGACTTCATTGATGAGTTGGCATACTTGTCAGCATTACTATTGTGCATATTAGATTGAGGTGATCCAAGTTTGAATGAGTTGGCATGGATCGAGGTGGACATCATTTGATGCAGTCTGACTAGTTATTGTTAGACGCAGTGTTGAAATGACCCGGGGTCATTTCATATAACCGCTGGGAGGCTTTCGTGGTAGTAGGGCAAGACCTGCGATGAGAACTTAACAAGGTCGCTGGCGGGGTCGAAACTCGTAGGAAAAAATGGATAAAGGAGGCTCTATACAAGGAAAAGAACAAAATTTTCAAGTTATAAAAAACTTAAATCACTAGAGCCATCCATGGAGTCACGCCTAGCTCGTTGGCGACGGGATCCCGGTGAGCTCGCTCACGAGCAAGATCTCGGACAGGATCCGGTCGAGCTCGTTGGCGATCCTCAGGGCGGGGTCAAAAGTCCTAAAAAAATAGACAAAGGAGGCTTCGTACAATGAAAAGAATGAAAAAACTAGAGTTGAAAAAGAAAACCACTCGTGCCATTCATGGAGTCACACCCAACTTAGTGACCCAAATTGATCGGGTGACCCGACCTAACCCGAGTTGGTTAGGTGATGTGGTGACCCGAGCTGATCTGGCTGACGACCCGAGTCGATGTGGCGACCTGAGTTGATCTGGTTGGCGACAAGAATTGATCTGGCAACCCGACCCGATCTAGAGAACTGACCCAACCCGATCTAGAGACCTGACCCAACCCGACCCGACCCAACTTGGCCTGGCAATCTGGTGACCCGAGTTGATCTGGTTGGTGACCCGAGTCAATTTGTTGACCTGAGTTGATCAGGCTGGCATACTTAGTTGACTTCATTGATGAGTTTGCATACTCGTTAGTATTACTATTATGCATATTAGATTGAGGCGATCCAAGTTTGAATGAGTTAGCCTAGCTCGCTTGCGAGTGGGGTCAAAACTCAAATTTGTTAACCCGAGTTGATCTGGCTGGTGACCCGAGTTGATTTGGTGACCCGAGCTGATTTGGCTGGCGACCTAAGTCGATGTGATGATCTGAGTTGATCTGGCTGGCGACCTGAGTTGATCTGGCGATCTGACTTCATCCGTCGACCTGACTCGAGTTGGTCAGGTGATCTAATGACCTGAGCTGATCTGGTTGGCGAGTCGAGTCGAGTCGATGTAGCAACTCGAGTTGATCTGGCTGGCGAGCTGAAATGATCCCGCGACTTGACCCAATCTGGAGACCTTACCCGACCTGACCTGAGTTGGTCTGGCGACCCAAGTTGATCTGGTTGGTGACTCGAGTCGATGTGTTGACCCGAGTTGATCTGGCTGGAGACCCAATTTGATCTGGTGACCCGACTCGATCCAGAGACCCGACCTAACCTAAGTTAGTCAGGTGATTTGGTGACCTGATTTGATCTATCTGGATACCCGAATCGATCCGATGAACCGAGTCGATCGGACGACCCATCCTGATCTGGAGACCTGAGTCGATCCGGTGACCTGCGTCAATACGGTGACCCGAGTCGATTCGAGGACTCGAGTCGATCCGGTGACCCGAGTCGATCTGGCGACCCGAGTCGATCTGATGACTCGAGTTAATTAGGTGACCCAAGTTGTTTTGGCAATACGAGTTACTTATGCGACTCGAGTGATCCGAGCTAGCAAACTAGACAGCTTGGCATATTGGAATGTGTTAACAACATAAGCTGATGTGTTGACCCGAGTTGATCATGTTAGTGACCCGAGTTGATCTAATTAGCGACCTGAGTTGATCCGGTGACCCGACCTGATCAGGAGACCTAACCCAACCTGACCTAAGTTAGTTAGGTGATTTGGTGACCCGAGCTGATCTATCTGGATACTCGAGTTGATGTGGCAACCTAAGTTGATCTGGCTGGTGACCCGAATTAATCTGGTGACCCGACCTGACCTGAGTTGGTTAGGTGATGTGGCAACCTGAGCTGATCTAGGTGATGACCCAAGTCGATGTGGTGACTTGAGTTAATCTAGCTAGCAACCCGAGTTGATCCAGCGACCTATCGCGATCTAGAGACCCGAGTCAAGCCGGCAACCCGAGTCGACCTAACGACCTGAGTGATCTAAGTTTATTATGGTAGTTGGAGTTACTTATGCGACTCGACTGATCTAAGTTGGAGGACTTGACAACTTGGCATACTGAGATGACTTCATTGATGAGTTTGCATACTCATCAGCATTACTATTGTGCATATTGGATGTGGTGACCTGAGTTGATCTGGCTAGGGACCTGATCTGGCTGGTGACCTAAGTCGATGTGGTGACCTAAGTTGATCTAGCTCAGGACCCGACTTGATCTGGTGACCCGACTTGATCTAGAGACCCCACCTGAGTTGAGTTCATCGAGCGATCTAGGGATCCAAGATGATCTAGCTGACTACCTGAGTCGATGTGGTGTCCCGAGTCGATCTGGCAACTCGAGTTGATCTGGCTGGCGACCCAAGTTGGCTAGGTGATGTGGCAACCTGAGTCAATGTGGCGATCAAGGCTGATTTGGTTGGCGACCTAAGTTGGTCAGGTGATCTGGTGACCAGAGCTGATCTAGCGACCCGAGTTGATCTAGTTGGCGACCCATGTGATGACCTAAGTTGATTTGGCTAGCGACACGAGTTGATCAAGTGACCCGTCCCGATCCAAAGACCTGAGTCGATTCGGCTATGTCAACCCAGCAACCTGAGTTGACTTGATGACCCGAGTCGACCCCGTGACCTGAGTCGACCTAGTGACCCGAGTCACTATGGTGACCTAATTTATTATGGCTATCTGAGTTACTTATGCGACTCGAGTGATCTAAGTTGGGGGACTTGACATACTGAGATGACTTCATTGATGTGTTTGCATACTCATCAACATTACTATTGTGCATATTAGATTTATGCGATCCAAGTTTAAATGAGTTGGCCTAGCTTGATCGTGAGCGAGGTCAAAAGTTGTAAAAAAAATAGACAAAGGAGGCTCCCTACGACAAAAAGAATGAAAAAACCAGAGTTAAAAAAAAATCACTCAGGCCATACATGGAGTCACGCCCTTCTTATTGTCGAGCTAGAAGCGGAGACTTGACTATGATAATACTTGAAGAGGAGTATGGGTCAATCATTCAAAAAGTGGACAGACTCACTGGAGATCTAAGTAGGTCAGGCTATCTAGTGACCTGACCTAATCTGGCTGGTGACCCGAGTCGATGTGGTGACCTGAGTTGATCTGGCTCGGGACCCGACTTGATCTGGTGACTCGACTCGATCTAGAGACCCCACCCGACCTGAGTTCATCGGGCGATCTGGTGATCTGAGATGATCTAGCTAACTACCTGAGTCGATGTCGTGTCCTGAGTTGATCTGGCGAACCGAGTTGGCCAGGTGATGTGGTGACCCAAGCTGATCTGGCTGGCGACCCGAGTCGGTTAGGTGATTTGGCGACCAGAGCAGATTTGGCTAGTGACCCAAGCTGATCTGGTGACCTGAGTTGATCTAATTGGTGACTCATGTGGTGACCCGAGTTGATCAAGTGACCTGTCCTGATCTAGAGACCCGAGTCGATCCAATAACCTGAGTTGACCCGGCGACCCGAGTCAACTTGACGACCCGAGTCAACCCAGCGACCTGCGTCGACCTAGTGACCCGCGTCGACCCAGTGACTCGCGTCGACCCAGTGACCCGTGTCGACCCAGTGACCCGTGTCAAACTGGCGACCCATGTCGAACCGGTGACTCGTGTTGACCTGACAACCTGCATCGACCTGGTGACCCAAGTCAACCCAAGTCGACTCGAGGCCCGAGTTGATCTGGCAACCCAAGTCGACCCGAGTCGACCCGATAACCTGAGTCAACCGAGTCACCTGAGTTGATCTGGCTGGTGACCCGAGTTGGCCAAGTAATGTGGCGACCTGAGTCAATGTGGTGACCCAAGCTGATCTGGCGACCACAGCTGATCTGGCTGGTGACCCAAGCTGATCTGGCGATCCGAGTTGATCTAGTTGGGGACCAGTGTGGTGACCTGAGTTGATCTCGCTAGCTACCTAACTTGATCTAGTTGGTGACCCGTGTGGTGACCGAGTCGACCCAGTGACCTGAGTCAATCGGTTGACCCAGTGACCTGAGTCAACTGAGTCAACCCGATGACAAGAGTCAATCGAGTCGACATGGTGACCTGAGATGACCGAGTCAGTCAGGTGATTGAGTCGACCCAGTGACCTGAATCGATTGAGTCGACCCGAGTCGACCAGGAGACCTTAGTAGACTAGGTCGACCCGTGTCAACCCAAGTCAACTTGAGGCCTGAGTCGATCCAGCAACCCAAGTCGACTCGGTGACCCGAGTCGACCCAGTGACCCAAGTCGACCTGATGACCTGAGTCAACCGAGTCGACCCGGTGACCCGAGTTGACCGAGTCGACCCAATGACCCGAGTCAATCGAGTCGACCCGAGTCGACCCAGCGACTGGGGTTTCTGTGGTGACCTAATTTATTATGGCAGTTGGAGTTACTCATTGGCGACCAGAGCTGATCTAGCAACCCGAGTTGATCTAGTTGGCGACCTAACCTGATCTAGCTGGCGAACTAATTTTGTCAGGTGATTTGGCGACAAGAGTTGATTTGGCTGGTGACCCAAGCTGATATGGTGACCTGAGTAAATCTAGTTGGGGACCCGTGTGGTGACTTGAGTTGATCTCGCTAGAAACTTGAGTTGATCCAATGACCCCTCCTGATCTAGAGGCCCGAGTCAACCCGAGTTGACCCGGTGACCCGAGTCACTCGAGTCGACCCGAGTCAATCGAGTCGACCCAGTGACTTGAGTCAACCGAGTCGACCCAGTGACCCGAATCAACCGAGTCGGTCAAGTGACTGAGTCGACCCGGTGACCTGAGTCGACTGAGTTGACCCAGTCGACCTGGTGACCTGAGTCGACAGAGTTGACCCAGTGACCTGAGTCAACTGAGTCGACCTGGTGACCCGAGTCAACTAAGTCGACCTAAGTCAGTCAGGTGATTAAGTCGACCCGAGTTGACCAAGTGACCCGAGTCAACCGAATCGACCGAGTGACCTGAGTCAACTGAGTCGACCCGATGACCCGAGTCAACTGAGTCGACCTGAGTCAACCGAGTCGACCGAGTCAACGTGGTGACCCGAGTCAACTGAGTCGGTCAGGTGACTAAGTCGACCCGAGTCAACCAGAGTCGACTGAGTCAACCTAGTGACCTGAATCAATTGAGTCGACCCGGTGACCTGAGTTGACTAGGTCGACCCGTGTCAACCCAAGTCGACTCGAGGCTTGAGTCAATCCAGCAACCCAAGTCGACTCGGTGACCCGAGTCGACCCAGTGACCCGATGACCCGAGTCGACCCGGTGACCCGAGTTGACCGAGTCGACCCAATGACCCGAGTCAACTGAGTCGACCCGGTGACCTGAGTCAACCAAGTCGACCCAGCGACCGGGGTTTTTATGGTGGCCTAATTTATTATGGTAGTCAGAGTTACTCACTGGCGACTAGAGCTGATCTAGCACCCCGAGTTGATCTAGTTAGCGACCTAACCTGATCTGGCTGGTGAACTAATTTTGTCAGGTGATCTGGCGATAAGAGCTGATCTGGTTGGTGACCCAAGCTGATATGGTGACTCGAGTAAATCTAGTTGCCGACCCATGTGGTGACCTGAGTTGATCTCGCTAGCGACTTGAGTTGATCCAATGACCCGTCTCGATCTAGAGGCTCGAGTCGAGCCAGCAACCCAAGTCGAGCTAGCAACCCGAGTCAACCGAGTCGACCTGATGACCTGAGCCAACCGAGTCGACTCGGTGACCCGGTGACCTGAATCAACCGAGTCGACCCGGTGACCAGAGTCGACTAAGTCGACCCAGTCGACCTGAGTCAACCGAGTCGACCCAGTGACCTGAGTCGACCCGATGACCCGAGCCAACCGAGTCGACCTAGTGACCCGGTGACCCGAATCAACCGAGTCGACCCGGTGACTAGAGTTGACTAAGTCGACCCAGTCGACCTGAGTCAACCGAGTCGACCCAGTGACCCGAGTCGACCCGATGACCCGAGCCAACCGAGTCGACCAGTGACCCGGTGACCCGAATCAACCAAGTCGACCCGGTGACCAGAGTCGACTGAGTCGACTCGGTGACCCGAGTCAACCGAGTCGATAGAGTTAACCCAGTGACCCGAGTCAACCGTGTCAACCCAATGACCTGAGTTGACATGGTGACCTGAGTCAACCAAGTTGACCTAAGTCAGTAAGGTGACTGAGTCGACCCGAGTCGACTCGGTGACCTGAGTCAACTGAGTCGACCTGGTGACCTAAGTCAACTAAGTCGACCCGGTGACCTGAGTTGACCCAGTGACATGAGTCAACCGAGTCGACCCGATGACTTGAGTCAACCGAGTCGACCCTGTGACCTGAGTCAACCGAGTCGACCCAGCGACCTGAGTCACTGTGGTGACCCAATTTATTATGGCAGTCGAAGTTACTGGCTGGCGACCCGAGTTGATCTAGTTGGTGACATAAGCTGATCTGGCTGGTGACCTAATTTTGTTAGGTGATCTGGTGACCAGAGCTGATCTAGCTGGTGACCCAAGCTGATCTGGCGACCTGAGTTGATCTAGTTGGCGACCCGTGTGGTGACCTGAGTTGATCTAGTTGGCGACCCGTGTGGTGACCTGAGTTGATCTCGCTAGCGACTTGAGTTGACCAAGTGACTCATCCCGATTTAGAGGCCTAAGTCGATCCGGCAACCCAAGTCAACCCGGTGACTTGAGTCAACCGCGTCGACCGAGTCAACCTAGTGACCCGAGTCGATCGAGTCGACTCGATGACCTGAGTCAACTGAGTTGACCCGATGACCTGAGTCAATTGAGTCGACCTGGTGACCCAAGTCAACCGAGTCGACCTAAGTCGACCCGGTGACTTGAGTCAACCGAGTCAACCCGGTGACCTGAGTCAACTGAGTCGACCGAGTTGACCTAGTGACCTAAGTCAACCAAGTCGACCCAGTGACCCGACTCGACCGAGTCGACCCAGCGACCCGAGTCGCTGTGGTGACCCAATTTATTATGGCAGTCAAAGTTATTGGCTAGCGACCAGAGTTGATCTAGCGACCTGAATTGATCTAGTTGGCAACCTAAGCTGATCTGGTTGTCGACCTAATTTTGTGAGGTGATCTAGTGACCAGAGCTAATTTGGCTGTCGACCTAATTTTGTGAGGTGATCTAGCAACCAGAGCTGATCTGGCTGGTGACCCAATCTGATCTGGCGACTCGAGTTGATCTAGTTGGCGACCTGTGTGGTGACCTGAGTTGATCTCGCTAGCGACTTGTGTTGATCTAGTGACCCATCCTGATCTAGAGGCTTGAGTTGATCCAACAACCCAAGTCGATCCGAGTCGACCGAGTCGACTCGATCATCCGAGTCAACCGAGTTGACCCGGTGACCCGAGTCGACCCGGTGACCTGAGTCAATCGAGTCGACCCGGTGACCTGAGTCAACTGAGTCAACCCAGTGACCTGAGTCAACCGAGTCGACCCGAGTCAACTGAGTTGACGCGGTGACCCGAGTCAACCAAGTCGATCGATTCAACCCGGTGATCCGAGTCGACCTGAGTCGACCGAGTCGGTTAGGTGACTGAGTCGACCCGATGACCTAAGTTGACCGAGTCGACCCAGTGACCTGACTCAATTGAGTCGACCCAGTGACCCGAGTCAACTGAGTCGACCCAATGACTCGAGTCAACCGAGTCGACCTGGTGACCCAAGTCAACTGAGTCGACCGAGTTGACCCGATGACCCGAGTCAACTGAGTCGACCCAGTGACCCAAGTCGCTGTGGTGACCTAATTTATTATGGCAGTTAAAGTTACTAGCTGGCGACCAGAGCTGAGCTGGCAACCTGAATTGATCTAGTGGGTGACCTAAGCTGATCTGGCTAGTGACCTAATTTTGTCAGGTCATCTGGAGACCAGAGCTGATCTGGCTGGTGACCCAAGTTGATTTGGTGACTCAAGTTGATCTAGTTGGCGACCCGTGTGGTGACCTGAGTTGATCTTGCTAGCGATTTGAGTTGATCCAGTGACCCGTCCTGATCCAGAGGCCTGAGTCAATCCGGCAACCCAAGTCGACTCGGTGACCCGAGTCTATCGAGTTGACCGAGTGACCTGAGTCAACCGAGTCGACTCGATGACCCGAGTCAACCGAGTCGACTCGATGACCCGAGTCAACCGAGTCGACTGAGTCGACGTGGTGTCCCGAGTCGGTCAGGTGACCGAGTCGACCCGAGTAAACCAGAGTCGACTGAGTTGACCTAGTGACCTGAATCAATTGAGTCAACCTAGTGACCTGAGTCGACTAGGTCGACCCGTGTCAACCCAAGTCGACTCGAGGCCTAAGTTGATTCGGCAACCCAAGTCGACTCGGTGACCCACGTCGACCGAGTCGACCCAGTGACCCGAGTTGACCCGATGACCCGAGTTGACCCGGTGACCCGAGTTGATCAAGTTGACTGAGTTGACTGAGTCGACCCAGCGACCAGGGTTTTTGTGGTGACCCAATTTATTATGGCAGTCGGAGTTACTCACTGGCGACCAGAGCTAATCTAGCGACCTGAGTTGATCTAATTGGTGACCTAACCTGATCTGGTTGGTGAACTAATTTTGTCAGGTGATCTGGTGACAAGAGCTGATCTGGTTGGTGACCCAAGCTGATATGGCGACCTGAGTAAATCTAGTTGGTGATCCGTGTGGTGACCTGAGTTGATCTCGCTAGCGACTTGAGTTGATCCAGTGACCCATCCCGATCCAGAGGCCCGAGTCGAGCCGGCAACCCAACTCGACCTGAGTCAATCGAGTCGACTCGAGTCCACCGAGTCGACCCAGTGACCCGAGTCAACCTGGTCAACTCGATGACCCGAGCCAACCGAGTCGACCCAGTGACCCGGTGACTCGAATCAACTGAGTCGACCCGGTGACCAGAGTTGACTAAGTCGACCCAGCTGACTTGGTGACCTGAGTCGACAGAGTTGACCTAGTGACCTGAGTCAACCGTGTTGACCTGATGACCTAAGTTGACCTGGTGACCCAAGTCAACCAAGTCTACCTAAGTTAGTAAGGTGACTGAGTTGACCCGAGTCGACCTAGTGACCTGAGTCAACCGAGTCGACCTGGTGACTCGAGTCGACCCAGTGACATGAGTCAACTGAGTCGACCCAATGACCTGAGTCAACTGAGTCAACCGAGTCGACCCTATGACCTGAGTCAACCAAGTTGACCTAGCGACCCGAGTCACTATGGTGACCCAATTTATTATGGCAGTCAAAGTTATTGGCTGGCGACCTGAGTTGATCTAGTTGGTGACATAAGCTGATATGGCGACCAGAGCTGATCTAGCTGGTGACCCAAGCTAATCTGGTGACCCAAGTTGATCTAGTTGGCGACCCATGTGGTGACCTGAGTTGATCTCGCTAGTAACTTGAGTTGACCCGATGATCCATCTTGATCTAGAGGCCCGAGTCGATCCGGCAACCCAAGTCGACCTGGTGACCTGAGTCAACCGCGTCGACCGACTCGACCCAGTGACCTGAGTCAACTAAGTTGACCTGATGACTTGAGTCAACTGAGTTGACCCAATGACCGGAGTCAACTGAGTTGACCCGATGACCTGAGTCAACTGAGTTAACACGATGACTCGAGGCAACCAAGTCGACCCAAGTCGACCGAGTCAGTCAGGTGACTGAGTCGACCTAAGTCGACCTAGTGACCTGAGTCGACCGAGTCAACCCGGTGACTCGAGTCAACAGAGTCGACCGAGTCGACCCAGTGACCCGTGTCAACCGAGTTGACCTGGTGACCCGAGTCGATCGAGTCGACCCAGCGACCTGAGTCACTATGGTGACCTAATTTATTATGGCAGTCAGAGTTACTGGCTGGTGACTAGAGCTGATCTGGTGACCTGAATTGATCTAGTTGGCAACCTAAGCTGATTTGGCTGTCGACCTAATTTTGTGAGGTGATCTGGCGACCAGAGCTGATCTGGCTAGTGACCCAATCTGATTTGGTGACCTGAGTTGATCTAGTTGGTGACCCGTGTGGTGACCTGAGTTGATCTCACTAGCGACTTGTGTTGATCTAGTGACCCATCCCAATCTAGAGGCCTGAGTCGATCCGGCAACCCAAGTCGATTCGAGTTGACTCGGTGACCCGAGTCAACCGAGTCGACCCAGTGACCTGAGTCAATTGAGTCAACCCAGTGACCTGAGTCAACCGAGTCGACCCGATGACCCGAGTCAACCGAGTCAACCCGATGACCCGAGTCAACCGAGTCGACGCAGTGACCTGAGTCAACCAAGTCGATGCGGTGACCCAAGTCAACCGAGTCGACCCGGTGACCTGAGTCAACCGAGTTGACCTGAGTCAACCCGACGACCTGAGTCGACCCGATGACCCGACTCGATCGAGTCGACCTGGTGACCTGACTCGACCGAGTCGACCCAATGACCCGAGTCAACCGAGTCGACCCGGTGACCCGAGTCAACTGAGTCGACCGAGTTCACCCGGTGACCTGAGTCAATTGAGTCGACCCAGTGACCCAAGTTGCTAGTGACCTAATTTTGTTAGGTGATCTGGAGACCAGAGTTGATCTGGTTGGTGACCCAAGCTAATCTGGCGACCAGAGTTGATCTAGTTGGTGACCCGTGTGGTGACCTAAGTTGATCTTGCTAGCAACTTGAGTTGATCCAGTAACCCATCCTGATCCAGAGGCCTGAGTCGATCTGGTAACCCAAGTCGACCTGGTGACCCGACTCAACCGAGTCGACCCGATGACCCGAATCAACCAAGTCGACCTGATGACCCGAGTCAACCAAGTCGACCTTGTGACCCGAGTCAACCAAGTCGACCCGAGTCAGTCAGGTGACTGAGTCAACCCGGTGACCTGAGTCGATTAAGTCAACGGAGTCCACCCAATGACCTGAGTCAACTGAGTCGATCGTGTCAACCCAGTAACCTAAGTCAACCCGGTGAATCGAGTCAACTGAGTCGATCGAGTCGACCCGGTGACCTGAGTCAACTGAGTCGACCTGAGTCGACTGAGTCAACCCAGTTACCTGAGTCACTGTGGTGACCTAATTTATTATGGTAGTCAGAGTTACTGGCTGGTGACCTAAGCTAATCTGGCTGGTGACTTAAGTTTGTCAGGTGATCTAGCGACCAGAGTTGATCTGGTTGGTGACCCAAGCTGATCTGGCGATGTGAGTTGATCTAGTTGGCGACCCGTGTGGTGACCTGAGTTGATCTCGCTAGCGACTTGAGTTGATCCAGTGACCCGTACTGATCCAGAGGCCCGAGTCGATCTGACAACCCAAGTCGACCCGGTGACCCGAGTCAACTTGGTGACTCGAGTCGATCCGATGACCTGAGTCAACTGAGTCATCCCGAGTCGACCGAGTCAGTCAGGTGACTGAGTCGACCCGGTGACCTGAGTCAACCAAGTCGACCTGGTGACCCAAGTCCATCGAGTCGACCGAGTCGACCCAGTGACCTGATTCAACCAAGTCGACCTGGTGACCCGAGTCAACCGAGTCGACCTGGTGACCCGAGTCGCTGTGGTGACCCAATTTATTATGGCAGTCAAAGTTTTTGGCTGGCAACCAGAGCTGATCTGGCGACCTGAGTTGATCTAGTTAGCGACCTAAGCTGATCTAGTTGGCGACCTAAGATGAAATGGTTGGTGACCCAGGCTGATCTAGTTAGTGACCTGATTTTGTCAGGTGATCTAGCGACTAGAGCTGATCTAGCTGGTGACCCAAGCTGATCTAGTGACCCGAGTTGATCTAGTTGGTTACCTGTGTGGTGACCTGAGCTGATCTCGCTAGCAACTTGAGTTGATCTAGTGACCCGTGCAATCTAGAGGCCCGAGTAGATCCGACAACCCAAGTCGACTTGAGTCGACCTGAGTCAACCGAGTCAGCTGAGTCGACCTAAGTCACCCTAGTCGACCCGGTGATCCAAGTCAACTGAGTTGACTCAAGTTGACTGCGTCGACCCGAGTCGACCGGGTCGGTCAGGTGACTGACTCGACCTGAGTCGATTTGGCTACCTGAGTCAACTCGGTGACCCGAGTCGATCGAGTCGACCGAGTCGACCAAGTCCACCCAGTGACCTGAGTCACCTTAGTCGACCGAGCGACCAGAGTCGTTGTAGTGACCTAATTTATTATGGCAGTATGAGTTACCGACTAGCGAGCAGAGTTGATCTAGCCACCCGAGATGATCTAGTTTGCGACCTGAGTTGATCTAGTTGGTGACCCGAGTTGATCTGCCTGTTGACCTAATTTTGTCAAGTGATCTAGCGACCAGAGCTGATCAAGCCGAGCGGAACCGAACCGGTCGAGCTCTCCGGGGAGCGGCGGGGCGGGATCGGCGCCGAGCTCGCTCCCGGGCGGGGTCGAAACTCGCGGAAAAAAAATGAACAAAGGAGGCCCCGTACGAGGATAAGAACGAAAAAACCAGAGTTAAATTAAAAAAAAAAAAAAAAAAAAAAAAAAAAATTACTTTCGGGTCATACGTGTAGCCACGCCCAGCTCGCCCGCGGACGGGATCCCCATCGAGCTCGTCGAGCCGAGCGGCGCTCGCGGGCGGGGTCCGATCCGAGCGGAACCGAACCGGTCGAGCTCTCCGGGGAGCGGCGGGGCGGGATCGGCGCCGAGCTCGCTCCGGGGCGGGGTCGAAACTCGCGGAAAAAAAATGAACAAAGGAGGCTCCGTACGAGGATAAGAACGAAAAAACCAGAGTTAAAAAAAAAAAAAAAAAAAAAAAAAATACATTCGCGTCATACGTGTAGCCACGCCCAGCTCGCCCGCGGACGGGATCCCCATCGAGCTCGTCGAGCCGAGCGGCGCTCGCGGGCGGGGTCCGATCCGAGCGGAACCGAACCGGTCGAGCTCTCCGGGGAGCGGCGGGGCGGGATCGGCGCCGAGCTCGCTCCCGGGCGGGGTCGAAACTCGCGGAAAAAAAATGAACAAAGGAGGCTCCGTACGAGGATAAGAACGAAAAAACCAGAGTTTAAAAAAAAATTAAAAAAAAAAAATTACATTCGGGTCATACGTGTAGCCACGCCCAGCTCGCCCGCGGACGGGATCCCCATCGAGCTCGTCGAGCCGAGCGGCGCTCGCGGGCGGGGTCCGATCCGAGCGGAACCGAACCGGTCGAGCTCTCCGGGGAGCGGCGAGGCGGGATCGGCGCCGAGCTCGCTCCCGGGCGGGGTCGAAACTCGCGGAAAAAAAATGAACAAAGGAGGCTCCGTACGAGGATAAGAACGAAAAAACCAGAGTTAAAAAAAAAAAAAAAAAAAAAAAAATTTACATTCGGGTCATACGTGTAGCCACGCCCAGCTCGCCCGCGGACGGGATCCCATTCGAGCTCGTCGAGCCGAGCGGCGCTCGCGGGCGGGGTCCGATCCGAGCGGAACCGAACCGGTCGAGCTCTCCGGGGAGCGGCGGGGCAGGATCGGCGCCGAGCTCGCTCCCGGGCGGGGTCGAAACTCGCGGAAAAAAAATGAACAAAGGAGGCTCCGTACGAGGATAAGAACGAAAAAACCAGAGTTAAAAAAAAAAAAAAAAAAAAAAATTACATTCGGGTCATACGTGTAGCCACGCCCAGCTCGCCCGCGGACGGGATCCCCATCGAGCTCGTCGAGCCGAGCGGCGCTCGCGGGCGGGGTCCGATCCGAGCGGAACCGAACCGGTCGAGCTCTCCGGGGAGCGGCGGGGCGGGATCGGCGCCGAGCTCGCTCCCGGGCGGGGTCGAAACTCGCGGAAAAAAAATGAACAAAGGAGGCTCCGTACGAGGATAAGAACGAAAAAACCAGAGTTAAAAAAAAAAAAAAAAAAAAAAAAAAATACATTCGCGTCATACGTGTAGCCACGCCCAGCTCGCCCGCGGACGGGATCCCCATCGAGCTCGTCGAGCCGAGCGGCGCTCGCGGGCGGGGTCCGATCCGAGCGGAACCGAACCGGTCGAGCTCTCCGGGGAGCGGCGGGGCGGGATCGGCGCCGAGCTCGCTCCCGGGCGGGGTCGAAACTCGCGGAAAAAAAATGAACAAAGGAGGCTCCGTACGAGGATAAGAACGAAAAAACCAGAGTTAAAAAAAAAAAAAAAAAAAAAAAAAAAATTACATTCGGGTCATACGTGTAGCCACGCCCAGCTCGCCCGCGGACGGGATCCCCATCGAGCTCGTCGAGCCGAGCGGCGCTCGCGGGCGGGGTCCGATCCGAGCGGAACCGAACCGGTCGAGCTCTCCGGGGAGCGGCGGGGCGGGATCGGCGCCGAGCTCGCTCCCGGGCGGGGTCGAAACTCGCGGAAAAAAAATGAACAAAGGAGGCCCCGTACGAGGATAAGAACGAAAAAACCAGAGTTAAAAAAAAAAAAAAAAAAAAAAAAAATTACTTTCGGGTCATACGTGTAGCCACGCCCAGCTCGCCCGCGGACGGGATCCCCATCGAGCTCGTCGAGCCGAGCGGCGCTCGCGGGCGGGGTCCGATCCGAGCGGAACCGAACCGGTCGAGCTCTCCGGGGAGCGGCGGGGCGGGATCGGCGCCGAGCTCGCTCCGGGGCGGGGTCGAAACTCGCGGAAAAAAAATGAACAAAGGAGGCTCCGTACGAGGATAAGAACGAAAAAACCAGAGTTAAAAAAAAAAAAAAAAAAAAAAAAAAATACATTCGCGTCATACGTGTAGCCACGCCCAGCTCGCCCGCGGACGGGATCCCCATCGAGCTCGTCGAGCCGAGCGGCGCTCGCGGGCGGGGTCCGATCCGAGCGGAACCGAACCGGTCGAGCTCTCCGGGGAGCGGCGGGGCGGGATCGGCGCCGAGCTCGCTCCCGGGCGGGGTCGAAACTCGCGGAAAAAAAATGAACAAAGGAGGCTCCGTACGAGGATAAGAACGAAAAAACCAGAGTTAAAAAAAAAATTAAAAAAAAAAAATTACATTCGGGTCATACGTGTAGCCACGCCCAGCTCGCCCGCGGACGGGATCCCCATCGAGCTCGTCGAGCCGAGCGGCGCTCGCGGGCGGGGTCCGATCCGAGCGGAACCGAACCGGTCGAGCTCTCCGGGGAGCGGCGAGGCGGGATCGGCGCCGAGCTCGCTCCCGGGCGGGGTCGAAACTCGCGGAAAAAAAATGAACAAAGGAGGCTCCGTACGAGGATAAGAACGAAAAAACCAGAGTTAAAAAAAAAAAAAAAAAAAAAAAAAAATTACATTCGGGTCATACGTGTAGCCACGCCCAGCTCGCCCGCGGACGGGATCCCCATCGAGCTCGTCGAGCCGAGCGGCGCTCGCGGGCGGGGTCCGATCCGAGCGGAACCGAACCGGTCGAGCTCTCCGGGGAGCGGCGGGGCGGGATCGGCGCCGAGCTCGCTCCCGGGCGGGGTCGAAACTCGCGGAAAAAAAATGAACAAAGGAGGCTCCGTACGAGGATAAGAACGAAAAAACCAGAGTTTTAAAAAAAAAAAAAAAAAAAAATTACATTCGGGTCATACGTGTAGCCACGCCCAGATCGCCCGCGGACGGGATCCCCATCGAGCTCGTCGAGCCGAGCGGCGCTCGCGGGCGGGGTCCGATCCGAGCGGAACCGAACCGGTCGAGCTCTCCGGGGAGCGGCGGGGCGGGATCGGCGCCGAGCTCGCTCCCGGGCGGGGTCGAAACTCGCGGGAAAAAAATGAACAAAGGAGGCTCCGTACGAGGATAAGAACGAAAAAACCAGAGTTAAAAAAAAAAAAAAAAAAAAAAAAAAAAAATTACATTCGGGTCATACGTGTAGCCACGCCCAGCTCGCCCGCGGACGGGATCCCCATCGAGCTCGTCGAGCCGAGCGGCGCTCGCGGGCGGGGTCCGATCCGAGCGGAACCGAACCGGTCGAGCTCTCCGGGGAGCGGCGGGGCGGGATCGGCGCCGAGCTCGCTCCCGGGCGGGGTCGAAACTCGCGGAAAAAAAATGAACAAAGGAGGCCCCGTACGAGGATAAGAACGAAAAAACCAGAGTTAAAAAAAAAAAAAAAAAAAAAAAAAAAAAAAAAAAAAAAAAAACTTTCGGGTCATACGTGTAGCCACGCCCAGCTCGCCCGCGGACGGGATCCCCATCGAGCTCGTCGAGCCGAGCGGCGCTCGCGGGCGGGGTCCGATCCGAGCGGAACCGAACCGGTCGAGCTCTCCGGGGAGCGGCGGGGCGGGATCGGCGCCGAGCTCGCTCCGGGGCGGGGGTCGAAACTCGCGGAAAAAAAATGAACAAAGGAGGCTCCGTACGAGGATAAGAACGAAAAAACCAGAGTTTTAAAAAAAAAAAAAAAAAAAATTACATTCGGGTCATACGTGTAGCCACGCCCAGCTCGCCCGCGGACGGGATCCCCATCGAGCTCGTCGAGCCGAGCGGCGCTCGCGGGCGGGGTCCGATCCGAGCGGAACCGAACCGGTCGAGCTCTCCGGGGAGCGGCGGGGCGGGATCGGCGCCGAGCTCGCTCCCGGGCGGGGTCGAAACTCGCGGAAAAAAAATGAACAAAGGAGGCTCCGTACGAGGATAAGAACGAAAAAACCAGAGTTAAAAAAAAAAAAAAAAAAAAAATTACATTCGGGTCATACGTGTAGCCACGCCCAGCTCGCCCGCGGACGGGATCCCCATCGAGCTCGTCGAGCCGAGCGGCGCTCGCGGGCGGGGTCCGATCCGAGCGGAACCGAACCGGTCGAGCTCTCCGGGGAGCGGCGGGGCGGGATCGGCGCCGAGCTCGCTCCGGGGCGGGGTCGAAACTCGCGGAAAAAAAATGAACAAAGGAGGCTCCGTACGAGGATAAGAACGAAAAAACCAGAGTTAAAAAAAAAAAAAAAAAAAAAAAAAATACATTCGCGTCATACGTGTAGCCACGCCCAGCTCGCCCGCGGACGGGATCCCCATCGAGCTCGTCGAGCCGAGCGGCGCTCGCGGGCGGGGTCCGATCCGAGCGGAACCGAACCGGTCGAGCTCTCCGGGGAGCGGCGGGGCGGGATCGGCGCCGAGCTCGCTCCCGGGCGGGGTCGAAACTCGCGGAAAAAAAATGAACAAAGGAGGCTCCGTACGAGGATAAGAACGAAAAAACCAGAGTTAAAAAAAAAAAAAAAAAAAAAAAAAAATACATTCGCGTCATACGTGTAGCCACGCCCAGCTCGCCCGCGGACGGGATCCCCATCGAGCTCGTCGAGCCGAGCGGCGCTCGCGGGCGGGGTCCGATCCGAGCGGAACCGAACCGGTCGAGCTCTCCGGGGAGCGGCGGGGCGGGATCGGCGCCGAGCTCGCTCCCGGGCGGGGTCGAAACTCGCGGAAAAAAAATGAACAAAGGAGGCTCCGTACGAGGATAAGAACGAAAAAACCAGAGTTAAAAAAAAAAAAAAAAAAAAAAAAAAAATTACATTCGGGTCATACGTGTAGCCACGCCCAGCTCGCCCGCGGACGGGATCCCCATCGAGCTCGTCGAGCCGAGCGGCGCTCGCGGGCGGGGTCCGATCCGAGCGGAACCGAACCGGTCGAGCTCTCCGGGGAGCGGCGGGGCGGGATCGGCGCCGAGCTCGCTCCCGGGCGGGGTCGAAACTCGCGGAAAAAAAATGAACAAAGGAGGCCCCGTACGAGGATAAGAACGAAAAAACCAGAGTTAAAAAAAAAAAAAAAAAAAAAAAAAAATTACTTTTCGGGTCATACGTGTAGCCACGCCCAGCTCGCCCGCGGACGGGATCCCCATCGAGCTCGTCGAGCCGAGCGGCGCTCGCGTGCGGGGTCCGATCGAGCGGAACCGAACCGGTCGAGCTCTCCGGGGAGCGGCGGGGCGGGATCGGCGCCGAGCTCGCTCCGGGGCGGGGTCGAAACTCGCGGAAAAAAAATGAACAAAGGAGGCTCCGTACGAGGATAAGAACGAAAAAACCAGAGTTAAAAAAAAAAAAAAAAAAAAAAAAATACATTCGCGTCATACGTGTAGCCACGCCCAGCTCGCCCGCGGACGGGATCCCCATCGAGCTCGTCGAGCCGAGCGGCGCTCGCGGGCGGGGTCCGATCCGAGCGGAACCGAACCGGTCGAGCTCTCCGGGGAGCGGCGGGGCGGGATCGGCGCCGAGCTCGCTCCCGGGCGGGGTCGAAACTCGCGAAAAAAAATGAACAAAGGAGGCTCCGTACGAGGATAAGAACGAAAAAAACCAGAGTTAAAAAAAAAATTAAAAAAAAAAATTACATTCGGGTCATACGTGTAGCCACGCCCAGCTCGCCCGCGGACGGGATCCCCATCGAGCTCGTCGAGCCGAGCGGCGCTCGCGGGCGGGGTCCGATCGAGCGGAACCGAACCGGTCGAGCTCTCCGGGGAGCGGCGAGGCGGGATCGGCGCCGAGCTCGCTCCCGGGCGGGGTCGAAACTCGCGAAAAAAAATGAACAAAGGAGGCTCCGTACGAGGATAAGAACGAAAAAACCAGAGTTAAAAAAAAAAAAAAAAAAAAAAAAAAATTACATTCGGGTCATACGTGTAGCCACGCCCAGCTCGCCCGCGGACGGGATCCCCATCGAGCTCGTCGAGCCGAGCGGCGCTCGCGGGCGGGGTCCGATCCGAGCGGAACCGAACCGGTCGAGCTCCTCCGGGGAGCGGCGGGGCGGGATCGGCGCCGAGCTCGCTCCCGGGCGGGGTCGAAACTCGCGGAAAAAAAATGAACAAAGGAGGCTCCGTACGAGGATAAGAACGAAAAAACCAGAGTTTTAAAAAAAAAAAAAAAAAAAATTACATTCGGGTCATACGTGTAGCCACGCCCAGCTCGCCCCGCGGACGGGATCCCCATCGAGCTCGTCGAGCCGAGCGGCGCTCGCGGGCGGGGTCCGATCCGAGCGGAACCGAACCGGTCGAGCTCTCCGGGGAGCGGCGGGGCGGGAATCGGCGCCGAGCTCGCTCCCCGGGCGGGGTCGAAACTCGCGGGAAAAAAAATGAACAAAGGAGGCTCCGTACGAGGATAAGAACGAAAAAACCAGAGTTAAAAAAAAAAAAAAAAAAAAAAAAAAAAATTACATTCGGGTCATACGTGTAGCCACGCCCAGCTCGCCCGCGGACGGGATCCCCATCGAGCTCGTCGAGCCGAGCGGCGCTCGCGGGCGGGTCCGATCGGAGCGGAACCGAACCGGTCGAGCTCTCCGGGGAGCGGCGGGGCGGGATCGGCGCCGAGCTCGCTCCCGGGCGGGGTCGAAACTCGCGGAAAAAAAAATGAACAAAGGAGGCTCCGTACGAGGATAAGAACGAAAAAAACCAGAGTTAAAAAAAAAAAAAAAAAAAAAAAATTACATTCGGGTCATACGTGTAGCCACGCCCAGCTCGCCCGCGGACGGGATCCCCATCGAGCTCGTCGAGCCGAGCGGCGCTCGCAGGGCGGGGTCCGATCCGAGCGGAACCGAACCGTCGAGCTCTCCGGGGAGCGGCGGGGCGGGATCGGCGCCGAGCTCGCTCTCGGGCGGGGTCGAAACTCGCGGAAAAAAAATGAACAAAGGAGGCCCCGTACGAGGATAAGAACGAAAAAACCAGAGTTAAAAAAAAAAAAAAAAAAAAAAAAAAAAAAAAAAAAAAAAACTTTCGGGTCATACGTGTAGCCACGCCCAGCTCGCCCGCGGACGGGATCCCCATCGAGCTCGTCGAGCCGAGCGGCGCTCGCGGGCGGGGTCCGATCCGAGCGGAACCGAACCGGTCGAGCTCTCCGGGAGCGGCGGGGCGGGATCGGCGCCGAGCTCGCTCCGGGGCGGGGTCGAAACTCGCGGAAAAAAAATGAACAAAGGAGGCTCCGTACGAGGATAAGAACGAAAAAACCAGAGTTTTAAAAAAAAAAAAAAAAAATTACATTCGGGTCATACGTGTAGCCACGCCCAGCTCGCCCGCGGACGGGATCCCCATCGAGCTCGTCGAGCCGAGCGCGCTCGCGGGCGGGGGTCCGATCCGAGCGGAACCGAACCGGTCGAGCTCTCGGGGAGCGGCGGGGCGGGATCGGCGCCGAGCTCGCTCCCCGGGCGGGGTCGAAACTCGCGGAAAAAAAATGAACGAAAGGAGGCTCCGTACGAGGATAAGAACGAAAAAACCAGAGTTAAAAAAAAAAAAAAAAAAAAAATTACATTCGGGTCATACGTGTAGCCACGCCCAGCTCGCCCGCGGACGGGATCCCCATCGAGCTCGTCGAGCCGAGCGGCGCTCGCGGGCGGGGTCCCCGATCCGAGCGGAACCGAACCGGTCGAGCTCTCCGGGGAGCGGCGGGGCGGGATCGGCGCCGAGCTCGCTCCGGGGCGGGGTCGAAACTCGCGGAAAAAAAATGAACAAAGGAGGCTCCGTACGAGGATAAGAACGAAAAAACCAGAGTTAAAAAAAAAAAAAAAAAAAAAAAATTACATTCGCGTCATACGTGTAGCCACGCCCAGCTCGCCCGCGGACGGGATCCCCATCGAGCTCGTCGAGCCGAGCGGCGCTCGCGGGCGGGGTCCGATCCGAGCGGAACCGAACCGGTCGAGCTCTCCGGGGAGCGGCGGGGCGGGATCGGCGCCGAGCTCGCTCCCGGGCGGGGTCGAAACTCGCGGAAAAAAAAATGAACAAAGGAGGCTCCGTACGAGGATAAGAACGAAAAAACCAGAGTTAAAAAAAAAATTAAAAAAAAAAAATTACATTCGGGTCATACGTGTAGCCACGCCCAGCTCGCCCGCGGACGGATCCCCATCGAGCTCGTCGAGCCGAGCGGCGCTCGCGGGCGGGGTCCGATCCGAGCGGAACCGAACCGGTCGAGCTCTCCGGGGAGCGGCGGGGCGGGATCGGCGCCGAGCTCGCTCCCGGGCGGGGTCGAACTCGCGGGAAAAAAAATGAACAAAGGAGGCTCCGTACGAGGATAAGAACGAAAAAACCAGAGTTAAAAAAAAAAAAAAAAAAAAAAAAAAATTACATTCGGGTCATAACGTGTAGCCACGCCCAGCTCGCCCGCGGACGGGATCCCCATCGAGCTCGTCGAGCCGAGCGGCGCTCGCGGGCGGGGTCCGATCCGAGCGGGAACCGAACCGGTCGAGCTCTCCGGGGAGCGGCGGGGCGGGATCGGCGCCGAGCTCGCTCCCGGGCGGGGTCGAAACTCGCGGGAAAAAAAATGAACAAAGGAGGCTCCGTACGAGGATAAGAACGAAAATACCAGAGTTAAAAAAAAAAAAAAAAAAAAAAAAAAAAAATTACATTCGGGTCATACGTGTAGCCACGCCCAGCTCGCCCGCGGACGGGATTCCCCATCGAGCTCGTCGAGCCGAGCGGCGCTCCGCGGGCGGGGTCCGATCCGAGCGGAAACCGAACCGGTCGAGCTCTCCGGGGAGCGGCGGGGCGGGATCGGCGCCGAGCTCGCTCCCTGGCGGGGTCGAAACTCGCGGAAAAAAAATGAACAAAGGAGGCTCCGTACGAGGATAAGAACGAAAAAACCAGAGTTTTAAAAAAAAAAAAAAAAAAAAATTACATTCGGGTCATACGTGTAGCCACGCCCAGCTCGCCCGCGGACGGGATCCCCATCGAGCTCGTCGAGCCGAGCGGCGCTCGCGGGCGGGGTCCGATCCGAGCGGAACCGAACCGGTCGAGCTCTCCGGGGAGCGGCGGGGCGGGATCGGCGCCGAGCTCGCTCCCAGGGCGGGGTCGAAACTCGCGGAAAAAAATGAACAAAGGAGGCTCCGTACGAGGATAAGAACGAAAAAACAGAGTTAAAAAAAAAAAAAAAAAAAAAAAAAAAATTACATTCGGGTCATACGTGTAGCCACGCCCAGCTCGCCCGCGGACGGGATCCCCATCGAGCTCGTCGAGCCGAGCGGCGCTCGCGAGGCGGGGTCCGATCCGAGCGGAAACCGAACCCGGTCGA
>BSBK01002594.1:0-25000 GCA_027943335.1 Chamaecyparis obtusa | reverse complement strand
TGAAGGGGCAAGATCCAAAAGTTCCGGAGGTACAACTCCGAGAACATCGAGAGCATGCCGAATTACATGTCAACTCTGTACTAGGCAAACAAGTGTTGTACCTGAAGAAATCGACAGTCCTCACAATGGCCCGAGGCCAATGCTCCGACTTAATCAATTTTCTCCAACAAACGCCATGCCACCTTTCACAAAGGGATTTTATCCATCCAAAACCGAATTAATCACTTGCAGCAAAGTGACCCAAGAGCTAGACGGGGGCTGACCAGTAATTGTCTTCCATGTCACTACAACGAAACATTTGAACGTCAACCGCTGTCGAACCCTTTCCAACTTGCACCGTCGAGTGACACAAAAGACACTACCATGGGCATGGGCAGCCCCCGCATAGCAAACGGGTGCCCTAATGCGCCCCTCCAATAGAATCAGTGCTAGTGCTCAAATTTTATATCTGAGCTACCAATCCGTCAAGCACCAGCACTGATTCTCTTGGAGGGCCGCACCTACCCAAACGACTCAGAAGCTATACGCCGGTCCATTCACAAGAACGGAACTATCTCCGGCCAACTCCCTGTGAAGGCCGCATCTCTCCGTTCCACGCATGCAAGAACCAACGCATAGCTAACGAGTACCCGGATAGGATTCGCGGAAAGTACATAGCCAAATCGCTTGTACCAAAGCGAACCGAAAGCTAGACGGGGGCTGACCCGAAGATTGCCTTCCATGTCACTGCGACGACACATTCGAACGACAACCGCTGCCGAACACTTTCCGACTTGCACCGTTGAGTGACCCGAAAGACAGGACTTTGGGCAGCCCCCGCATAGCAATCAGGTGGCTTCATGCCCCTCTAATAGAATCAGTGCTAGTGATCCGATTTTAAATCCGACTTACTCATCCGTCCGCGCACAAGCTCTGATTCTATTAGAGGGGCATGGGGGAGCTTCCGCGAACTACTACTCCCCCTATATAAGTTATTAGTCCGGGTCTTTCTCTTCCGTAGAAATTTGAGCCGTTGAGAATGGCTCCCAAACAATTCAAATCTTCCAAAAATTCAAGTGAAACGATGAGGAAAAAGCTCACAAAAAAAATCAAATCTTCAAAAATTCAAGTGAAACGAACAGAATAGCTCACAAAAAATTCAGGTCTTCCCGAAAAAATCGAAGGGAAAACGAAAAGAACAACTAGCAAAACATTCAAATTTTCCAAAACTTCAAGTAAAAGAAAGAACATAGCTCACCAAAAAAAATCCATTTCTTCCAAAAACTCAAGTGAATCGAAGAGAGTAGGCTCACAAAAAATTAAAATCTTCCAAAAAAAAATCAAAGGAAACAAAAGAGGAGATCGCAAAAAATTCGAATCTTCCAATGAAACAAAAATGAGAATAGCAAACAAAAAATTCAAATCTTAATGCAGCATTCGACAGAGCAAATCGCTTGTGCCAAGCGACCCGGGAGCTAGACGGGGGCTGACCCAAAAATTGCGTTTCTTGTCAATGCGACGATGCGTTGGAACGACAACCGCTGTCGAACCCTTTCCTACTTGCAACGTCGACTGACACAAAAGACACGATCCTGGACAGGCCCCGCATAGAAAGCGGGTGGCCTAATGCGCCCCTCCAATAGAATCAGCGCTAGTGCTCAGATTTTAAATCCGAGATACCCAGCACTGATTCTCTTGGAGGGGGGCACCTACCCAAACGACTCAAAAGCTATACGCGGCTCCATTCACAAAAACAGAACTATCTCCGGCCAACTCCCTGTGAAGGCCGCATCTCTCCGTTCCGCTCGTGTAAGAGCCAACGCGTAGCTAACGAGTACGTGGATAGGGTTCGCGGAAAGTACATAGCAAATCACTTGTACCAAAGTGACCCGAAAGCTAGACAGGGGCTGACCCGTAGATTGCCTTCCATATCACTGCGACGACGCATTGGAACGACAACCGCTGCCGAACCCTTTCCGACTTGCACCGTCGAGCGACCCGAAAGACAGGACTTTGGGCAGCCCCCGCATAGCAATCAAGTGGCTTCATGCCCCTCTAATAGAATCAGTGCTGGTGATCCCATTTTGAAATCCGACCTACACATCCGTCCGATCACCGGCAATGATTCTATAAGAGGGGTATGGGGGAGCTTCCGCGAACAACACACAACTCCTCCCCTATATAAGTTATTAGTCCGAGTCTTGCTCTTGAGTGGAAATTTAAGCCGAAGAAACTGGCTCCCAAAAAATTCAAATCTTCCAAAAATTCAAGTGAAACGATGACAAAAAGCTCACAAAAAATCAAATCTTCCAAAAATTCAAGTGAAACGAACAGAATAGATCACAAAAAATTCAAGTCTTTCGAAAAAATCTAGGAAAACGAAAAGAATAGCTAGAAAACAAAATTCAAATCTTCCAGAAATTCAAGTAAAACAAAGAACATGGCTCACCAAAATAATTCATCTTCCAAAAATTCGTCATTCTTACCGCAATCCATCATCTTATCCGTCATAACGCGTATCCAACATATCCACGAGGAGGTAACCCAACTCGCTCGCATAGTTCCTCAAGTCAGATAACAATGCATCTAGATGAATCCAAATCGTTTTCGATCGAGACTTAGCAACTAATGTCGCACCCGCCTAGATTGACTTGAGATCCAATCCGCCGACACATATGATAACTAACTGATTCCAATGCAAAGCATCTTGAGCCATTGCGCACTCAAGTATCGGAAGTCGAAGCGACATAGCAAGTAGCTTGTACCAAGTGACCCGGGAGCTAGACGGGGGCTGACCCGAAGATCGCCTTTCTTGTCAATGCGACGATGTGTTGGAACGACAACCGCTGTCGAACCCTTTCCGAAGTGCACCGTCGACTGACCCAAAAGTTACGACCCTGGACAGCCCCCGCATAGCAAGCGGGTGGCCTAATGCGCCCCTCCAATAGAATCAGTGCTAGTGTTCATATTTTAAATCCGAGCTACCAATCCGTCCGAGCACCAGCACTGATTCTCTTGGAGGGGCGCACCTACCCAAACGACTCAAAAGCTATATACGCGGCTCCATTCACAAGAGCAGAACTATTTCCGGCCAACTCCCTGTGAAGGCCGCATCTCTTCGTTCCACGCATGCAAGAGCCAACGCATAGCTAACGAGTACCCGGATAGGGGTTCGCGGAAAGTACATAGCAGATCGCTTGTACCAAAGCAACCCAAAAGCTAGACGGGGGCTGACCCGAAGATCGCCTTCCATGTCACTGCGACGACGCATTGGAACGACAACCGCTGCCGAACCCTTTCCGACTTGCACCGTCGAGCGACCTTCGAAAGACGGGACTTTGAGCAGCCCCCGCATAGCTATCAGGTGGCTTCATGCCCCTCTAATGGAATCAGTGCTGCTGATCGCGTTTTGAAATCTGACCTAATCATCCGTCCGTCTGTCGGATTTCAAAACGGGATCACCAGCACTGATTCTATTAGAGGGGCATGGGGGAGATTCCGCGGACAACACCTCCCCTATATAAGTTATTAGTCCAAGTCTTGCACTTCCGTAGAAATTTGAGCCGACGAGAATATCTCACAAAAATTTCAAATCTTTCAAAAATACGAGTGAAACAAAAAGAATAGATCACAAAAAATTCAGAAATTCCAAAAATTCAATTGAAACGAAGAGAATAGCTCACAAAAAAATCAAGGGAAAAAAAAGAGAATAGCTCACAAATAAAATCAAATCTCCCAAAAATGCAAGTGAAACGAAGAGACTACAATCACAAAAAATGCACAACTTCCAAATATTCAATTGAAACGAAGAGAATAGCTCACAAAAAATGCAAGTCTTACAAAAAAATCAAGGGAAACAAAACAGAATAGCTCACAAAAAATTCAAATCTTCCAAAAAAACCAAGTGAAACAAACAGAATAGCTCACAAAAAATTCAAATCTTGCAAACATTCAAGTGAAAACGAAGAGAATAGCTCACAAAAACATTCAAAACTTCCAAAAATTCAAGTGAAAAGAATAAAATAATAGCCCACAAAAAATTCAAGTCTTCCAAAACAAAAACCAAGGAAAAACGAAGAGAATAGCTCACAAAAAATCCAAAACTTCAAGTCAAAACGAAGAGAATTTTACTACCTCGCAACAAACAAAATTCAAATCTCGCAAAAATTCAAGTGAAACGAAGAGACTTAACTCAAAAAATTCAAATCTTCTTGCGACATGCAGACCCAAGAGCTAGACGGGGGCTCGCCCACAGATCGACTTCAGTATCACTATGACGACGCGCTGGAACGACTACCGCTGTCGAACCCTTCTCTGACTTCCGCCATCGAGTGACCCAAAAGACACGACCCAAGGGAGCCCACGCATAAAAATTGGGTGGCTTCATGCCCCTCCAATAGAATCTGTGCTGCTGCTCACATTTTTAAATCCGAGCGGCAAATCCGTCCGAGCACCAACACTCATTCACTTGGAGGGGCACCTATCCAAACGACCGAAAAGCTATACGCGGCTCCATTCGCAAGGCACGGAACTGTTTCAGGCCAACTCCCTGTGAAGGCCGCATCTCTGCGTTCCATGCGTGCTAGAGCCAACACATAGCTAACGAGTACCGGGATAGGTGTTCGCGGAAAGTACATAGCAGATCGCTTGTACCAAAGCAACCCAAGAGCTAGACAGGGGCTGACCCGAAGATCGCCTTCCATGTCGCTGCGACGACGCATTGGAACGACAACCGCTGCCGAACCATTTCCGACTTGCGCCGTCGAGCGACCTGAAAGATGAGACTTTGAGCAGCCCACGCATAGCAATCAGGTGGCTTCATGCCCCTATAATGGAATCAGTGCTGCTGATCCCGTTTTGAAATCCGACCTAATCATCCATCCGTCTGTCGGATTTCAAAACGGGATCACCAGCACTGATTCCATTAGAGGGGCATGGGGGAGCTTCCGCGAACAACACCTCCCCTATATAAGTTATTAGTCCAAGTATTGCACTTCCGTAGAAATTTGAGCCGAAGAGAATATCTCACAAAAATTTCAAATCTCTCAAAAATATAAGTGAAACAAAGAAGAATAGATCACAAAAAATTCAAAACTTCCAAAAATTCAATTGAAACGAAGAGAATAGCTCACAAAAAATGCAAGTCTTGCAAAAAAAATTCAAAGGAAAAGAAGAGAATAGCTCACAAAAAAAATCAAATCTCCCAAAAAATGCATCATGCATAACTTCCAAAAATTCAATTGAAACGAAGAGAATAGCTCACAAAAAATGCAAGTCTTCCAAAAAAATCAAAGGGAAATAAAGAGAATAGCTCACAAAAAATTCAAATCTTCCAAAAAACCAAGTGAAACGAAGAGACTACATCACAAAAAATGCATAACTTCCAAAAATTCAATTGAAACGAAGAGAATAGCTCACAAAAAACGCAAGTCTTCCCAAAAAAAAAACAAAAAAAAAAAAAACAAAGGGAAACAAAGAGAATAGCTCACAAAAATTCAAATCTTCCAAAAAAAACCAAGTGAAACAAAGAGAATAGCTCACAAAAATTTCAAATCTTGCAAAAATTCAAGTGAAACGAAAGATAATAGCTCACAAAAAAATTCAGAACTTCCAAAAATTCAAGTCTTCCAAAAAAAAATCAAGGAAAAACGAAGACTTAAACTCACGAAAAATTCAAATCTCCTTGCGGCATGCAGACCCAAGAGCTAGACGGGGGCTCGCCCACAAATCGACTTCAGTATCACTATGATGACGCGCTGGAACGACTACCGTTGTCGAACCCTTCTCCGACTTGCGCCATCGAGTGACCCAAAAGAGGCGACCCAGGGGAGCCCCCGCATAGCAATCGGGTGGCTTCATGCCCCTCCAATAAAATCAGGCATGCTACTCACATTTTAAATCCGAGCCGCAAATCCGTCCGAGCACCAGCACTGATTCACTTGGAGGGGCACCCTATCCAAACGACCCAAAAGCTATACGCGGCTCCTTTCGCACGCACAGAACTGTTTCAAGCCGACTCCCTGTGAAGGCCGCATCTCTCCGTTCCACCCATGCAAGAAACAACGCATAGCTAACGAATACCCGGATAGGGTTTCGCGGAAAGTACAAGCAGATCGCTTGTACCAAAGCAACCCAAAAGCTAGACGGGGGCTGACCCGAAGATCGCCTTCCATGTCACAGCGACGACGCATTGGAACGACAACCGCTGTCGAACCCTTCCCGACTTTGCGTCATCGAGCGACCCGAAAGACGGGACTTTGAGCAGCCCCCGCATAGCAATCAGGTGGCTTCATGCCCCTCTAATGGAATCAGTGCTGCTGATCCCGTTTTGAAATCCGACCTAATCATCCGTCCGTCTGTCGGATTTCAAAACGGGATCACCAGCACTGATTCTATTAGAGGGGCATGGGGGAGCTTCCGCGGACAACACCTCCCCTATATAAGTTATTAGTCCAAGTATTGCACTTCCGTAGAAATTTGAGCCGAAGAGAATATCTCACAAAAATTTCAAATCTCTCAAAAATACAAGTGAAACAAAGAACAATAGATCACAAAAAATTCAAAACTTCCAAAAATTCAATTGAAATGAAGAGAATAGCTCACAAAAAATCCAAGTCTTGCAAAAAAAATCAAGGAAAAAGAAGAGAATAGCTCACAAAAAAATCAAATTTCCCAAAAATGCAAGTGAAACGAAGAGACTACATCACCAAAAAATGCATAACTTCCAAAAATTCAATTGAAACGAAGAGAATAGCTCACAAAAAATGCAAGTCTTCCAAAAAAAAATCAAGGGAAACAAAGAGAATAGCTCACAAAAAATTCAAATCTTCGAAAAAACCAAGTGAAACAAAGAAGAATAGCTCACAAAAAATTCAAATCCTGCAAAAATTCAAGTGAAAGGAAGAGAATAGCTCACAAAAAATTCAAAACTTCAAAAAATTCAAGTGAAACGAAGAGAATAGCTCACAAAAAATTCAAAACTTCCAAAAATTCAAGTGAAACGAAGAGAATAGCTCACAAAAAACTTCAAATCTCGCAAAAACTCCAGTGAAACGAAAAAGACTTAACTCACAAAAAATTCAAATCTTCTTGCCGCATGCAGACCCAAATGCTAGACCGGGGCTCGCCCACAGATCGACTTCAGTATCACTAATGACGACGCGCTGGAACAACTACCGTTGTTGAACCCTTCTCCGACTTGCGCCATCGAGTGACCCAGAAGAGACGACCCAGGGGAGCCCCCGCATAGCAATCAGGTGGCTTCATGCCCCTCCAATAAAATCAGGCATGCTACTCACATTTTAAATCCGAGCCGCAAATCCATCCGAGCACCAGCACTGATTCACTTGGAGGGGCACCCTATCCAAACGACCCAAAAGCTATACGCGGCTCCATTCGCACGCACAGAACTGTTTCAGGCCGACTCCCTGTGAAGGCCGCATCTCTTCGTTGCACACATGCAAGAGACAACGCATAGCTAACGAGTACCCGGATAGGGTTTCGCGGAAAGTACATAGCAGATCGCTTGTACCAAAGCAACCCAAAAGCTAGACGGGGGCTGACCCTAAGATCTTACATGTCACAACGACGACGCATTGGAACGACAACCGCTGTCGAACCCTTTCCGACTTGCGCAATCGAGCGACCCGAAAGACGGGACTTTGAGCAGCCCACGCATAGCAATCAGGTGGCTTCATGCCCCTGTAATGGAATCAGTGCTGCTGATCCCATTTTGAAATCTGACCTAATCATCCGTCCGTCTGTCGGATTTCAAAACGGGATCACCAGCACTGATTCTATTAGAGGGGCATGGGGGAGCTTCCGCGGACAACACCTCCCCTATATAAGTTATTAGTCCAAGTATTGCACTTTCGTAGAAATTTGAGCCGAAGAGAATATCTCACAAAAATTTCAAATCTCTCAAAAATACAAGTGAAACAAAGAGAATAGATCACAAAAAATTCAAAACTTCCAAAAATTCAATTGAAATGAAGAGAATAGCTCACAAAAAATCCAAGTCTTGCAAAAAAAAAATCAAGGGAAAAGAAGAGAATAGCTCACAAAAAATGCAAGTCTTCCAAAAAAAAACAAGGGAAACAAAGAAAATAGCTCACAAAAAATTCAAATCTTCCAAAAAACCAAGTGAAACAAAGAAGAATAGCTCACAAAAAATTCAAATCCTGCAAAAATTCAAGTGAAACGAAGAGGATAGCTCACAAAAAACTCAAAACTTCCAAAAATTCAAGTGAAACGAAGAGAATAGCTCACAAAAAATTTAAGTGAAACGAAGAGAATAGCTCACAAAAACTTCAAATCTCGCAAAAACTCCAGTGAAACGAAAAAAAGAAAAAGACTTTAACTCACAAAAAATTCAAATCTTCTTGCGGCATGCAGACCCAAGTGCTAGACGGGGGCTGCACACAGATCGACTTCAGTATCACTAATGACGACGCGCTGGAACGACTACCGTTGTCGAACCCTTCTCCGACTTGCGCCATCGAGTGACCCAAAAGAGACGACCCAGGGGAGCCCCCGCATAGCAATCAGGTGGCTTCATGCCCCTCAAATAAAATCAGGCATGCTCCTCACATTTTAAATCTGAGCCGCAAATCCGTCCGAGCACCAGCACTGATTCGCTTGGAGGGGCACCCTATCCAAACGACCCAAAAGCTATACGCGGCTCCATTCGCACGCACAGAACTATTTCAGGCCGACTCCCTGTGAAGGCCGCATCTCTCCGTTCCACACATGCAAGAGCCAATGCATAGCTAACGAGTACCCGGATAGGGGTTCGCGGAAAGTACATAGCAGATCGCTTGTACCAAGCGACCCAAAAGCTAGACAAGGGCTAACCCGAAGATCGCCTTCCATGTCACTGCGACGACGCATTGGAACGACAACCGCTGTCGAACCCTTTCCGACTTGCGCCGTCGAGCGACTCGAAAGACGGGACTTTGAGCAGCCCCCGCATAGCAATCAGGTGGCTTCATGCCCCTCTAATGGAATCAGTGCTGCTGATCCCGTTTTGAAATCCGACCTGCTCATCCATCCGTCCGTCGGATTTCAAAACGGGATCACTAGCACTGATTCTATTAGAGGGGCATGGGGGAGCTTCCGCGGACAACACCTCCCCTATATAAGTTATTAGTCCAAGTATTGCACTTCCGTAGAAATTTGAGCCGAAGAGAATATCTCACAAAAATTTCAAATCTCTCAAAAATACAAGTGAAACAAAGAAGAATAGATCACAAAAAATTCAAAACTTCTAAAAATTCAATTGAAACGAAGAGAATAGCTCACAAAAAATGCAAGTCTTGCAAAAAAAAATTCAAGGGAAAAGAAGAGAATAGCTCACAAAAAAAATCAAATCTCCCAAAAATGCAAGTGAAACGAAGAGACTACATCACAAAAAATGCATAACTTCCAAAAATTCAATTGAAACGAAGAGAATAGCTCACAAAAAATGCAAGTCTTCCAAAAAAATCAAAGGAAACAAAGAGAATAGCTCACAAAAAATAGCTAGCTTGTGGCCCGGACGATCCGATCTCATGAAAACTGACTACATACCCGTGGCTCGGATCGACAAGCTAGCTCGGATCGGCGATCTGAGCTCATTCCATCATGCATTCCCGTCTTCTACTCCATAAATGACTCACCTCTTTGTATTCACTTGAGAACTAAACATCCTTTAGTTCAGCTCGAATCACAACGTGCACTAGAATCCGTTCCAGCTCGGGTCTCATCTCAAAGATCCTTGCATTCACCAACAACACCTCCCCTATATAAGTTATTAGTCCAAGTCTTGCTCTTCCGTAGAAATTTGAGGCGAAGAGAACAACTCGCAACAAATCCAAATCTTCCAAAAAATCAAGGGAAATGGGGAGAATAGCTCACAAATAATTCAAATCTTCAAAAAAATCAAGTGAAACGAGGAGAATAGCTCACAAAAAATTCAAATCTTCCAAATATCAAACCCAAAAGCTTCGCACACATTACAAATCAAACAGCTTGTACCGAGCGACCCAAACGCTAGACAAGGGCTCACCCTTAATAAGAGAATCAGTGTTTGACTTGTGGGCCGGGCGAGCCGATCTCATGAAAACTGCCTACATACCCGTGGCTCAGATCAGCGAGCTGACTCGGATCGTCGATCTGAGCTCATTCCATCATGCATTCCCGTGTTCTACTCCATAAAACGACTCACCTCTTTGTATTCACTTGAGAACTGAACATCCTTTAGCTCAGCTTGAATCACAACGCGCACTAGAATCCGTTCCAGCTCGGGTCTCATCTCAAAGATCCTTTCATTCACCAACAACACCTCCCCTATATAAGTTATTAGTCCAAGTCTTGCTCTTCCGTAGAAATTTGAGGCGAAGAGAACAACTCTCAAAAATTCCAATTCTTCCAAAAAAATCAAGGGAAACGGGGAGAATAGCTCACAAATAATTCAAATCTTCAAAAATATCAAGTGAAACGAGGAGAATAGCTCACAAAAAATTTAAATCTTCCAAATATCAACCCAAAAGCTTTGCACACATTACAAATCGAACAGCTTGTACCGAGCGACCCAAACGCTAGACAAGGGCTCACCCTTAATAAGAGAATCGATGTTTGACTTGTGGGCCGGGCGAGCCGATCTCATGAAAACTACCTACATACCCATGGCTCGGATCAGCGAGCTGGCTCGGATCGACGAGATAGCTCGGATCGACGATCTGAGATCATTCCATCATGCATTCCCATGTTCTACTCCATAGAATGACTCACCTCTTTGTATTCACTTGAGAACTGAACATCCTTTAGCTCAGCTCGAATCACAACGCGTACTAGAATCCGTTCCAGCTCGGATCTCATCTCAATGATTCTTACATTCACCAACAACACCTCCCCTATATAAGTTATTAGTCCGAGTCTTGCTCCCCCGTAGAAATGCTCGCCAACGCCGAAAGGTCACAAAAAATTTAAATCTCATAAATGACTCAGCTCGACGGGCTGGCTCGGATCGTACATACCCGTGGCTCGGATCGACGAGCTAGCTCGGATCGGCGATCTGAGCTCATTCCATCATGCATTCCCATGTTCTACTCCATAGAATGAGTCACCTCTTTGTATTCACTTGAGAACTGAACATCCTTTAGCTCAGCTCGAATCATAACGCGCACTAGAATCCGTTCCAGCTCGGGTCTCATCTCAGTGATCCTTACATTCACCAACAACACCTCCCCTATATAAGTTATTAGTCCGAGTCTTACTCCCCCGTAGAAATGCTCGCCAACGCCGAAAGGTCACAAAAAATTTAAATCTTGTAAAAGACTCAGCTCGACGGGCTGGCTCGGATCGCCGAGCTGGCTCGGATCGCCGAGCTGGCTCGGATCGCCGAGCTGGCTCGGATCGCCGAGCTGGCTCGGATCGCCGAGCTGGCTCGGATCGCCGAGTTGAGCTCAATCCATCATGCATTCCCGTGTTCTACTCCATGGAATAACTCGCCTATTTGTAATCACTTGAGAATTCAACATCCTTTAGCTCAACTCGAATCACAACGCGCACTAGAATCCGTTCCAGCTCGGGTCTCATCTCAAAGATCCTTCCATCCACCAACACCACCTCCCCTATATAAGTTATTAGTCCAAGTCTTGCTCCCCCGTAGAAATGCTCGCCGACACGGATAGGTCACGAAAACTTTAAATCTCGTAAAAGACTCAGCTCGACAAGCTAGCTCGAATCCGTGAGCTGGCTCGGATCGACGAGCTGAGCTCAATCCATCATGCATTCCCGTGTTCTACTCCATAGAACAACTCACCTATTTGTATTCACTTGAGAACTCAACATCCTTTAGCTCAGCTCGAATCACAATGGGCACTAGAATCCATTCCATCTCGAGTCTCATCTCAAAGATCCTTACATCCACCAACAACACCTCCCCTATATAAGTTATTAGTCCGAGTCTTGCTCCCACGTAGAAATGCTTGCCGACGCCGATAAGTCACAAAAACTTAAAATCTCGTAAAAGGCTCGGATCGCCAAGCGAGCTGGCTCGGATCACCGAGCGAGCTGACTCGAATCGGCGAGCTGGCACGGTTTGCCGAGCGAGCCGGCTCGGTTTTCCAAGCTGGCTGGCTCGGATCGCCGAGCCGGCTCGGCTCAAATCGGATCGGATCCATCATGCATTCCCGTGTTCTACTCCATAAAACAACTTGCCTATTTGTATTCCTTTGAGAACTCAATATCCTTTAGCTTAGCTCTAATCACAATGCGCACTAGAATTTGTTCCAGCTTGGGTCTCATCTCAAAAATCCTCACATCCACCAACAACACCTCCCCTACGAGGATAAGTTATTAGTCCGAGTCTTTCTCCCCCATACAAATGCTTGCCGACGTCGATAGGTCGCAAAAAATTTAAATCTCGTAAAAGGCTCAACTTGACGAGCTGGCTCGGATCGTCGAGCTGGCTCAGATCGACAAGCTGGATCGGATCAACGAGCTGGCTCGGATCCGCGAGATGAGCTCAATCCATCATGCATTCCTGAGTTCTACTCCATAGAACAACTCGCCTATTCATATTCACTTGAGAACTCAACATCCTTAAGCTCAGCTCGAATCGTCTATGCACGAACCCATGCATAGCATTCAGGTATCAAATGGCATATCCAAAAATATCCGTAGAGAGCTAGCAAATCAATCATAGGCAGCATTGGCATAGATCGAGGTGAACATCATTTGATGCGATTTGACTAGTTACCATTGGGATGCCTTCGTGGCAATAGGGCCGACTTGAAACAAACCAACACAGCTTGATGTGATAGGGGTCATTTCATAATGACTGTTGGATGACTTTGTGGTGGTATGGCTAACTTACAATGGATGGGTGTAGTGTTGATGTGACAAGATCACCTCATACTAGAAATAGAGCTAACACGTCGACTGACTTGAACTGACATGTAAGGGACTCGATCCGAGGTGTAACAAAGGAGTTGTTTGGTGCACTCAGGAGTAGGGTCATGTCAGGGACTTGATTCGAGGAGCATTCATGGGGTTGTGCGACAAGTTGTTAATAGTTTTGGCCTGGGTAAGGTTTAGAGTCAAGTCGAGGTGTCATTCGAGCTGCATGAAGTAGCATGGACTGCTTTGTGCAGAGTGGCATTGGATCTTGTTGGGGACTCGATCCGAGGTGAAATCAACTAGGTATTGGAATGGGAAGTTGGGGACTTTTCCATGGGAGACTTGGAACATGTGCGAGATGGTGGCGTAATGAGCTAGTTCAGAACTATGTTGGACTATGAGATGCATTGGTTGCATGTACGTAGGAGGTCTTCATGACATTGGCTCGTGCAAGCCACAAGTCCTAATCTGGATGCAAGTTCACATCTTGAGGACAACTCATTAGTGGAGAAGTTCTCAAACTCAATTCTTGAGAGGTGTCTTGCTAGCTCAAATCGGTGAGTTGGCTCAGATCGGCTAGCTCAATCAGATTGGCGAGCTGGCTCCGATTGACGAGTTGGGCTCATCTCAGAGGTCGTTACATCCGTAAACAATACCTATCCCGTTATGACCCTAGAGATCTGGGTTACTTTGCCGACTCTAGTGATCCGGTGATCCAAGTCAATCCGGCGAATTGAGTCGATCCGGTGACCCGAGTTGTTCTGGTGATCTAAATTACTTATGTGACTGGAGTAATTCAAGTTGGGGGACTTGACAACTTGGCATGCTGAGCCGAATTCATTGATGAGTTGGCATACTCGTCAGCATAGGTATAGGAATGGGAAGTCATGGACTTTTCCATGAGAGACTTGGAATGAGTTAGCCTAGCTCACTTGTGAGTGGGGTCAAAAGTCACATTTGTTGACCTGAGTTGATCTCGCGACCTGAGCTGATTTGGCTGGCGGCCTGAGTTGGTGTGGTGACCCAAGTTGATCTGGCTAGCGACCTGAGTTGATCCAGCGATCCGACTTCATCCGTCGACCTGACCGAGTTGGTCAGGTGATCTGGTGACCCGACCTGACCTGGTTGGTGAGTCGAGTTGATGTGGCGACCCGAGTTGATCTGGCTGGCGACCCAAAATGATCCCGTGACCTGACCCGATCTGAAGACCTGACCCGACCCAACCCGAGTTGGTCTGGCAATCTGGTGACCCGAGTTGTTCTGGTTGGCGACTCGAGTCGATATGTTGACCCAAGTTGATCCGGTGACCCGACCCAATCCGGAGACCTGACCCGACCAAACTTGACCTAACTTTAGTTAGTCAGGTGATTTGGCGACCCAATATGATCTATATGGATACCTGAGTCGATGTAGGGACCCGAGTAGATTTGGCTGGCGGCCCGAGTCGATCTGACAACCCGTCCTAATCTGGAGACCCGAGTCGATCCGACGACTCGAGTTGATTCGGCAACCCGAGTGGATTTGACGACCTGTGTCGATCTGGTGACCCGAGTTGTTCTGGCGATCTGAGTTACTTATGCAACTCGAGTGATCTGAGCTGGTGGACTTGACAGCTTGGCATATTGGATCGAGGTGATCCAAGATTGAATGAGTTAGCACAGATCGAGGTGAACATCATTTGATGTGATTTAACTTGCGATCTGACTGGTTATCATTGGGATGCCTTCGTGGCAATAGGGCCGACTTGAAATAGAGATCTGAGTCGATCTGACGACTCCAGTGATTCGAGTCGATCTGGCAAGTCTAGCGATCCAAGTTGGCTAGGCAACTTCGTCAATCTAAGTTAGTCAGGTGATCTTGCGACCTGAGTTGATCTGGATGGTGACCCGAGTTGATCCGACTGGCAACCCAAGTTGTTTTGGGGACTCGAGTCGATCCAGAAACCCGAGTTGACTCGGCGATGCGAGTCGATCCAATGATCCGAATTACTTATGCGACTGGAGTAATTCAAGTTGGGGGACTTGACAGCTTGGCATGCTAAGGCGACTTCATTGATGAGTTGGCATACTTGTCAGCATTACTATTGTGCATATTAGATTGAGGTGATCCAAGTTTGAATGAGTTGGCATGGATCGAGGTGGACATCATTTGATGCAGTCTGACTAGTTATTGTTAGACGCAGTGTTGAAATGACCCGGGGTCATTTCATATAACCGCTGGGAGGCTTTCGTGGTAGTAGGGCAAGACCTGCGATGAGAACTTAACAAGGTCGCTGGCGGGGTCGAAACTCGTAGGAAAAAATGGATAAAGGAGGCTCTATACAAGGAAAAGAACAAAATTTTCAAGTTATAAAAAACTTAAATCACTAGAGCCATCCATGGAGTCACGCCTAGCTCGTTGGCGACGGGATCCCGGTGAGCTCGCTCACGAGCAAGATCTCGGACAGGATCCGGTCGAGCTCGTTGGCGATCCTCAGGGCGGGGTCAAAAGTCCTAAAAAAATAGACAAAGGAGGCTTCGTACAATGAAAAGAATGAAAAAACTAGAGTTGAAAAAGAAAACCACTCGTGCCATTCATGGAGTCACACCCAACTTAGTGACCCAAATTGATCGGGTGACCCGACCTAACCCGAGTTGGTTAGGTGATGTGGTGACCCGAGCTGATCTGGCTGACGACCCGAGTCGATGTGGCGACCTGAGTTGATCTGGTTGGCGACAAGAATTGATCTGGCAACCCGACCCGATCTAGAGAACTGACCCAACCCGATCTAGAGACCTGACCCAACCCGACCCGACCCAACTTGGCCTGGCAATCTGGTGACCCGAGTTGATCTGGTTGGTGACCCGAGTCAATTTGTTGACCTGAGTTGATCAGGCTGGCATACTTAGTTGACTTCATTGATGAGTTTGCATACTCGTTAGTATTACTATTATGCATATTAGATTGAGGCGATCCAAGTTTGAATGAGTTAGCCTAGCTCGCTTGCGAGTGGGGTCAAAACTCAAATTTGTTAACCCGAGTTGATCTGGCTGGTGACCCGAGTTGATTTGGTGACCCGAGCTGATTTGGCTGGCGACCTAAGTCGATGTGATGATCTGAGTTGATCTGGCTGGCGACCTGAGTTGATCTGGCGATCTGACTTCATCCGTCGACCTGACTCGAGTTGGTCAGGTGATCTAATGACCTGAGCTGATCTGGTTGGCGAGTCGAGTCGAGTCGATGTAGCAACTCGAGTTGATCTGGCTGGCGAGCTGAAATGATCCCGCGACTTGACCCAATCTGGAGACCTTACCCGACCTGACCTGAGTTGGTCTGGCGACCCAAGTTGATCTGGTTGGTGACTCGAGTCGATGTGTTGACCCGAGTTGATCTGGCTGGAGACCCAATTTGATCTGGTGACCCGACTCGATCCAGAGACCCGACCTAACCTAAGTTAGTCAGGTGATTTGGTGACCTGATTTGATCTATCTGGATACCCGAATCGATCCGATGAACCGAGTCGATCGGACGACCCATCCTGATCTGGAGACCTGAGTCGATCCGGTGACCTGCGTCAATACGGTGACCCGAGTCGATTCGAGGACTCGAGTCGATCCGGTGACCCGAGTCGATCTGGCGACCCGAGTCGATCTGATGACTCGAGTTAATTAGGTGACCCAAGTTGTTTTGGCAATACGAGTTACTTATGCGACTCGAGTGATCCGAGCTAGCAAACTAGACAGCTTGGCATATTGGAATGTGTTAACAACATAAGCTGATGTGTTGACCCGAGTTGATCATGTTAGTGACCCGAGTTGATCTAATTAGCGACCTGAGTTGATCCGGTGACCCGACCTGATCAGGAGACCTAACCCAACCTGACCTAAGTTAGTTAGGTGATTTGGTGACCCGAGCTGATCTATCTGGATACTCGAGTTGATGTGGCAACCTAAGTTGATCTGGCTGGTGACCCGAATTAATCTGGTGACCCGACCTGACCTGAGTTGGTTAGGTGATGTGGCAACCTGAGCTGATCTAGGTGATGACCCAAGTCGATGTGGTGACTTGAGTTAATCTAGCTAGCAACCCGAGTTGATCCAGCGACCTATCGCGATCTAGAGACCCGAGTCAAGCCGGCAACCCGAGTCGACCTAACGACCTGAGTGATCTAAGTTTATTATGGTAGTTGGAGTTACTTATGCGACTCGACTGATCTAAGTTGGAGGACTTGACAACTTGGCATACTGAGATGACTTCATTGATGAGTTTGCATACTCATCAGCATTACTATTGTGCATATTGGATGTGGTGACCTGAGTTGATCTGGCTAGGGACCTGATCTGGCTGGTGACCTAAGTCGATGTGGTGACCTAAGTTGATCTAGCTCAGGACCCGACTTGATCTGGTGACCCGACTTGATCTAGAGACCCCACCTGAGTTGAGTTCATCGAGCGATCTAGGGATCCAAGATGATCTAGCTGACTACCTGAGTCGATGTGGTGTCCCGAGTCGATCTGGCAACTCGAGTTGATCTGGCTGGCGACCCAAGTTGGCTAGGTGATGTGGCAACCTGAGTCAATGTGGCGATCAAGGCTGATTTGGTTGGCGACCTAAGTTGGTCAGGTGATCTGGTGACCAGAGCTGATCTAGCGACCCGAGTTGATCTAGTTGGCGACCCATGTGATGACCTAAGTTGATTTGGCTAGCGACACGAGTTGATCAAGTGACCCGTCCCGATCCAAAGACCTGAGTCGATTCGGCTATGTCAACCCAGCAACCTGAGTTGACTTGATGACCCGAGTCGACCCCGTGACCTGAGTCGACCTAGTGACCCGAGTCACTATGGTGACCTAATTTATTATGGCTATCTGAGTTACTTATGCGACTCGAGTGATCTAAGTTGGGGGACTTGACATACTGAGATGACTTCATTGATGTGTTTGCATACTCATCAACATTACTATTGTGCATATTAGATTTATGCGATCCAAGTTTAAATGAGTTGGCCTAGCTTGATCGTGAGCGAGGTCAAAAGTTGTAAAAAAAATAGACAAAGGAGGCTCCCTACGACAAAAAGAATGAAAAAACCAGAGTTAAAAAAAAATCACTCAGGCCATACATGGAGTCACGCCCTTCTTATTGTCGAGCTAGAAGCGGAGACTTGACTATGATAATACTTGAAGAGGAGTATGGGTCAATCATTCAAAAAGTGGACAGACTCACTGGAGATCTAAGTAGGTCAGGCTATCTAGTGACCTGACCTAATCTGGCTGGTGACCCGAGTCGATGTGGTGACCTGAGTTGATCTGGCTCGGGACCCGACTTGATCTGGTGACTCGACTCGATCTAGAGACCCCACCCGACCTGAGTTCATCGGGCGATCTGGTGATCTGAGATGATCTAGCTAACTACCTGAGTCGATGTCGTGTCCTGAGTTGATCTGGCGAACCGAGTTGGCCAGGTGATGTGGTGACCCAAGCTGATCTGGCTGGCGACCCGAGTCGGTTAGGTGATTTGGCGACCAGAGCAGATTTGGCTAGTGACCCAAGCTGATCTGGTGACCTGAGTTGATCTAATTGGTGACTCATGTGGTGACCCGAGTTGATCAAGTGACCTGTCCTGATCTAGAGACCCGAGTCGATCCAATAACCTGAGTTGACCCGGCGACCCGAGTCAACTTGACGACCCGAGTCAACCCAGCGACCTGCGTCGACCTAGTGACCCGCGTCGACCCAGTGACTCGCGTCGACCCAGTGACCCGTGTCGACCCAGTGACCCGTGTCAAACTGGCGACCCATGTCGAACCGGTGACTCGTGTTGACCTGACAACCCGCATCGACCTGGTGACCCAAGTCAACCCAAGTCGACTCGAGGCCCGAGTTGATCTGGCAACCCAAGTCGACCCGAGTCGACCCGATAACCTGAGTCAACCGAGTCACCTGAGTTGATCTGGCTGGTGACCCGAGTTGGCCAAGTAATGTGGCGACCTGAGTCAATGTGGTGACCCAAGCTGATCTGGCGACCACAGCTGATCTGGCTGGTGACCCAAGCTGATCTGGCGATCCGAGTTGATCTAGTTGGGGACCAGTGTGGTGACCTGAGTTGATCTCGCTAGCTACCTAACTTGATCTAGTTGGTGACCCGTGTGGTGACCGAGTCGACCCAGTGACCTGAGTCAATCGGTTGACCCAGTGACCTGAGTCAACTGAGTCAACCCGATGACAAGAGTCAATCGAGTCGACATGGTGACCTGAGATGACCGAGTCAGTCAGGTGATTGAGTCGACCCAGTGACCTGAATCGATTGAGTCGACCCGAGTCGACCAGGAGACCTTAGTAGACTAGGTCGACCCGTGTCAACCCAAGTCAACTTGAGGCCTGAGTCGATCCAGCAACCCAAGTCGACTCGGTGACCCGAGTCGACCCAGTGACCCAAGTCGACCTGATGACCTGAGTCAACCGAGTCGACCCGGTGACCCGAGTTGACCGAGTCGACCCAATGACCCGAGTCAATCGAGTCGACCCGAGTCGACCCAGCGACTGGGGTTTCTGTGGTGACCTAATTTATTATGGCAGTTGGAGTTACTCATTGGCGACCAGAGCTGATCTAGCAACCCGAGTTGATCTAGTTGGCGACCTAACCTGATCTAGCTGGCGAACTAATTTTGTCAGGTGATTTGGCGACAAGAGTTGATTTGGCTGGTGACCCAAGCTGATATGGTGACCTGAGTAAATCTAGTTGGGGACCCGTGTGGTGACTTGAGTTGATCTCGCTAGAAACTTGAGTTGATCCAATGACCCCTCCTGATCTAGAGGCCCGAGTCAACCCGAGTTGACCCGGTGACCCGAGTCACTCGAGTCGACCCGAGTCAATCGAGTCGACCCAGTGACTTGAGTCAACCGAGTCGACCCAGTGACCCGAATCAACCGAGTCGGTCAAGTGACTGAGTCGACCCGGTGACCTGAGTCGACTGAGTTGACCCAGTCGACCTGGTGACCTGAGTCGACAGAGTTGACCCAGTGACCTGAGTCAACTGAGTCGACCTGGTGACCCGAGTCAACTAAGTCGACCTAAGTCAGTCAGGTGATTAAGTCGACCCGAGTTGACCAAGTGACCCGAGTCAACCGAATCGACCGAGTGACCTGAGTCAACTGAGTCGACCCGATGACCCGAGTCAACTGAGTCGACCTGAGTCAACCGAGTCGACCGAGTCAACGTGGTGACCCGAGTCAACTGAGTCGGTCAGGTGACTAAGTCGACCCGAGTCAACCAGAGTCGACTGAGTCAACCTAGTGACCTGAATCAATTGAGTCGACCCGGTGACCTGAGTTGACTAGGTCGACCCGTGTCAACCCAAGTCGACTCGAGGCTTGAGTCAATCCAGCAACCCAAGTCGACTCGGTGACCCGAGTCGACCCAGTGACCCGATGACCCGAGTCGACCCGGTGACCCGAGTTGACCGAGTCGACCCAATGACCCGAGTCAACTGAGTCGACCCGGTGACCTGAGTCAACCAAGTCGACCCAGCGACCGGGGTTTTTATGGTGGCCTAATTTATTATGGTAGTCAGAGTTACTCACTGGCGACTAGAGCTGATCTAGCACCCCGAGTTGATCTAGTTAGCGACCTAACCTGATCTGGCTGGTGAACTAATTTTGTCAGGTGATCTGGCGATAAGAGCTGATCTGGTTGGTGACCCAAGCTGATATGGTGACTCGAGTAAATCTAGTTGCCGACCCATGTGGTGACCTGAGTTGATCTCGCTAGCGACTTGAGTTGATCCAATGACCCGTCTCGATCTAGAGGCTCGAGTCGAGCCAGCAACCCAAGTCGAGCTAGCAACCCGAGTCAACCGAGTCGACCTGATGACCTGAGCCAACCGAGTCGACTCGGTGACCCGGTGACCTGAATCAACCGAGTCGACCCGGTGACCAGAGTCGACTAAGTCGACCCAGTCGACCTGAGTCAACCGAGTCGACCCAGTGACCTGAGTCGACCCGATGACCCGAGCCAACCGAGTCGACCTAGTGACCCGGTGACCCGAATCAACCGAGTCGACCCGGTGACTAGAGTTGACTAAGTCGACCCAGTCGACCTGAGTCAACCGAGTCGACCCAGTGACCCGAGTCGACCCGATGACCCGAGCCAACCGAGTCGACCAGTGACCCGGTGACCCGAATCAACCAAGTCGACCCGGTGACCAGAGTCGACTGAGTCGACTCGGTGACCCGAGTCAACCGAGTCGATAGAGTTAACCCAGTGACCCGAGTCAACCGTGTCAACCCAATGACCTGAGTTGACATGGTGACCTGAGTCAACCAAGTTGACCTAAGTCAGTAAGGTGACTGAGTCGACCCGAGTCGACTCGGTGACCTGAGTCAACTGAGTCGACCTGGTGACCTAAGTCAACTAAGTCGACCCGGTGACCTGAGTTGACCCAGTGACATGAGTCAACCGAGTCGACCCGATGACTTGAGTCAACCGAGTCGACCCTGTGACCTGAGTCAACCGAGTCGACCCAGCGACCTGAGTCACTGTGGTGACCCAATTTATTATGGCAGTCGAAGTTACTGGCTGGCGACCCGAGTTGATCTAGTTGGTGACATAAGCTGATCTGGCTGGTGACCTAATTTTGTTAGGTGATCTGGTGACCAGAGCTGATCTAGCTGGTGACCCAAGCTGATCTGGCGACCTGAGTTGATCTAGTTGGCGACCCGTGTGGTGACCTGAGTTGATCTAGTTGGCGACCCGTGTGGTGACCTGAGTTGATCTCGCTAGCGACTTGAGTTGACCAAGTGACTCATCCCGATTTAGAGGCCTAAGTCGATCCGGCAACCCAAGTCAACCCGGTGACTTGAGTCAACCGCGTCGACCGAGTCAACCTAGTGACCCGAGTCGATCGAGTCGACTCGATGACCTGAGTCAACTGAGTTGACCCGATGACCTGAGTCAATTGAGTCGACCTGGTGACCCAAGTCAACCGAGTCGACCTAAGTCGACCCGGTGACTTGAGTCAACCGAGTCAACCCGGTGACCTGAGTCAACTGAGTCGACCGAGTTGACCTAGTGACCTAAGTCAACCAAGTCGACCCAGTGACCCGACTCGACCGAGTCGACCCAGCGACCCGAGTCGCTGTGGTGACCCAATTTATTATGGCAGTCAAAGTTATTGGCTAGCGACCAGAGTTGATCTAGCGACCTGAATTGATCTAGTTGGCAACCTAAGCTGATCTGGTTGTCGACCTAATTTTGTGAGGTGATCTAGTGACCAGAGCTAATTTGGCTGTCGACCTAATTTTGTGAGGTGATCTAGCAACCAGAGCTGATCTGGCTGGTGACCCAATCTGATCTGGCGACTCGAGTTGATCTAGTTGGCGACCTGTGTGGTGACCTGAGTTGATCTCGCTAGCGACTTGTGTTGATCTAGTGACCCATCCTGATCTAGAGGCTTGAGTTGATCCAACAACCCAAGTCGATCCGAGTCGACCGAGTCGACTCGATCATCCGAGTCAACCGAGTTGACCCGGTGACCCGAGTCGACCCGGTGACCTGAGTCAATCGAGTCGACCCGGTGACCTGAGTCAACTGAGTCAACCCAGTGACCTGAGTCAACCGAGTCGACCCGAGTCAACTGAGTTGACGCGGTGACCCGAGTCAACCAAGTCGATCGATTCAACCCGGTGATCCGAGTCGACCTGAGTCGACCGAGTCGGTTAGGTGACTGAGTCGACCCGATGACCTAAGTTGACCGAGTCGACCCAGTGACCTGACTCAATTGAGTCGACCCAGTGACCCGAGTCAACTGAGTCGACCCAATGACTCGAGTCAACCGAGTCGACCTGGTGACCCAAGTCAACTGAGTCGACCGAGTTGACCCGATGACCCGAGTCAACTGAGTCGACCCAGTGACCCAAGTCGCTGTGGTGACCTAATTTATTATGGCAGTTAAAGTTACTAGCTGGCGACCAGAGCTGAGCTGGCAACCTGAATTGATCTAGTGGGTGACCTAAGCTGATCTGGCTAGTGACCTAATTTTGTCAGGTCATCTGGAGACCAGAGCTGATCTGGCTGGTGACCCAAGTTGATTTGGTGACTCAAGTTGATCTAGTTGGCGACCCGTGTGGTGACCTGAGTTGATCTTGCTAGCGATTTGAGTTGATCCAGTGACCCGTCCTGATCCAGAGGCCTGAGTCAATCCGGCAACCCAAGTCGACTCGGTGACCCGAGTCTATCGAGTTGACCGAGTGACCTGAGTCAACCGAGTCGACTCGATGACCCGAGTCAACCGAGTCGACTCGATGACCCGAGTCAACCGAGTCGACTGAGTCGACGTGGTGTCCCGAGTCGGTCAGGTGACCGAGTCGACCCGAGTAAACCAGAGTCGACTGAGTTGACCTAGTGACCTGAATCAATTGAGTCAACCTAGTGACCTGAGTCGACTAGGTCGACCCGTGTCAACCCAAGTCGACTCGAGGCCTAAGTTGATTCGGCAACCCAAGTCGACTCGGTGACCCACGTCGACCGAGTCGACCCAGTGACCCGAGTTGACCCGATGACCCGAGTTGACCCGGTGACCCGAGTTGATCAAGTTGACTGAGTTGACTGAGTCGACCCAGCGACCAGGGTTTTTGTGGTGACCCAATTTATTATGGCAGTCGGAGTTACTCACTGGCGACCAGAGCTAATCTAGCGACCTGAGTTGATCTAATTGGTGACCTAACCTGATCTGGTTGGTGAACTAATTTTGTCAGGTGATCTGGTGACAAGAGCTGATCTGGTTGGTGACCCAAGCTGATATGGCGACCTGAGTAAATCTAGTTGGTGATCCGTGTGGTGACCTGAGTTGATCTCGCTAGCGACTTGAGTTGATCCAGTGACCCATCCCGATCCAGAGGCCCGAGTCGAGCCGGCAACCCAACTCGACCTGAGTCAATCGAGTCGACTCGAGTCCACCGAGTCGACCCAGTGACCCGAGTCAACCTGGTCAACTCGATGACCCGAGCCAACCGAGTCGACCCAGTGACCCGGTGACTCGAATCAACTGAGTCGACCCGGTGACCAGAGTTGACTAAGTCGACCCAGCTGACTTGGTGACCTGAGTCGACAGAGTTGACCTAGTGACCTGAGTCAACCGTGTTGACCTGATGACCTAAGTTGACCTGGTGACCCAAGTCAACCAAGTCTACCTAAGTTAGTAAGGTGACTGAGTTGACCCGAGTCGACCTAGTGACCTGAGTCAACCGAGTCGACCTGGTGACTCGAGTCGACCCAGTGACATGAGTCAACTGAGTCGACCCAATGACCTGAGTCAACTGAGTCAACCGAGTCGACCCTATGACCTGAGTCAACCAAGTTGACCTAGCGACCCGAGTCACTATGGTGACCCAATTTATTATGGCAGTCAAAGTTATTGGCTGGCGACCTGAGTTGATCTAGTTGGTGACATAAGCTGATATGGCGACCAGAGCTGATCTAGCTGGTGACCCAAGCTAATCTGGTGACCCAAGTTGATCTAGTTGGCGACCCATGTGGTGACCTGAGTTGATCTCGCTAGTAACTTGAGTTGACCCGATGATCCATCTTGATCTAGAGGCCCGAGTCGATCCGGCAACCCAAGTCGACCTGGTGACCTGAGTCAACCGCGTCGACCGACTCGACCCAGTGACCTGAGTCAACTAAGTTGACCTGATGACTTGAGTCAACTGAGTTGACCCAATGACCGGAGTCAACTGAGTTGACCCGATGACCTGAGTCAACTGAGTTAACACGATGACTCGAGGCAACCAAGTCGACCCAAGTCGACCGAGTCAGTCAGGTGACTGAGTCGACCTAAGTCGACCTAGTGACCTGAGTCGACCGAGTCAACCCGGTGACTCGAGTCAACAGAGTCGACCGAGTCGACCCAGTGACCCGTGTCAACCGAGTTGACCTGGTGACCCGAGTCGATCGAGTCGACCCAGCGACCTGAGTCACTATGGTGACCTAATTTATTATGGCAGTCAGAGTTACTGGCTGGTGACTAGAGCTGATCTGGTGACCTGAATTGATCTAGTTGGCAACCTAAGCTGATTTGGCTGTCGACCTAATTTTGTGAGGTGATCTGGCGACCAGAGCTGATCTGGCTAGTGACCCAATCTGATTTGGTGACCTGAGTTGATCT
>BSBK01002593.1:0-232500 GCA_027943335.1 Chamaecyparis obtusa | reverse complement strand
ACTAGCAGAGAAAAATACAAGAGAGTTGCTTGGAGGGTTATTACAACCTCCTTAGTAAGTCATCAGTTGAGAAAGGCTCGTTTGATGAGACAAACTTGTTTTGACTTCAATATAGACCGTAAAACTTTGGGTAGAGCACTTGCAAGAAGAGAAAGACTTGATGATCCACTTCAAATTGATACATGGGCTTATGGTGGGATACTTCCACATTTTGATAAGAAGCTAACAGATGTTGTCAAGGATGAAATTCAACAATTTTGGGATGCTAACTCAAGAGTGTCACCAAATGTGAAGGATGTCTTGAAGTTGAGAGTTGGCAATCGAGACCGCACTCCACATCCTAAACATTATGTGGAGGTAAGTCAAACAATGTTTTGTAAAAAATTTTGGTGAGACACATCCAACATTGAAAATATCACAAAGGTCTTTTGAATCCGTGAAGCCATTTTATTGTGTATCCCATAAGATTCGGGAATACATGTTGTTGCAAATATCATGTTGAGTTTTCAATGCATGATGAATTATTATGGTCCATTCATTCTACTTTTCATACTAATGAAATGCTAGAGGATTGTGGTGCAAGTGGTCTTCCCAAATCATCAAGAGACTTGCTAGATCAATTTTTATGTCATAGAGATGATGGTTGTTTATTTTATAAAAAAGATTGCTTAAATGCCAAGTGCTTAGAATGTGGTGGCTTGTCCAAGTTTAGGACATGTTTTCATGAGGGTTTGGAACACAATTTGGAAAGACACTCATCCAAAAAAAGGTATATGAAAAAGTGAAATATACATTGAAGAGTGGAGGTGAAGGCTCTAGATGTGAGTTAGTTGCAAAAGAATACAATGTTGTTGATTTTATGTCAGATTTCAAGACAAATCTTTTTTACAAGTTTGCAAGGCGTAGTCATAGGTCTCAATGGTTGGATAAAAAATTTAGGATGTGTAAGGACACTTTCCCCACTGGAACGATTATATCCATTGTAGACTTTGCAGAGAACTATACATTGCAGCCCCAAAATGAGACTCAAGCTCAATATTACAATTCCATTTAGGTTTCTATTTTTGTACACATCACATATAGACATTTCCCTGATAGCACAAAAGATGAGTGAAAGATAATCAGAGAGTACCATTTTTTATATGAGTGATGATAGGTCTCACTCTCATGAGTTTGTTCAACATTGTTTCCAGAACTATTTTGACTTCTTGCAGGAAAATGGTATTGCTATGGATAGGCATCTCATTTGGTCGGACAATTGCACTGGTCAATTTAAGAATGCCATAATGTTTTATTGGTTGTGTAGAATGCATGTGGAGAGAGGTGTACCTCATATTTGGAGTTTTTTTGAGTCAGGGCATGGAAAGGGGAGCATGATGGAGCAGGTGTGTGTGTGAAGAGAGCTCTAGTTAAGGAGCAATTGAGGATTTCAAGTGTTGTACTTCTTGATGCTCATTCTATTGTTGATTGGTGTACTTTAGCAATTTCACAGGGGGGGACTCTTGATTCTACAGTGTGTAGATTCTATTGGCTGGTTGAGGAGGGAACTATAGGAGATAGATTGGATTGTCAAACAGTGAAAGACTCTTCAAAAATTCAATCATTCCAAAGCTCCAATAGTAGTACATGGACCATTTGGACATGAGAGTTGGCTTGTTTTTGCCCCATGTGTTTTCAGTATGATTGGGATCATTGTGAGTCAAGTGAGTGGGTGGATACATGGGTTCCATTTTATCTAACTCCTTTATCTTTGACACTCTCTATAAGAAATGTGGACACTTTAGTTGAGTATGACCATCTTTCAGATCTTCTGCAGCCAGTAGATTTTTTTGCATTAGTTGCACCGTAGGGGAATGATGAGAGGTTAGATTATTGGTTAGCACGTTGTGTACAAGGTAAATAGAAGCTTGTACAACTGATAACAGATGGTGATGGGTTCACATATCCTACTAGTTTAGTTGTTGTTGTGAGAACATGGCTACGAAAATACATGATTAGAAAGAATGGAATTCCTACATTTGAAGACTATGAGAAGCACAAAAGTATTCTCATGTATTCACACCTTGTTATAGAAAAAAATATCACGTTGTCAAAGCATCAAAGAAGACCAAAGACAAAAGAACTTTGGACTATTAGTACTAATGATCATGAAGCACTATTGGAGACTCTGAAGCAAAGAGATGACCCTTGAAGAACACTTGAATAGGTAATAAGTTAACTTAGTGCAATGTTTTCTAAGTTCGTTAAGCTTAATTTCAATACATTAATTTCACCTTTCTTAGATTGTATTTTGAGTCAATAAACTTGGTTTTGTATGTGGATTGTAACTTGTGCAGGAGCACCTATGAAGACACCTATGGTCACCATGGATCCAATCAAAGATCGAAGGACAAAAGGATCCTTAATGGTTAATTGAGATCTTTTGAAGCCTATAATGGAAATTTGTAACAATCAATTTGATTTGAAAGTTAAATGTCCTAGAATTCTTGATAAGGACTTATGACCAAAATCATGTATGGGTGGCCAATAGTGCCAACAAGGGATCTAAGTATACATTTTCTCAGAAAAAGGCAATGAAAACACATAATTTTTTATTATTTACTTATGTCATTTGCATGGTTTGAATTCTTACATGTTTTATTGTTGTTTCTAATGCTTTAAGGATATTATTTTTTATCATTTCAAACAATCTTGGATGCTTTGAAAGTTCATTTGAATCAGATGGATACATACATGATAGATGTAAATGATTCATTGTGTAGTGAGGGTCAGTTGAAAGTAGCACCACAATGTATCTTTCAAACTGTCCATCTTGGCATCGAACCATCTGCTCCATCGACTCTAGTTGGCTGGGTAAACACTAGTGACAACCCCGTTCCATCCATAGAGTCACGGGAATGCTCGCAACCACGCTCGACCCAAGTGACCCCAAGGTGCACTAAGCATGATTAGGTAGTGATCTTATGATGCTTGTATCTCAAACCTCGTGAGAGGTATCGACAAACCATTAGGGGCTACAAGATCATGATTCTGAGGTCTACAATAACCTATCTCAGTTTTGGACGATTTGACTTCGTTTGTATTTGGCAAGGTGATCTCATTTGATGCCAAAACTTGCAGTGAAGGTCAGTTGAAAGTAGCACCGTGGTGTATCTTTCAAACCATCCATCCTGACATCAACCCTAGGGGTCCATCAACTCTGGTTGGCTAGGTAAACACTAGTGAAAACCCTGTTCCACCCACGGAGTCATTGGAATGCTCGCAACCACGCTCGACCCAAGTAACCCCAAGGTGCACTAAGCACGATTAGGCAATGATCTTCTTATGATTGTATCTCAGACCTCGTGAGAGGTATCAAAAAACTGTCAAGGGCTACGGGATCATGATTCTAATTTCTACAATAATCTCTCTCAATTTTGGGAGATTCGACTTCGTTTGCATTTGGCAAGGCGATCTCAGTCGATGCCAAAACTTGCAGTGAGAGTCAGTTGAAAGTAGCTCTGCAGTGTATCTTTCAAACCATCCATTCTAGCATCGAACCGTCTGCTCCATTGGCTCCGGTTGGTGGGGTAAACACTAGTGACAACCCCGTTGCACCCATGGAGTCACTAGAATGCTCACACCATGCTCAACCCAAGTGACCCCAAGGTGCACTAAGCACAATTGGGCAACGATCTTCCAAGGCTTGTATCTCAGACCTCGTGAGAGGTATCAACAAACCATTAGGGGCTATAAGATTATGTTTCCGAGGTCTACAATAATCTCTCTCAATTTTGGGTGATTCAAATTCGTTTGCATTTGGCAAGGTGATCTCAGTCGATGCCAAAGCTTGTAGTGAGGGTCAGTTGAAAGTAGCTCTGCCGTGTATCTTTCAAACTTTTCATCCTGGCATTGAACCATCTACTCCATCAGCTTTGATTGGTCAGGTAAACACCAGTGACAACCCTGTTCCACCCACAGAGTCACTGGAATGCTCGCACCACGCTCAACCCAAGTGACCCCAAGGTGCATTAAGCATGATTGGGCAACGATATTTTGAGGCTCATATCTTAGACCTCATGAGAGGTATCAAAAAACTACTAGGGGATACAAGATTTTGTTTTTGAGGTCTACAATAACCTCTCTTAGTTTTGGGCGATTCAACTTCATTTGCATTTGGCAAGGCAATCTCAATCAATGCCAAAACTTGTAGTGAGGGTCAGCTGAAAGTAGCTACGTAGTGTATCTTTCAAACCGTCCGTCTTGGCATCAAACCATCTACTCCATCAGCTCTAGTTGGTCGGGTAAACACCAGTGACAACCCCGTTCCACCCATAAAGTCACTGGAACGCTCGCGACCATGCTTGACCTAGGTGATCCCAAGGTGCACTAAGCATGATTTGGCAGCGATCTTCCGAGGCTCATCTCTCAGATATCATGAGTGGTATTGACAAACCATTAGGGGCTATGGGATCATGTTTTTGAGGTCTACAATAACATCTCCTAGTTTTGGGCGATTCAACTTCGTTTGCATTTGGCAAGGTGATCTCAGTCAATGCGAAAACTTTCAGTGAGGGTCAGTTGAAAGTATCTCCGCAATGTATCTTTCAAACCGTCTATCCTACCATCAAACTGTCTACTTCATCAGCTTTGGTTTATCGGGTAAATGCTATTGACAACCCTGTTCCACCCACGAAGTCACTAGAATGCTCGCGACCACGCTTGACCCAAGTGACCCCAAGGTGCACTAAGCACAATTTGGCAGCGATCTTCCAAGGCTCATAGCTTGAACCTCATGAGAGGTATCGACAAACCATTAGGGGCTACAGGATCATGTTTCTGAGGTCTACAATAACCTCTCTCAGTTTTGGGTGATTTGACTTCATTTGCATTTGGCAAGGCGATCTCAGTCGATGTCAAAACTTGCAGTGAGGGTCAGTTGAAAGTAGCTCCACAATGTATCTTTCAAACCATCCGTCTTGGCATCGAACTGTCTACTCCATCAGCTATGGTTGGCTGGATTAACACCAATGACAACCCCGTTCCGCCCATGGAGTCACTAGAATGCTCGCGACCACGCTCAACCCAAGTGACCCAAGGTATGTGACTGAGGACAACAAATTCATTACATCTTTTAATTTATTACACCTGCATAAATTATTACATCTGGGTAATTTATTACATCTATTATAAAAAATTCAAACAAATTGACATATAACTTCAACAAGATATAATTTAAATCATAATGATAATCATAGTCAAGATATAACTTCACCATTCAATTCCATAAACATGAATAATAAATATGTATACAAAAGATGACACAAATATAACATAAAAATGAACATGTTCTATATATAGAAATTATCAAATGTATCAAAAGTATCTCCATATACAAATATGGCACATGCCATTTCAAAATGTCTACAAAATCAATGTTTCAAGGTGTACAATGTGGCATATATGCCATCTCAAAATGTTCCAAGTGGCATCTCTAAATGACCACAAAACTAAAACTACATCCTATGTTGTAGGGGGATCATCAAAATGTAGCCTCTTTGAAGAAGTGTTTGGCTCTGATTGATCCTGCATAAAAAATGAGTTCAAACCCAACTTAGATTGCTTAGTTTATATGATTTGTACATATATATATATATATATATATATATATATATATATATATATATATAAAATTCATAATTCAAACACTAATTTAAATAAAATTATAGCTGAATACAAACATATGTACCTGGCCTCTCGATCGCCTACCACGATCAGGTGTCCTAACATAAGTCTTTGGTAGTGAAGGCACAATGCCACCAATACCAACTCCGACCTATAAATATATATTTGCAATAATGAGATTAGTAGAGTGGTGCAACATAGAGTAATAAATCTACAAAATAGGATGATAGCATAATAAAATTACAAATTGATTGAACTAAAAATTAAAACTTACATTCGTTGATCCCTCCTCTGGAATAATGGGCTGGGTCAACAAAGATATGAAAGATTCTCGTGAGCCCTCCCTCACACTAGGAGTAACCTACGAGACTAAAAAGATTGTTAATTATATATAAATGTACTTCATCATATCAACCCTAGTTACAAAATACAAATAACAATATGTAAAAGTCTCTGTACAATCGGGCTATCACTTTGAATTGAGATGCCTGTTAGCCTAGGCTCCCAAACCTGTGTTGGGACATCATCAAGAGCCACACCCTATACAATAAAGTGCAAGTAAAATATTTATTACTACACACAAGTGGCATACTGTATACACTTAAAAATGGCTTCATTAATTAATTAAATATTTATTATTTAATTGATATTGACTTGATAAATTAATTAAATATTTATTATTTAATTAATATTTATTCCTCTATTTGTTAAATAAATTATTCAATTTATTTAGTAAATTCACTATAGTTTATTCTTCTATCCTAAGTTTTCTAATTAGTCTTATTAAAGTGATTTAATTAAATATACAATCACCTAAATATGACTAAGTTTCCTAGTCCACCTCATCTACCCAGTCATTTGACACATCATTTTGGCTAAAATAAATAATTATTATTAATTATTTATTTGTAATTATCCTTACCCACACATGCCCTATTCCTAAGGGGCTTCTCAAGCCACCTCTAAGGGTCAAAGGTGACTCATAGGACACTTGTACAAAGAGTTCTCATGAGGAAAATGTCTCTCCCTCTTTCTCTCTTTGGTCTTTGTGAGACACTTGACATGTGTCTTTCCCTTCCACCTTCTTCTCCTCCATGTCAATGTGAGAGGAACATCATCCCTATTCTCCCTCTCACATTCCAACTACATCCCCCTTTCTCTCAACTCCTTCAACCAAGTCAATCCTAGCCCTAGGATCTTCCACCTTTCATTCTCAACCGTAGGATTGTGCCACCTAGGCCTAGATCCTCCAAAAATCTATAAAAGGAGCATCATTTCCCCTTTGTGAGCTAATAGGTATTTTTGTAATAGGCATTCAAACAATCAAGCATCCAAGCATCCAAGCATTCTAAGAGCAATCAATCCATATTATCATCATTTCATTTGCATTCCATCCATTAGATTGCATAAGCTATTGTGCACTCATTTCATAAAATCTCCACACTTTGGTAGCATCTTGGGAGAAGGCTTCATTTGGAAATTTGAGAGCTCAACATCTACAAGAAATCAAGGCTAGGAGGACAATGGAGACAAGCTACATGGTAGGTGAAGGTAATTGATTTAGTTTCATCATTTTATAGTTACTTTGTATTCTTCATTGAGTTGCATTAGATTGATTTATTGGCTTTCAATAGTTAATTTATCATCTCTAGTTATTAGACATCTAATTTGCATACATTTTTGGCACTAGGAGGGCCAGCCCCCATTTTTAACATTCTATTTTTTTAGTTTTTTGTGTGCAGACGTTTCCAAGTTTTTACTGCACATTCGTTCACGAATCTTGCGCATTCATTCATCTATTTTGTGCATGCATTTTCGATCAAATCTGTCATTTTTTTCTTTTTTCATTTTCGGTTTTTAATTAACATCTGCGCATCAGTTACGTTTTCCTGAGCATACATTAATATTTTCTGTGCATCCATTTCATTCTTCTGCGCATCCATCATTCTGTTATGTGCATGTGTTTAATTAGTCTACGCATTTATTCCCTGTTATTGCACATCTATTATTTACAGTAGTTAGGTTTAAATTTATGATTTATTTTGATTTTAGCTAACCTTTGACAAGTTTCTATTTTCTCTGGTAGTTTTTAGGTTGTTTTGCAGGACGTTGTTTTTGAAGACCCCATTGCTAAACAAATTTTCTAATGGTTTGATTGCAAATTGCCAAGGGGTTTGCAAAATAAACCATAATCTTGTTTGGGCTTAAAAAAAGACATGTCTTTGCTTTGTGTGTTTTCTTTAGAATAGATCAAGTGTTTGTTGTGTCTTGCTTAATAGCATATCTGTAATCCTAAAATTATAACAACGTATCCTCTCCCCTCGCCATTTGTGGACCTTGGGTGTAAGAGAAACTATTATAATTTTTAGAGGGCAGTCTTTGGTGGGAAAAGAGGTACTCACCCCAAGGAACGACCCAACCGGTAACAGGCTAAAACCAAGCCCTTCCAAATTGGTATATAAAAAAGACTGGTGTGATTAGTCTCACATTAGACATGTGTGAATTTGTTGCGGCAACCAAAATCTCCTCTAGTACCCCAGTGGTGTGTTAAAGTCCTACTTAGTAGAGGTGAAAGCCTTGCTTTGAAAGGATTGGGAGAGCCCCCTTAATTGGGAAAATGACTTGATCACAACCACTTGAATGAATGTCCTTACTAAAAGATTTTTTTTAGTGGCCAAAAACCTTCTATCTGCTAGCTCAAGGAGTCACCCAAGCTCGTGAAGACACCCCACATTACTCACGGTTCATAGTAGAGATAGCAGTTCTTTGGGAAGTAATGACCCATTGAATTTGAAACTTGGTGTGCCTGAGAAGTGAGTGCACTATAAGGAGGAGCATGTGCCTCCAAGTTCCTAGGCTTTCTGTTGTGAATTTGCATGGCTGGATTTTATTATCCTAGTGGGGATTCAACAAATATCGTCCTTGCCAACCATAGGATTGTAAGTGTGTTTGTGTATTCATATTAGCATAGTTAGATTAAAATCATTTCTGTTTTGTGTGCGTGTGTTTATGCATTTTTCTATTGCCAAAAAAAACTAGAAAACATCATAAAATCAGACAAAAATTTTGAAATCTTGCAGTCCAAATCAATAAAAAAACAAAAACCTACACATTCATACCAATTTTTTGCACATACATCAAATTGTTCTGCGCTTTTGATAATTTTTCTACGCGTTGGTCACAATTTGCTGCACATCTGTCTCATTTTGTTGTGCATTTATCAATCTATCTTGCACATTTACAATAGCGAGCATTTTCACAAACTTTGCAATTTTCAAAATCACTTTTTCAGATACCCATTTTCATCGTAAGATTCTGGAAAAATAGTCAAGTTACATAGACCTCTGATCTTTAGTTTGACCATTTTCATCACTTTTCATCATTCCTTCATCAAGGCTCATCAAATCATTTTCTTCCAATCTTTGAAATTCTCAATTTAGTGTTGAAACATTACCTTATCTATCAGATTTTGATCTTTGTGAGTTTACCATATCAGGATATATCATCCTTAACCACCAAACTTACTTAGGTTATTATCTCTTGATTTCCCTTTGTCATATCATAGTGAGATCTATACCTCCTATTGACTTAGAGTTTATCAAGTTGTCTTATCACTTTTCAACATGTTTCAATATCTTTTCTATCAATTACTTTCCATATCTTCTCATCAAAAATCTTTCATCTCACAATCAATTCTCTCAATTTTATGGTTCAAACTCAATCTTAGAAACTCAAACAAGCCATTAATCCATAATCCCTAAACAAGATGGAAGGAAATACCAGCAATGAAGAGAACCCTTGGTCAAAAGAGCTTCCTAAGAAAACTTCACTTTTTACATCCAATGATGAACCCACCGATGACGAACTTAGGGAAGCTTCACAAGATCCTCAATTTTATCATGTCATGGAAAGACTCTTAGGTTTGGATAGAGAGATGTATTTCCTCATGCTTGCTCAACAAGGGGCTAAGTTACCAAGTGATTTTGATGTTTCCCATCTTAGAGAACCAGCTCTCACAAACGATCAAGAAATCCCTAAGGGATCTCAAGATACTCATGGAGCAAAGGAAACCAATCAGCAATCCAATGCTTCTCATAGTCATGAACAACACACTACTTCTCAAAATCTTCAACAAAACCATGCTTCCCAAAATCATGCTTCACAAAACAATGCTTCCCACAACAATTTTTCCCAAAACTCTCAAGGAAACACATTATCTTTGGATCCCGTTCTACAACAAATCCAGATTCTTCAACAACAAATCCATGACATCCAAACTGGATCATCAACAAAGAAGTATTCCTTAGATGATATATGTCCTTATCCTTTTGATAAGAACTTAGCAATGATTCCATTCCCTCCTCTTTTTAAGGTACCAAAATTTGACAAATACAAAGGGAATTCGGATCTACAAGACCATATTTGTGAGTTTTGTGCTGCTTGTATTGAAGTCGCTCACAATGACACTTATCTTATGCAATGATTTCCATGAAGTTTAGGAGGACAAGCCATGGAATGGTTCTCCAAACTACCCCCAGGCATCAAATCTTTCAATGAACTTCTTGACAAATTTGTGACTCATTATTCATATAACATCAAACATGAAGTCACTATGCTTGATCTTTGCAATGCACATCAAAAGAATGGAGAACCCTTCCTTACTTTTTTGCAAAGATGGCATCAATTTTTTGCCAAATATCCACGAACAATTCCTGAACAAGAAAAGATGGATATTTTTGTGCATAACCTTACACCAGAAATGAGTTATAGGTTACAATTGCAATGTCCACCAAACTTCAATAAGCTCTTAGAAAATGGTATTAAGATTGAGGAAGCCATGGTCCGAAAAGGTGAGATCAAACTTTATTCTAAAGACAATGCTGGGTCCTCAAATTCCAATCCTAACAACTATAACAATGAAAAATCAAAATTCTGGAATAAAAACAAAAACATTGTCAATGATGGGATTGTTGATAATCATAATGTCAAACCAACACAACCCCTTCCCAATCTCACCAGTCAGGCCAATGCTACTCAAGGAACCTACATCAATCAATCATCAAATCAAAATACCAACAAAGATTCATCTAAACCAAGATTGCCTTTTATGTCACCTTGAAGAAACTTTACTCCTTTAGGGGAATCTCTCGAATCATCATTATGGAAGTTAATCACAAAGAAACTCATTATGCTTCCTGAAATGAAAGATTTCGAACCTAGAGTGAAGCCTTCTTGGTGGGATGAGAATGATTATTGCGAATTTCATAGAGGCAAAGGACACAAAACCAATGATTGCAAAAGGCTCAAAAATGTAATTCAAGACTTAATTGAAAGTGGAAAAATTAGTGTTGACGGACATACCTCAAATGAATCACATACGGCTTTCAAAGATCCACTTCCTGAGCATGAAAAGGGAGGTTCTTCCAATACTAAGAGTGACAATCAAGCCAATTATAATTCTACTCCATATCGATATGTTGGTAACATTTCTGAATGTCATCCTTCTATGTATTATGCCAATGTCATTACCATCAAAGGAAAATCAGAGAGTCAACTAGTCCATGTTACTACTCATGCTCAATCCAAAGTTACTCTCCAAGGAGTCCAGTCTAAACCAAATGCACCTCACAACAAGTCTATTTATGTCCCAAAGTCTATAATGAATATTTCCAACCAATACAACATTTTGGAACAACTCAAGAAAACACCTGCCCAAATATCTATCTTAGAGCTTTTGCATCTATCCCCATCTCACAAAGATATCCTTAAAAAAGCTCTCTTAGAAACCCAAGTCCCCACAAATCTAGATCATAATCAATTTCAAGCTATGGTGGGCCATTTAACAACCCCGCATTACCTATCCTTCACTGAGAATGATGACTTAGCCATTACCCAACCTCATAATGCTCCCCTACATATCAAAGTCCTTGTCTAGAGTCACAAAATCAAATGAGTACTAATAGATGGAGGAGTTGGCTTAAATATCTGTACATTAAAACTAGTCCTGGCATTGGGATTCTCTGAAAATGTTGTTGATCCCAAGAAGAAAATCATGATAAAAGCTTATGATGAGGAAGAGCGATCATCCAAGGGGTCTATTGTTCTTCTAATTAGAGTTGGTCCTATAATCAAAGATGTACCTTGCCAAGTCCTAGACATGGATCTTGCTTATAACATTCTCTTGGGATGACCATTGATTCATTCCATGCAAGCTGTACCATCAACCTATCATCAATGCTTGAAATTCCCTCATAATGGTCAGGAGGTCACTATCAAAGGAGACACTAATCCTTTTCAATATTGTAGCAATGTGAAGACCTTTGATTCTTTGATTCCTTATAATCGTACTGGATCTTCTGCAACTACACCCATTGATCCTAGTAATATAGCATCAACTTCAAAATGAAATGGGATCAAGATAGACATCAAAGAAAGAAGTATGGGAGAGTACACTTTAGGTCAAGCTCTTTGCATCACAGAGTTACCCTTATCTCCTATATCATATGGTAGATCTTTAATCACTAAACAACAATCAGAACCCCCTTCAACACTTGTTTATGACACATTTATAAGTGGGGGCACAATATCCAAAGAGGCAGTTGAGCGTAATGCTGATCATTTGCTTAAGTCACAAAAGAATGAAGAGGATATAAAAAATGAATATATATCACTTGATGTCTATGGTAAAGGGTATACTTTGTTACAAAAGATGGGATACCAAGGTGCTGGACCTATAGGGTTACAAAGAGAAGGTGTTATCAAACCGATCTTGCAAAATCCAAACTATCAAAGAGACACTACAGGATTAGGATACAAAGGAGAAGGACCAAAAGAACCAAAAGGAAAAGAAAAGATCACACCTTTTCATGAAATATCTAAAGCTCCTGCCTTGCAATTTAGAAAGAATGGTATGTATGTAGATCCAGAGAAACAATGGATAGCACAGAGAATCATTGATAGACTTGGGGATAATGATGATTCTAACTCAAATGATTATGAATGGGATTCATTATTTGATTGTACTGAAGAGATAGGATTTGATGTTATCCATCACCATAGTAACGATTACCATGAGGGAGAGAGTTCAAAGACTGACTCACTAGGATTAGTCACATGTGATACTTCTTTTGTCGAATGTGAGGAAAGTGACCTTTAGCTTGCAATAGATGAATCAGATGAGAGTATGGAAATAGACCTCGCTGATACTATCATAAACCTTGACCACTTCTCCATCAATACCATCTCTACCTTTGAAACTGACCTGAATGATCCAATGCCCCTTGTATATCCCAAACTTATCGATTGGGATTCTCCCGATCATCCAGAACTTGATGTATTCCATAATGATGGTGCAATCATTGACTATCTTGGAATCAGAGATCATTTACCACCAGAGGATCATAAGTCAAGATTTTTGATAGAACTCAATGACATGGCCTACTTTGGTGAGAGTGCCAATCCTTTTAGTCATAAAAATATAAAAATAATCAACAGATCTAATGGTGAAAACCACTCAGTGGCAGTATTAGATCCAAAAATAGTAAAAAGAAATGACGCATCTGATGGTGAAAACCTCTCTGAGGCACTTGACGATGGAAGAATTGACACGCTTCCCAACTATCTATATCGAGAGCAATCTTCCATTCTTATAGAACCAATAGTACCACTTAACATTGGAACATAAGAGTCTCCACACATCCTCAAAGTAGCAACATCCTTGACAGAATCAAAGAAAGAAGCTTTTGCAAAAATTTTCAAAGAAAAAAAAATCAACTTTGCCTGGTCCTATGCTGATATGCCCAGCCTGGATCCAAATCTCATTATGCATCATTTATCTATCAGACCAGCTGTAAAACCAGTTAAGCAGAAACTTCGCAAGATGCATCCCCACATTGCACTAATGGTTAAAGTAGAATTGAAGAAGCTCTAGATGTTGGATTCATTCAAGCTATTGATTATGATGAGTGGATTTCAAATATTGTCCCCATCTCAAAACTAGACAAGTCTATCAGGATTTGTATTGATTTTCGAGATCTTAATAAAGCTTGTTCGAAAGATGACTTTCCTCTGCCAAATATTGACATTATTGTTGACCTGAGAGCTGGGCATGAGATGTTATCATTAATGGATGGATTTTATGGCTATAACCAAATAAGGATTGCACTAGAAGACCAAGAGAAGACCACTTTTTCTTGTCCATGGGGTACATACTGCTGGAATGTGATGCCTTTTGGTCTCAAAAATGCTGGAGCAACTTACCAAAGAGAAATTAATGACCACAATCTTTCATGATATGATGCACACCATAATGGAAGATTATGTTGATGACATTTTAGCAAAGTCCAAAGATAGAGTTGGTCATTTGAGAGTGTTGGATAGAATATTCACCCGGATGGAAAAATATCAGATTTGACTCAATCCAAAGAAATGTGCATTCAGAGTTACATCCAGTAAATTGTTAGGGTACATTGTCTCAGCCAAAGGAATTGAAGTAGACCCATAAAAAGTTAAAGCAATATTGGAGATGGCTTCACCCACTAACATTAGTCAGTTAAGATCCTTACAGGTACATCTCCAATCTATCCGAAGATTTGTTTCTCAAATAGCAGGTCGAAGTCATCTCTTTCAACATTTGTTACATAAAAATATCTTATTCCAATGGGATGATTAGTGTGAAGCAGCTTTCAATAAAATCAAGCAATATTTGGTGAATCCTCCAACTCTGATGTCACCAATTCTAGGCAAGCCACTCTTGCTCTACATTTCAGCTACGACAGTTTCACTAGGTGCTCTATTGGCTCAGCAAGATCATGAAGGAAAAGAAAAAGCCATATATTATATCAGTCGCACTCTAGTGGGCTATGAGCTAAATTATTCTCCTATAGAAAGAGCATGTCTGGCCATTGTTTTTGCATCACAAAAGTGGTGACATTATATGTTGTCACATTCAATCCAGCTCATCGCAAAGATTGATCCTTTAAAGTATCTATTAAGCAAAATAGCATTGACATGCAGATTGGCTAAGTGGGTCATGCTACTTAGTGAATTTGATATTGAATATGTAGACATAAAGGCTATCAAAGGTCAAGTGATAGTAGATTAGTTAGCAGATGCTCCATTAACAGATGACCAACCTATACACACAGAGTTTCCTGATGCACACATCTTGGCTTTATCCACACAAACATGGCAGCTATATTTTGATGGATTGTATACTCAATAGGGTTCAGGAGCTGGTATTCTTTTTGTCACACCACAAGGATACACAATTCTAAAATCTTACAAACTGCTTTTTCCTTGCACCAATAATGTAGCAGAATATGAAGCCTTGCTAATTGGGTTAAAGATGGCTTTACAATGGAAAGTAACTAAAATAAATGTCTATGGGAATTCTCAGTTGATTATAAACTAGGTTAATGATGATTATCAGACTAAAGATGATAAGTTATTACCATATAAATGTATGGTTAATGACTTCAAACAATATTTCTCAGTCATCACTTTTGAACAAATTCCTCAGCATGATAACAAGGCTACCGATGCAATGGCAATGATTGCTTCTTTGTTTGATACAAAAGATACCAAGGTCTATTTTGAGTTCTTGGTGGAATCCCTGACTTGTCCTACATATGGTGATCCTGATATGAATATTATATGTCATCTAATTGGACACGACTCCCCAATCTATGGAAAAATTTATTCCTATCTGAAAAATGACATCCTACCCCCTGACCTATCCTGCAATCAAAAACAAACTTTTCTCCGCCAAACTTCCTGCTATGTCCTAATATCTTATACCCTTTATCGGCGAGGTCTTGACGGTACTCTCCTATGATGTCTCGAGCATGATGAAGCTCAAATTGCCTTGCAAGATGTACATGAGGGTATTTGTGGGACACATTCAAGTGGTCCCTCTTTGGCTAAGAAACTCATGCGTATGGGTTATTATTGGCCTACCATGGAAACAGATTCCTTTCATTTTGCTAGAGCATGTAAGAAATGTCAGATACATGGAAACCTTATTCATGCTCCAGCACAAGAGTTACATCCTTTTACAACTACCTTGCCATTCAGTCAGTGAGGGCTCAACCTCATGGGTGCTATTAACCCTCCATCTTCCAATGGTCACAAATGGATTCTCACTACAATAGAATACTTTACTAAATGGATTGAGGTCGTTCAATTAATTATCGCCACAGGGAAATAGATATCCATGTTTATCTTAAACTATATCATTTGTAGATATGGTATACCTATGTATCTCATTACTGATCATGGGAAATAGTTTCAAAATTAGGACATGGATGAACTGTGTGCAAAATTCCATATCACCCATAACTATTCCACCATATACTATCCCCAAGGAAATGGCCAAGCTGAGGCGTCAAATAAAACTATTGTTAAAATCCTACAAAAGACTGTCAATGACGTTGGCTCTGACTGGCATATCCAACTAAATCCAGCCTTATGGGCTTATCGTACCTACATTCATACTCCTACTAGAGCCACCCCATACTCCCTTGTCTATGGATCTGAAGCAGTCCTACCCCTTGAGGTTGAGTTGCCTTCACTTCGTGTCACTCTCAAAGATTTGATTCCTGATGAAGACTATAGAGTTGCACGGTTGACTGAACTAGAACTGCTGGATGAACACCGTCAGAAACCTTATGATCATTTGAAAGTCTATCAATAGCGTATGTCTCATCAGTATAACAACAAGGTAAAGATCAGAGACTTTCAACTGGGTGACTTAGTCCTTCGTGAAAATCCAAAGAATCAATTGCATCATGAAAAGAAGGGCAAGTTCGAACCCAATTGGTTAGGTCCTTTTGTAGTTACAACAGTCTATGGTTCTGGGGCTTATCAATTATCCACACCAAAGGGAGATCCTTTGGATGAATCTACTAACAGTATCCATCTCAAGAAGTTCTATCCTTGAAATCCCAATGCAAGGGCTATGTATAGATTTGTACATACAAAAATTTCTAAATAAAATAAAATAAAAAATCAAAAGAAAAACTACAATAAAAGCATGTGGTGAAAACTTGGAAACAGGTGCCATGTGTAACAAGTTAGCTCCTCTCTCTATCAGGATTCTTCTAGTGTGTCCATTCATTGTATATATCCATAATAAAATGGCTAGTCAGTCCCCATTCCCACCATGTACATATCATAATAAAATGGCTAGTTCATATACCATCCATTGTATATACCCATAATAAAACCCCATCATAGCTTGATCATTTGTCATGGTCTTCATCCTAGTCTTGTTGCATCTTTCTTCATCCATAATAAGTCAGTCCATCACCTAGCTGGGGGCATGTCCTCGGCCTAGTTCAGGAAGTGGATTTATGATAGTCATGACTCTTAGAGGACACAATGGAGTATTTTCACTAGACAAAGCAAATGCAATCAAATGTTCTTTCACAATGATATCTTTATGATGAATCAGAATCTGTGATCTATCCTTCGAAACATGACTGTTTATCCATCAAATCTTGACTATACATCATCAATTGAACTAATCACTATATCTTACACTATCTTTTGGCAAAAGAAATGTATATTCATGACAGCCATGTTAAGAATGATTTGTTGTAGATTATGCATTCATATCTAGATTTCATTGTTATCATGTTTCCTATGCTATTCCATGATATCTTTGACATGAGTTTGAAACTCTAATATGTCATTGATTAGGATAGCCATGATGGGGCATGGTATTTTCTTTGGTTGCTGTTTGTGGGGTATTTTCCAATGAAATTGAAGGAATAATGTAATTGGGGTGTCTGTGTATAAGTGCCTTCATCAATTTAATAGTATTGACAACATACAAATCATGTTGTTCTACCAATGCTATTTATGGTGATACGCCATCGCATACCTCGACTCCAAATATTTGTTCCCCAATGGAGGGGGGGAATATTCCTTGTCTGTTATGCAAATGAAACTCAGGTCATCTCGGTTCAATTATACCTAGATGCTTGTCAAGTTTGCTACATTAAACTCCATGCAAGAAGTGCTCAGGTCATCCTGGTTTAATTATACCATGATGCTTGCATTTCCTTGCAACATAACGAGCTCAATGATAAAAATCAAGTTCCAGTTATTATGAAGTTCTAAGATGTTACCTAAAGTTGTGGAGATACATTCATTTCTTATTGCATTTCATTTAAACAGTTCATGATTTGAATATCAGTGCTCCTTTTATAGAGATTTGTAGGTTACCTTTCTTATTAGGTTATCTGTTCTTCTAGTCCATTCTTCTTGTGTCAGATACATTTTTATTTAAGTTGAGGACATTTGGACAAACAAAAACATTAAGTTTTATTTTGCATTTTACAAACATCAAATTCATTTAGGCCATGCATTATCTTTATTTGTTATGTTCATTATCCATCTATATTACATGCATGTTTCCAATGTTGTTATAGTTGTTATTCATATCTCATTATCCTTTCGTTAGGGTGAATATTGTATATTTTAGTTATCTGACAAACATTTTCATTTCTTATCCATTATATGCATTTTATATCATTCATTTCTTATCCATTATATGAATTTTATATCATTCATTTCTTATCCATTATATACATTTTCTATCATTCATTTATTATCCATTATATGCATTTTACATCATTTATTTCTTATCCATTACATGTGTTTCCAATCATCATTTATATCATTCATTTACATCACTTATTTATTATCCATTATCTACATTGTTCATTACATCATTTCATTAGTCATCACATAAGCATTTGTATAGTGTAAACATCATTACAGACATGCATTTGTATCATCATATATTAGATTATTAACCATTAACCATCAAAAATATCAAATAGAATATAAAGCATTTTGCATTCTAAGACATACATTCTATGCATTTTTAAGTAAATCATCACATCCTGCATATGTTAGTACGCACATAAATATAAATCATCAAAGTAAATCATGATAGAACTGCATCACTCATATAGAATCAATCATATAGCATCCATCATATAAAATCCATAAAACAACAAAACTATCCAAATATCGAATGATATAAATCAATAACAATGTGTCCAATGTCCATGTCTATCAAGTCAAAAATATAATGATACAATGAAACATAATTGTACAATGGTGTATACAATGATCTCTCAAATCTATGAGCCACTACCTCCAAACTCTATCTGTCGATGTCTACGAGCTACAATGTTGCCCTGTGCTACTGAACCACCTAATGCTGAGGATCCACCGTGCTCTCCTGAACCTGTTGGTGCTCTAGGTGGGCGTGATGATACACCCCCTCCACCAGCTGGTGCATCTCTATCATGAACTACCATCCTCATAGCCACTGAGCTCTCCCTATAGCTCCCAATCCACTGATCCCTCTGGACCACCTGTCTGTATGCCTCTCGCCAGTAGGATATCTCCTTCCCGACATGTATCATAGCTCTAATGCTATCTCCATGAGGACCCAACTCCTTTGTGTGCTGTAGCTCATCTAGTAACATCTCTGACTCCCTGAGTCTCTCAAGCATTGCATCCCACTCAGCTCTCAGCACTCCCATCTGCCTATCCATCCTCTCTATCCATCTCTCAAGACCAGGAACCTGATTTTCTTGTACTTGTGTAACTGCTAGTTAGACTAGTAGTGAATCAATATTTGGCTCCTCCTCTGCAACATCTCTATGTAAGTAGGGATCCTATCCCCCGATGTCCATCTCAACCTGCTCATCCTGTGCCCCCACATCTGGCATCTCAGCATCCTACTCATCTAATCCATCACCAGGGATCTATCCACCTTGTACCACACCACCCTGTGCTAATAACATGTCTACCTCATCCTATACTGGTACAGTTGGTCCCTATACTGGGGCAGCTGGTATATGTACCTGTGCTACTAGAACCTGTAGTGGAGCTCCTGCAACTAGCTATGTTGGCTGTGCTGGAGGTTGTCTCCATCCCTATCTAGCTGGGGGTGGCATCAATCCCCTCTACCTCACACCACCTCCTCTCATCCAAGGACCAGCCCTATCACCTCTCCCCCCATCTCCTCCATCATCTCCTCCACCATCACCTCTACCATCACCTCCTCCATCTCCTCCACCATCACCTCCACCTCCTCTCCCTCATCCTCTCCTATCTCATCCTCAGAGTCTCCCGCGACATCTTTATGATGGATCTCTCTCTAGTGGCCTAGCAGCCAGATCTATTAATCATGGAACTGGGAAGTCTCTAAAAAACTGCTCTAGATCTGCTGTCATCCCAGGGTCTACCACTATCTTCCTCATGGTCCATGCCTGAAATGGCATGTCCAAAAACTCCTGTCAAGCCACATCGAAAGATGCCATAGGTCCCCAATCTCATCTCTCCTGATGTGTCCTGGTGAACTCTGTCACGCCCTGGATCCTGCCAAACTAGCACAAAACCCGGCTAACCAATTGTCTCTCCAACACAAAGGGTGTCTGCCCTATAAGCCATCACGACTCAAAACAAAATCCCAACTATCTCTCATCATCCCACGGCTCACAACCTAGATAGGGTCTCGATGTCACTATATCCAGTGTATCAAATGTATAATGCAAGTACTCTAAATGTCCCAGTTTTGCCTAAGACAAAACTAAGGAGTATAAATGTATGTAGGGCTATCCTACACCATGGAATCTGATCGCTACTGGTCTAGTAACTGCAATATGCTCCCATGCCCATACATGGAGCAATGTGACGCCTATTGATAATGATGCACCCCTATGGTACACCACCTAATCCAGATCATGATACAGATGTGCTAATAAACACACACCCCAAGAAAATCAGGTCCCGTCCAACATCCATTGTAGCGTGTGGCCCCATCCAACTGAAAATCCATGTGATCTACGATCAGGGTAGACGAAACCCCCAATCACTCCAGCAAGTACCACTGGTAAAGGCTCATACAAATCCACCATATCATCCCATCTAATCTCTCCCAAAAAATAACAAACACTCTGTCACTCCACTGTGTCGATCATAGTGTACTAACTCTCCTATAATAGGAAGCCGGAGGATGCGATATACATCCTCTAGTGTAACTGTCATCTCCCTTGTCGGAAGATGAAAGGTACTCATCTCCGAGTGCCATCTCTCTGCTAATGCCATCATCATACTTTGGTTTGCCCTAATCTCAGGTGTGTAAATAACATGATAAAGGCCAGACGCACCAATCAACAGTTTATCTATCTCTGACAACACTAGTCTCAAATTCTATGTGACGGGATATCTCTCCCGTGACATCAGAATATCAGTAATATCCTCCTATCCAAGTCAACAAAAATTAAGCTATAAGATTTTGATAAACTAATCTATCAATCTATCTATCCTATCATATCAGTTTCAAACATGTTTTATCACGTGTTTTAATAGATGATTTTATCAATCATCTAGTCTCAAGACTAGTTAACTAGCAGCCATGCTACAATGTTGCCTATCTTGACCTAATTGATCACATTTAACTGCCGACGGATCAAAATCAGCTTATCAACATCTAGTTTGACCTATTTGACTTTCTAATTTGACCAAACTCTATCTATTAGACAAATGTGCAGCATAGAAAAATGCATGCACCATAACATTTTACATTTGCGCAACAAATCATGTATGCACAATTTTATTGCACATTTGCGCAAAAATTCCTCACCAATGCACCAAAACTACCTATGTGAACTTTTATTGCACATTTGCGCAACCTAATTTTGTTTCTACCATGGATGCGAAATGACCCTAAACGAATGCGCAGAAGTTTTGAATTTTTGCGCAAACATTGCTATTTGTTGTGCATTCATGCGCCGCAATGGCACATTCATGTGCCGGCTGAAAACAAATTTTTTTCTAATCTAAACCTAAGATTAGATCTAATCTAACATGCTAAAAATCTATTCTAAATCATTCAAAAACATCGAATTAACAAGGAGGATCGAATCACCTATCAGTTCACCCGAATCGGGTGGTCGCTGGAAGCATCCACTAGTAGATTTGAACCCAAATTTTGACCAAAATTTTTGACCAAAGTGCAAAATGGTTTTAAAATTTTCTTTTTTTTTCCTTCTATGCACTTGTTGGTTGAAATTTTGACCAACGCGTGCATGACTATAACCCATTTTGGTCAAAATTTTGACCAACACGGGGCATAAAAAGTGAAAAAAAAAATAGAAGTGCATTTCATTTAAACACTTCTGGTTTTATTTTCTGCGCGGGTAGGAGCAATTTGGTCTTGTGCTCTTGCATTGATGGTTTCAAATTTCAGAGGTAAGGTTATACAATTAGCCTGTATCATTTAATTTCAGTGGCTTATTAATAGCATGAAGCCATATATCTAGTTTGGATTTGCCCGAGTTGCTTCATTTTCTCTTAGATTGGAAAGTCTTTTCTTGACTGCGCATTCTTTTTTGTAATCAGTTTTTGTATGGACTTATTCTATTTATGGTAGCCATATCTAAATTTGGGTGTGAGGCTTTGCTTGTGTACACAAACTAGGGTGTGATTGTGGTAGCAATTACTCCTTCAACTGCGAGAGGAGTCTTTAGTGATATGAAGAATTCATCAAGGCAAATAAAGTTGTCATTGTCGGCTGGTGGCAGACTTACTAACATTTTGAGTCACTGATTTATACCTTGAATTGAAGGCTAAAACTTCAAATTTTATGGATGTCTTCAACATTGATGCTCTCTTTTGAGCTTTCTCAATGATAAATACCACACTCTCTTCATGAACCTTTCAGGAAGCTCCCAAGCTGATCCAAACAGGGGTTGACTTTCAAAGTCACAGATCACTTGGACATGAACTCCACCTTGGGCAATGGTGATTGTATTGATCAGATATCGGTCATGATCCTTTTTAGCACTATCCTTGTCAAAGGTCAGAGGTTGTGTAGAGGAATCTAGCCTGTGCAGTGTGATTCTATTCTTACCCTCTTCAATGGACATGGATGTGGTGGAATAGATGTCAAGGTATGGGCTCATATTAGGAAATTAGTGTCTCCCACAGTGGTCAATTTTTCTTTTTCTTTTTGAAGCAAGTCAAATTGAATTATAGGATCCATCTTAATGAATTGTAATAATATTAATAGTGTGTGTCCGGAAGAATAATTTTTGTGAACAAATGTTTATCTCCTTGTTCATAACTGATGTTGGATAGATGTGTATGTCCCTATCCAAAATTGATGTAAGACCTTGGAAAGATGTGTTAGTCCCTATCCTTGGATGAAATTAGGTGAAATAGGCACCCCATATGGTGGCACATATCTCAGTATAAGAATAGAAACTGCCACAATTGTAAAAGAAAGTAGTGTACCAACACTGACCATGCCTGCCAATTGAGAAACATCCATTGAAAATGACATAATAGCAGTAGCACACCCAGTTAGTAAAGTGTTATTGATGGGAATTAAAGTAGTTCTATTGATTTCAGAGAAAAATGAAGGCAGTAATCTGTCTCTAGCCATTGCCATCAATATTCTGGGCTGAGGAAGAATGGAACCCATCAATGTAGATGAAAGTGCAGCCAGTGTACCAGCAGTAACAATATACATTGCCCAATGTAAGCCATGACCTGAAAATGCAGATGAGATTGGAGTATCTGGGTCCATTAAATAGTATGGTACAATGCCAACAATAACAGCAGACACAAGCATGTATAGTCCACCACATATGGAAAGTGCTATGCCAATGCCTAGAGGTAAATCACGTTGTGGGTTCTTGACCTCTTCAGCAGTACTAGCAACTATATCAAAACCAATATAAGAAAGAAAACTGTTGCTGCCCCACCAAGCACACCATTGAGTCCATATGGAAAATAGCCATTAGCCAGCTCATATCTAGGCCAACCAATCTAAAAGCCAATAATACTGCCAGCTACAATGACAAATATCATGACACATACATTTGCAAGTGTGACAATGGCTTGAACAATTGCACTCACAAAAAATAATGACTTTCTCATACACTTTACGTGAGCACTTTCTAAAGGTCATGATAATAATTATTGATTTAAATGTTGTACTTAAATTAATATTTTTTGATAATATTATACTAATAATTGTAACTTTAAAGTTGTTATTATTAAATGAAATGTATCTTTTAATTCTACAAAGAAGTATATATGGGTTTTCTATAGTGAACATTAATTATTGTACATGAATAGGAATTCAAAGCAAAGCATCCTTCACTTTTCCTTTCTGATCAGGTAACCTTTCTATGACCATATTAACAAAAGAGATCAACATTAGGGCATTTCAACATTCAAAAAACATGGGGGAGTATCAGTTATCATTCATCTTTTGGTCTATTGGACTTTGCTATTAAAAAGTCTACTAAAACTTAGGGGAGGAATATCAGTTATCATTTATCTTCATTTTTATTTATCATTTATTAGGTTTTGCTAATAAAAAGTCTACTTAAAAAGAATCAGCTAGTAGGCTAATAGCCTCCTATTTTATGACATTTATTGGGGCTAATACAACTTTATTTGGGCTAATAGCTAGTAGGCTAATACAACTTTATTTGTACCAATAGTCAACAATTATTGGGGCATTTGTGTGCAAGTATGGATCAATTGTGCAATGTTTTTGGTTGTTAAAGTGCACAAGTAATGGAGCAATAGGGAATTGTTTTAGACATAACCTTGGCGTGACCACTTTTAGACCCTTGCACACATAGCAGATCCAAAGTATTTGTCTATACTACCCAAAAGTCAAAACAATAGATACAAGCACTTAATTTACATACAAAGACAACCCAGAAATGAATTGTCGCATCCAATATACCATTTAGGTGTTTAGGTTGCACAAAGTTAGCTATAACTATTGGTACTCTTCCCCTAGAAGTTTAAAGTTTTATGTAAAGATCATGGTAGTTTAATGGAAGGATGATTTCTAGTTTAGATGTATATTTGGTTATGATAGTATAATTTGCTTAGAGATGTTGATATCAGATAGTATATTTTTTAATGAATAACATACACAAAAGAGGAAGATAATATGAAATGCGATGTAAATGATTATAATAGCTGATAAAATGACTAAATAGAAATATAAAAATAATCAAATGACTTAATTAGGAGTTAAGGTAGCCATACCCCAACTACTCATAACCATATGTGTACTTTAGGATTAAGGGTATAGAATCTCCCACCCCCCTTCCCCACCTCCCTCCCACACCCCCAATTCAAAGAAGCATTGTCCTCAATGCTAAACAAGTGTGGACTCTTTTGAATGAACTCTTCATCTTCCCATGTGGCATCTTCAACTAGTAGATTCTTATGCTAAATAAGATACTCATTATGTTCTAGTTTGTTAGCTTAGACGTGTACATGTTTAGAGAATGAACTTTGGCTCTAATATGATTCTTACTTCTTCATTAAGTTATACTAATATTGTTTATCTATGGACGTTATTCTAAATTACATTCCTCAAACAAGAAACATGAATAAATGGAGATAACTTGGTTTGTTGGTGGCAATTAAAACTTGTAGACAACACTACCTATCTTTTGCAAGATATGGTATGAGCCATGATATTTTGGTGAAAACTTATTATTCTTTACTTTTTGCTTCAATTTTATTTTTGTAATTTAATGTTGCACTCTCAAGAACACTCAGCCCCCAACTTCAAAACTTTTGTCATTGTGATGTTTGTCTTCTTGTTGCTTCATTTGACTTTGTGTTGTGACCAAATTCTCCTTGAGTCCTAAAAGCATTTCTTATTGATGAAGCATGTGGCCCTCCATATTTTGAATTCTTGGTGACACCCTTAAAGATGATATGATGGAAGGATGATGATATCAATATAGTGCCATAAAAAGAGACATTTTTATGAGCTATGGAAGGATGCACATTATGCTACTATTCTACTAGAAATAGTTGATCTATCCATTGAGATTTATTATCTAAAATGGAAATATGTAGATACCCTTCTAAGAACATATTAACAACCTCATGTTTTCCATTATATTGTGGATGATATGAAGAACTATGAGCCAATTGAGTTACCAAACATGAGAAAGAATATGCCCAAAAGTTACTACTAAAAATAAGATCATGATCATGTTAACAATAACCGTATTGGAATTAACATGGTCTCAACATTTGCAAATCCTAGCATTGTTATTTGGGTTTATTTAGTTAATATTTGGTTAATTTATTAGCCTACAAGGACAATTTCATTTGCACATGCTAATTTAATCTTCTAGTGAGAGTTGGCATGTTTGGTTGTCATCCTACTTGGAATGTGACATGGCTTATTTTATCCTCGTATGGAGGTAGACATCCCACTTAGAGGACCTTGGATATTTTTGGCAGTGGATGACAAGTGTCATGTAATGAAAACCCATTAATCCATTATGCCACCACAATTAATCCATTTTTGTGAGTTTTCATTCGTAAACCCATGTCAAATAAAATAAGTGTTAATATTGTATTTTAACCGTTAGCTTACTAGAATAAAAAGTACTATATTTTTTAAGCATGGAGTTTTTCTCCCTAAAAGGTATGGGGTCTCATACTTAAATCAATGTATTTGGATTGGTTTCAAAGTCCCACATCCCAATATTATCAGCAAACCTCAATGTTGTCCTCAAACTAGGCCTAATCCATACTAGGTCTCCAATGACTATTTTTATTAGTTTTTTCACAACTTTCCCAAAACACTCTGCTGAAAAAGTACATTTTTAGAAACCCATTTGGAATTTATATAACATATGATAAAATAAACCCCAAGTCCTTGCTTTGAAACCCAAGCCTAATCGTGCACATTAGGTCTGTGGACTTTGCAAAGGTTGATGAATGCAGGAGTGGAGTCAGGATCTCAGTCTTTGTGGTTTGTTAGAACTTCTAAAAGGGTAGTCAAAAGTGCCAAGTGTTCCTTAGGTCATTTGGAAAATTTCAAAGTTATTGCAGAAATTCAGGGTTGGAAGACCTAGTAGAGTCTCTAGGTCCTTTGAAGATTTTGATGTTGTGGGTTGTTAGGAGCACAACCACTTGCATATTTTGTTTGTTTTGGTGGAACATAAGAGGTTTCTAGTCTTTGTTTGAGGAGTCAAGGCTTAGAACCTTAAAAGTCCCCTTTGGCTTAAAATCAGGGAACTTGTCCCTAAAGAGGAATTTTGCACCAGCTTGGATTGAGTCTTAAAAGTGTTTGGAGTGTCTTGAAACCATAAAAGTTGATTCATTGTAGAGTTTATTGGTTGGGGTATTGAAGCCAAGTCTTTGGTTGGGGTTTTGAACCTTTTCTATGCATAGAAGTTGGGTTGGGCACTGTCACTGTGCTTTCTCTATCCACTCTGCACCAGTAAGGAATCAAACACATATCACATAGAACCTCCTTACTCAAATTAACATGCTACACATTCTCCATGATATTTAGAGCCAACAAGCAGGAAAATACATGTGATTAAATGTGATTAAATAATTACACCTTATGCTTAATGGAGACATTAAGCATGCCCTAAGTTTGAAGGGTTTTTTGGGAGCAATTTGGGTCTTTTATGTCTAGAAGGACATATTAAATATTAATATATAGAGGAAATATTAAATTTATATTTGATTTTGGTGGCCATAAAGACATTTACAAATGACCACCTATCACTATGCTCAATGTCTCATAAAATATCATTTCAAAATCCTTGGCCTTAAAGACCCGTCAATTTCTTATATGCAAATTGCCCCACCTAGGTAGAATCACTTCATCAAATCTAGTTGATTCTAGATAACATTACTTATATTTGGGAAGGAATGGAGTGGGCCTATCATTCTTGATGAAGTGCCATATTCTTGAAAACTAATTTTGATAAGGCCTACAATTACATTGAATAACCCTTTAGTTTGGCCATGTTGGGTTCCCTTGGATATGGCCCCCATTTTATCCAGCTTAATAAAAAAAAATTGTGTACATCAACATGTATCACCATTAACAACTACCATTCCTTGACTTTTATGATTTTTTAGTCTATTCACCAAGTGTGTCCTTTTTCTCCTTTGAATGTTATGACTATTGAAGTCTTTAGTTTTTGTTGGAAAACTCAATCTCCATAAGGAAAATATGATCCATTTCCCTACTTGAGTCACCTTCTCATCTGGTTAGTGGTAATTTTTTGGATGACACTTTTGTTAACAACTCAACATATTCATACCAAACAAATGAAGCTTACTCCCAAATTTAAATGATTTAAATAAAGCTTACTCCCAAATTTATCAAGTTGTGTTAACTTACCAATGACTTGATGCTTGACTCTCAGTAAAATGGTGATATAGGGGTCCTTATATTACACAGAATTCTGATTAAAAGTTAAAATATAGCATTAAAATCTAAATGATAAAGATATTTCATATGATGTTTTTGATATTAAAATGGTTGATAAAATGGTTGTTCAGTAACGATTTTTATTAGCAGGTTGCAAACAAATCATCCTTCTTCCACCAACGAGTCATTCCATTCAAGAAAGACCATGTCTGATGATATCAACACACAAAAAAATAGGGAGACAATTGCTAGACTATGGTCTAACTTAAAAAGAAAGGGTGATGGAAAATGTTATTGTACTTGCAAACTTTGTAAGGGCTTAAAGACTCGAAGATATCTAATCAAAATAGCTGAGGAACATTGTAGGAAACATGGTCACATTGAAGGGGGAAATGAATTTCATCCATTGGTATGTATTTTAATATTTTATAAAATACATAAGACATGATTTGATGATGACAACATGGTCATGGTTAATATAAGGTCATCATTTTCATATAGGTCAACGTCCCTCAGTTTCATGTTATGGACCATGACAATCTGGAGAATGTGGATTTCCAAATGAGGGAACATGGAGGTGTGAATATAGAAGTAGAAGGTAATGATATCATGGAAGAAGACCACGATGATGAAGAAGATCAAGATGATCACGATGATCAAGATGATGATGATGTTGATGCAAAGCTTGATGTACCTATACTTGAGAAGGCACACGAGCCCCTATATGAAGGCTCCGAAACAACTCTTCTTGCCGCTATATTGTTGTTGGTGAACTTGAAGGTTATGAATGGTTTATCCAACATAGCAATGACATGTATGTTAAGGTATGTCATCTTTTTTCATTATTTTAGTTGTAATTTCCTGACAATTAATATTGGGTGAATCGTGTAGCAATTAATATTCTTTAAATTAACAAATTATATTTTTGGTCGTAGGTTGATAGGTGAGTATTTGTTACCACCATCAAACATTCTACCTCGCTCATACCGAGAATTATCTGCCATTATGAAAGATATTGGAATGGAATATCAAACAATACATGCATGTCCGAACGATCATATTATATATTATAAACAACATGAATTTGCAACAGAATGCCCTATTTGTCATATTAGTAGATATTAATCAGATCAAATAACTAAAAAGGTGCCTCGCAAGGTTTTTTGACATATTCCCATTATTCCACATTTGCAACAATTATTCAAGTGCAATAGCTTGGCACAATTTATGGATTACCATGCACACAATAGAAGTCAGGATGGGATTATGCGAATGTTTGCAGATGGATCGACATTTAAGGAAATAGAAGAAAAATGGCAACACTTTAAAGTAGAACCTCATAATCTCAAGCTTTCATTGGTAGTGGACAGTGTCAATCCGTTTGGAGAGATGAGATATACTTACTCGGTGTGGCCTGTTTTTGTTATCAACAATAACATTCCTCCTTGGTTGTCCATAAAGAGGGAGCACATAATGTTGTCACTGATTGTTCCAGGTATTTTTTGATTTAATGGTTATCTAAATTATTATTATTAATAATCCATCAAAATGGTCATAATAATTATGTAATGTTTTTGTTCATTCAACTAGGTAAGTACCAAGTTAAAGATATTAATGTATATATTGAGCCCCTTATCGACGAGTTGATGGTGTTATGGAATGGGGTCACTATGTATGACATCTCTAGACCAATAGGACAAAGACAATTTCAATTCCATGCAATGCTTGTATGGACAATACATGATGCCCCTGGGCTAACACATTTTTGTGGTATGTTCTCTTCTTAACGCCTCTTTTTTGGTATGTTATAGTGCTAACACAAAGTTAACACATTTAATGCAATTATACATGATCTTGTAGGTCTTCAGACAAAGGGAAAATTTGCATGTCCAGTTTGTGGTCCAAAGACAAAATCTCATCATTCAAAAAGTTTGAGAAAGCAAGTGTTCGATGAGAATAGACACTTTCTCCACAGAAATCATAAGTACCAAATTACTGAAAAACATCTTTTCAATGGGAAAGAAGAGACTACATCAAAGCCATGGAGAATGACACCTCACCTATGGAAGTTGGCATATAATAAAATAAATCGTCGAGGTAATGTCATTCCATCTGATGGGTTTTGTTTCAAATTTATATTTTGATATTGTGTTTTGTTTACTGATGATGTAATTGATGCTTGTGAAGGTCATCAAGGCATCAATGACCAACTTCCAAAAGGACTAAAAAGTTATCCTATGCAATTTACTAGGTTGTCGTACTACGAGCAACTCCCAATCATGCATTTGTTTGATCCTATGCATATTGGAAAGAATGTAACAGAGACATTATGGAAAATATTGGATGGAAGGTGTGACAAAAAACAAATTATCAAAATTTGTAGTGACATTGAAGAATCCAACCATGCAATGAAAAATTTTATTCGATCAAATAACAATGGAGACCAGATTGATACAAGTGCCCTTCCATGGTTATTGTCGGAGCAGTAGAACAATGCTATAAAAGAAATTATAAAAAAAATATGATTTCCCATAGGATTTGCTATGAACATAAATGATCTCATATCAAAGAAAAGTGAATTTGGGCCAGGGATGAAAACACACGATTGGCATATATTTATTAAGGTAATTCATATTATTTTGTATTCACTATATATTTGTATACTGCATGTGGTTTTCATTGCATTCTTTTATAAAATATTGACAAGATCATTTTACAAATATTGCAGTACGTTCTACCTCTATCTCTCCCACACCACTTTGCCAACGGTGTCAAACAAGTTATATATGATCTTGGAAAATACATGAGGTGGTTGTCATCTAAAGAAATCAATAAAGAAGATATAAAATACTGGAAGAGAAAAATTCCTCTTCTTATGTGTGAAATGCAAAAGTGTCTACCTTCAACTTTTTTCAATGCACAAGAACATTACCTCATACATCAAGTTGAGGAGATTGAATTGTGTGGACTTGTACCAACTAGGTCAATGTGGATGGTTGAGAGGCACTTGAAATTTTTGAAAGGCCTGGTTCGACAGAGAGCACATCCTGAGGGTTCTATGGTGGAGGGATATATGGTATACTAGACCATGGTGTACATTAGTGAATATCTTCCTAAGTTTGCAGCAAAGATCCATGTAGATCGTATTTGGGATCCCAACTCCATTAACAAATTTGAGGGGGAGTACTTGATGGGCAAAGGTAGATTGAGGAAAGTGAGAGGTAAATCTAAGATGTTATTGTAGATAATTAATTCTTATAAATCTGGTCGAGAGTGGGATGCAATAAATCTAAGATGTTTTTGATACAGCTGGTCGAGAGTGGGATGCAATACATTTGTATATTGCAAACAATCTTGATTGGATGACGGTATGGATTGAACGATGTCAACAAAATGGTTGCTCATTAACATGGGAAGGTGTTGCTTTCTTGGTTAGAGAAGCTCATCGTAATGGAGATTCCAATGTTACTCCAATGGTAATTGATCTAGCACATGGTTTAAGAGGTGGACAGGTACGTACAAATTTATTAATGATCATGACTCGTATGTTTCATATCAACTCATGATGAAAATAATTTACACACTTGAAAAATTGCAGGTCAAGCACCACAAAGCTATGTACTATCATGGCCACAAATTTCGCATAAAAAAGTTGGATGAAACAAAGAAAACTTGTGATTCTAGGATAAGTGCAATTTTTGAGGTCACCAATATATCATCTAGAAATGACATACATCCTCAACAATCTCAAAATCAATACTATGGCATCTTAGATGATATAATTGAGTGCGACTTTAACTCCTTCAAAGTAGTTCTATTTGTCTTCAAATGGTACAGGCTACGACTGAATCAAAATGATCCAGATAGAACTGTTATTCAACATGATAATGGATTTACAATGATTAATACAAGGTCATTTGAGCCAGTTGGAGATGAGCCCTATGTTCTTCCAAGCCAGTGTGAGCAAGTGTTTTACTCAGAGGTTCCACATAAACAAGGTTGGTCATTTGTTGTTAGACATGATCCAAGAGGAAGGCCGATAAAGTATAATGTTATGGAAGAAGAAGATACCGAAGATGATGAAGAAGCAGATGATGATGATGATGATGATGATGATGATGATGGTGATGGTGATGATGACAATGATGATGATGATGGTGATGGTGATCATGGCAACGATGATGATGGTAATGCTGTTGATGGAGATGATGGCGATGATGGCGATGATGATGATGATGATGATGATGATGATCAATGACATAATTGAAATGGTTACATATTTATTGTGTTCAATTCTAATGATTACATATTTATGTTTTGCTTTAAATTATAATGATTACATATTTATTGTGTTCAATTCTAATGATTACGACATATGTGATTTATAATTACCAATTTTTTGTTTACGATGCTCAATTAATTGCTGTTGATACATGTATATTTGTGTTTGATTATCACCCTTTTTGCAAACAGGCAATTGACTACAGACATTGTCACCCCGACCTTCTGTTGACGATCTTGCATTCCATACATAAGGTAAATTTGTTCATGTTTACGATGTTGCATATTGTTCATGTTATCTTCTAAGTTATTTGTAGCATACGTATCATGTAATATTTAGCTAACTTAAGATAAATGATTAACATATGCAGGAAATTTGACCCCTTTGGTGTGGATCGTGCACAATGACATGGATCGGCAAGTATAAGTCAATAAATAGACATAATTTTCTTATATTCTTCTTGTTTATCACTAAGCACGTATGTTATAAATAGACATATTATATAATCATATAATGTACATAGAGACAAAGAAGAACCATACGTATGGGTCATGACTTGATTATTCTATATATATTGACGTGACAATATCTCATTTGATGGATTGCAGCACCCACCAAATAAGTACTTGTCAGATCTATCTACATCGAATGAGGGAAATGAGTGAATGCTAGATGAAAGTTCTACATGTAGTACAGCTAAAATAGGGAGATCAACTAGAGGTCAAAAGATTAGAAAAAATTTTGATAAACGCATGGAATATTTCCTTGCTAATGGGGGGTCATGTTCTTATGATGATGAGACCAAAGGCGACATCAAGGTGCCCTTTCGGTACACACACATTGAGAAAGAATGGGTACCCAATGAGCTACCTCCAATTAATACTAATTTTTGTGTTAATGAGAGGATATATCGCATTGCTCCATCCTCATTACATGGTTTGGGCCTATTTTCCATGGATGGGATAAAGGTATATTACAACAGAGTTGTTGAATTGTTCAAGTATGTCGGTCTGTGTTACAATTACAATGATTGGATGCAGATTGTTCAATATAAAAAAAGTATGCGTAGGTATGCACTATCAGCTAATTATATACAAAGGAAAAAAAATGATCAAAGTAAAAGATTTGCAATGTACATTGATGGGAGACCAAAAGCAACAGGTAATATTGCGGGTTTTATAAATAGTACGTGACCTTCGTCAACTAATAAGCAACCCAATTGCATATTTGAGGCGTGTGAGGGGAATCAAATTTTTGTATGTGCAATAAAATCAATAAGTGCAGGGGAAGAACTGCTAATAGATTATCATTTAAATCGCATAGATACAAACAAAGTTACTATCATGAGGGTGGTAAGTACTATATACCATTTTATTAATAAGTTTTTTTTTGCTAAGTCTATTGCTTTTAGTTTGCTAAAGTTTTTATATTTAATCTTTGTCACAGGATGATATGGATCCCGCACATGATAGAGGCCACGAGGATGCTCCTCCCACCTATTCTTCAGCAAAGGTAAACCTTATTAAAATTGTACAAATTAGATAGTTGAAAAATGTTATATTATTACATTATTTTATTTATGGTTTTGGAGTTTTTATGATAGTTTTACTGATATTCCTGTCACAATTTGATGTTTAGGATAAGGGAAAAGCACCCTCGACAGTAGAGGCAATAGCTACCCCCGAGAATGATGATCTTTTTGCAGATTTACCTAATGTTATAATCATGTTGAAGAAAAAAATGAAACAAATCAATAAAGATATAATTAATATTTTGTATGAAACAAATCCAACTGAGGAGATGCTTATGAGGCTAACTGAATTGAAAGCACTCACACGTCGGTATCAAGTAAGCAGTAATGAATCTTTAGTTATAACAAAATTTCAATAAAGGTTAATATTTCATACTCTTTTATGTTGTGAAGTAAAATATATGTAATATGTGTTCTTGTTGCATGATTTTATGGAATCTCTAGTACCTGGTCAAGGACAATGTGCGGATGAGGCTGGTACTAGTAGACCTCCGGCTGCCTCAGGTAAAATAATCCTTTAGTTGACAAGTTACAAGGAATTTTTTTTTTGGAACATTCAAAAACTTCTCAAGTTAACTCTTACTTTTATTATTTCAAAATGTCTTTGCTAACAATGTATTGTTCAGGTCATCAATTGCAGGAGACTCCTCCTAGCCAAGTTGTCCATAGAAGATTGCCGAGTGCAATGTCGGCCACAAGGGCCATGCAAACATCAACACCTTCAAGGGCTATGGCAATTGGTTAATCATTGTTTTACTATATTTGGTTTTGTGCTAATTATGATTTCATAATTTGTACTTTAATCTTGGGTGCATCACATAGTGGATTATTTTTTTGGAGCAGGAGATACCCCGGTGGCACCGCTTGGTACACTAGATATTGATCAATTTGCATGTATTGGTGATAATTCACCACCATTTCCTCGATCTACCCATGTTACTAGCATGGGAGCTACGCAGACGTCATTACTGATTGACAATAATGAATCAATGCCTATAAAATGTCCTCAAATTCCAGGTACTTTAAATAATTATTTTTTATATTGTAATATGCATTTACCTATTCATAACAAGTTTTGGATTGATTATCCCATGACATTTTTTGTAGGAAATGATACGTTTTATAAGAAGCTTTATGACCTCACATTGCATATATTCAGGCCCACCATTCGTACAAGGTGGAATATCATAAGCGAACTAAGTTTATCCCACTATTTTTTTTTCATATCATTAATTGGTACAGTATTTTTCCTTTCATTCTGGTCTTTTCTTTTAGTGGCTATATCTAACAATTTTGTGTTTTTCCTTAAAAGGTGGAATTTGCAAGAAAAACGTTTAAAAGATCAGCTCGTCAAAGATTTACAACATGAGTTTGGTAATAATATTTTTGATGAGAAGAAAATTTTAGAAAGAGCTTGCAAACATCTTAAGACTGTGAGGGACGCATATAGAAAGAGTCTCATCCAGAACCCAAAGTACGAGCGTCCTCCCTTTATTTCAGTGAGGGATTGGAATGAATTTATTTTAGATGCAAACGAGAAAGCGGATGCTCAAAAAGGAGTTTCACAACAAATGCAAGAAGGTATGCAATAGTATTAACTACTAGTGATAAGGTGTTTGGCATGGACTTTTGAGATGATAATTAAATTTTGAATGCAATCATCATTTTTCAATATAATATCTTGGTATGATGTTTTAGACATTTTCACCATTGAATGCAGTGTGTTCAGCATTTCAAAGTTTCATTTGTTATTCCATATACATGTTTTTATAACCATTTTTTTAAACTTTTCATAGGTTGCAGGACACTTCAAAGGCAACAAAGGCCAGGCTGCAAAAGATTGGGCAACACAGACTTGGCGCTCGAGGATATTCAAAAATTAAAGCTCACATTGTAAGTAGCAGTAAATGAATTGCAGAGAAAAATTATTTATAAAATGCAAATAATTTTGTTTAATCAAAAAATGCAGGGCTCTGATTTTAATTTAGAGGCCACAGAAGAACACAAAAAAATTGCCTTCAAGGAAGGCTATCAAGCCGTGGCTAAATGCCTACGGAAAGCTTCCACTGGCCCAACCGAAGAGTCTCCTGCATCATGTGCATAGGTAAATATGCCAAAAAATATATTAGAAATTGAATACTAGAGAAATAATCAATTTGATATTAATGTCCATTACATTGCAATGCAGCCTCTTAATCGTGACACATATCATACGCCGCATCATGAAGCCCCTGATGTGCATCATACTATCCAAGGAGGTGCTCATTTGCTATTTAAAACTAATTATGTAATTATTAATACAATTTAACATCTTAAATTGAACTTGGTGTAACCATTTTGTGTATATTTTAGAGGATACAAAATTAGGTCATGTTGAATGAGTGTGGGAGGATGTTCAGACTGATCACCATGTAGATCATGTGGCACATTCAGGTAAAGAAAATCTATGTTTTGTTCTTTTAAATTAATTTTTTGATTTATAGTTCTTTTACTTACATAAATACTTGTAATTCAATAATATAAAATAGTGTGAATTTAACTCATGAAGTAGTTATTGCAGCAGACCCCCCTTCAGCGCAGCGGCCTCCTGTTCCTGAACAGATGAGGAGGAGACACACATTGGGATTAGAATCAATAGAGGAGGGGAATGATGAGGACATTGATCTTCCTCTTAGAAATTATATGATTAAAAAAAACAACAAGAAACCCAAAAAGAAATGATTGTAATTAACATTTATTGCTAATGAAAGAACATTGTCTTAATGGATGTAATTTTGTAGTAGTAATGTTGATGAATGATGTGGGTTAATACATGTTAATGAATTATTCGTGAATGTTGTGTGTTAATGAATTATGTGTTCATGAATTATTTATGAATGTTGTGTGTTAATGAATTTTATGTGTTAATGAATGTTATCATGTGATTATAATGATTGAATGTTATATTTCAAAAATGGATGAATGAATGAATGAATGAATGTTATTAAATGTTAATGGGGAATTTAGACTGATGTTAGGGGGGGGGGGGAGGGGCCAAATGAGCTTCCACCTTCACGTGGTTGGCCTTGTTTAGTAGAGAATATTAAACTATTCTTGAAACCAAGTGAAGCTCAAACTTTAAAGACAAGCTTAGAGTTTTTGATGCAGAGCCTTCTAATATCCCCTTAAGGAACCCTGTTCAACTCGAGGATTCAACAACGTCTTGGAATCCACTCAAGGAACTAGAGTTCAACTCAAGGATCAATAAGAAGTCCCTGACTTTAGGATATCAACCAAAAACTCCTTTGCAACAGGTTCACTACCTTGATTCATTTTAGACAACTTATCAATTCACTTTGTCCATGTTCCAATTTCCCTCTCCTTGGGAACACTCCTAATTCACCTTTCATGCAATCACCTCTTGATTTCTATCTTCAAGGATTCCCTTGATCCTTCTAAGGCTTCAAAAATCCTCAAATAGCCTAACTAAGGAGTTCCAACCCCTACCAAGCATTAACTCTATCCCAATCTTCAAAAACTACCTTTTCTAGGACTGTCCAATTAGCCCTGTCCTGCCAGTAAATTACACTTTTCTCTAAAATTCCTCAAACACCATGGTGACTTATTCACCTTTCCAGATACCCTTTCTAGAGTTCTTCAAACCTTTCTAATACCAATCCTTCAACTTGTGACTATTGCACACTTCTATGACTGTCCCTATGAGCAATTAGGCCTAATTAGCCCTCCTCTTCCAAAGAAACTCCTATTTACACTTACTCTCAACCTTCCAACCTTTATACAACCTCAAGGCATCTAATAAACATCAAAATTCCTCAATTAGTTTGACCCTCCAAGCTTTCCTAGATACTTTTTCATCAAACCCTCCCTTTAAGGGTTTCTATCCTAGGGCTTCCTAGAAAAGACCCTAAATCAACTCACAAAACCTTTCTAATGGCTCAAACACCTTCAAAAAAACTCTCTCAATCATTTCCAACACTCATTTACCAATTCCACCCTCAACTTGTTCATATTCACCACGTGGTGCTTCCCAAATGCACCCTTCACTGCCTGTTCAATAGTCACCTACTGTTCCTTTCTCCTTTCACTGACACCTGCATCCAGATCATGATAAAAACATAATATTTACAGGCCTTAGTACCTCTCCCATAGGCGATTATTAGAACACAAACAATTACGGGTACTTTCCCCTTTTTAATCACAACAAAAGTTGATAGTTCCGATTTACATGGAGATCCAATTAGAATCAACTCTAACATACTTCACAGATTAAAAGCCCGCTGTTTAAGCTTTACACAGCTTGTTGCCTATAGATTTTAATTTTCAGTATGTACTTCATTCTATATATGAATAAGCTAGCTAGTTTGTTAATTAATGGCCCAATTTCTTTAAAAATTTGCCAGCCTTTTCATAAGTATTTTTGTTTAGGATGTCAAAGAGATATGAAGAAGAAGAAGAGAACTTCTGTGAATTGAAGTGTCAAGAGGGTGGTATTTATCTTTTGACATTTGGAGGGCGTGACAAGCATGTGTAAGCTGCCTCACTTGCATTTTGAATTTTATAATTCTATCAAATTTATCTTGCTCATTTGGTTTCGCTTGTGCAGGTTTGGGCCTGGTGCAATCCAAAATATCAATGAAGCTTTGAATAAGGTATGAAAAGATATTCATAATTTCACAAGGTATGTGATATTTGTTGGGTCATTGTATTTCATTATATCAATGGTTCTAAGGATAATTTGGCAGGTCAAGGGGGACAGAGATGCAACAGTTCTTGTCACAACGAATGAGGTAATTTCCACCATTTTTACAGGTTGGGTTGGATCATGAGAATAGTTATATAATTTGATAAGTAGGAAATATTTTTTTACAGTAAGTTAAATTATGATAGTATTATCAGAATTTAACTATGTAGTTTTATAATTTGTTTACTGACAAATGTTTCATGAATAGTAGTTCATAATAACCTTTCTTTTATGAGAATGAATGGAACACTTAGTACTCATTGCATCTAGATGATTCTCATAGAGGTGAAATGCTACTTCCAAGTAGGTCACTCATCCCAATATTATTCTAGTTCAAGTGCTCTTTACTACGAAGGTTCCTCCAACGTTAAGCCCACTTTTCTTGCAACCCCATTTGCAAAACATTCAGCAAGTTTTGTGCCTTGTGAACCATTCATTAAAAAGACTCTTAAGCTCATCAATTGATAATTAAGAGATATTTTCCACAAGTCATCAAATTCTGATATTGCAATCAGCATTCAACCGTGTAGCTTTATGGTTAGCTTATTACAAATATTTCATGAGTAGTGATTCACATGAATCCATCTCTCATGAGAATGAATGGAACACTTAGTGCTCATTTCATCTAGGTGATGCTCACAGAGGTGAAGTGATGCAGGGGCATCCATCATGAAACCAAGGAATTCCATGGTACCAGGTGAAGACAAGAAGGACAAGGCATCTAGCCATGTCAACTGGAATATTCTAAAGCCAATCATGGCATATTTTCATGGCCAAAGTACTTTAATGGTCAAAGGTCCTGATAAAGCCTATGGGCAAAATGATGTAACAAATGGCATATGAGCCATGAAAGGGTAGTAGGATGTAGTTTCATTTTTTAAGATATTCAATAAGGTCATTGGACCAATTATGAGTCATTAGCATAGGTCTAGATATTAGAAAAAGCATAAAAAGCATAGCTTATAATTTGAATTCAAACTCAAACGGTCACTAAGTAGTTCTGGAGGGAAACTTAAGATTTAGTATTTGTCTTGTTTAAATAAACATTCCAACTACCTTGGTCGGTTGGGTAGTCAGTTAGAGGTCTATTTAAGATGTCACAACCTTAGGCAAGGAGGAGGCATGGTTTTGTACGAAGTACACAAAAAAATTGTACGAACAGGCAATGAATCAATGAGATTTTGAAGTTTTCTTGCTAATTTGAAGCCCTTTTTGATGTAGAAATCTTCCATAAGTGTTGGTAAGGCATACTTAAGTTTTTTTTAGTTGAATTTGGTGAATTTAATAACACATTTCAAAACTTATTACTGCTGTCACGCCAAACATATAGTTTTGCATTATTTTTTTCAAATGAATAAGTGAGGGTTCCATCCTATGAATGTATATCTGACCATGGGATGGACCCTGATGGTTCTAACATGTTTAACTAACCATGAAAATGCAAGGAAAGTGAAGATTTGTAGGATAGGGTGAAGCATATGCAAATTTGAGTGGTGTAGGGATTGATTTGGGTACCCAAATGATGCTAACAGTCACACAGCCGTACATCTAGCTTAAGGAGGTGTATTTTTTGTTGGAGAATATTTTAACACATGTTGAATACATGGTGAAACCTGAAGTTTTGGTCTTGGAAGTGCCAGATTGACCTAGTTCAATGATGCCCTAGGAAATGAGGGTTTTAATGCATGTAATTGGGGTTTTTGAACCAAAACACTTCATAGTCTAAAATTGATCAGTGATTTCTTTAATTGGGCATAAATAATGATGGTCCTATGAATTTCATGGAGTTTGGATGCATTCAGAGCATGGTTTCTTTGTAAACCCACCTAATTAGCCCTCTAAAAATAGTCCCAATCATGTTTTCTGGTAATATTTTCCATAGTAACAATATTTAAGTTTTGGATATGTTTTAGTACAATGAAAAGAGTATTCATAAATATAATTACCTTATCAAGTGTTTTGGAAAAAAATTGAGTTATTTGGGTTTTAGTGCTGTTGGAGGGCTACTAGCCTGTCAACTAGACCTAATAGTCAGTTTTGGGGATTTGATGATTGGAGTTTCATAAAAGGTTGAAACTGATTGATTCTTGTCTAAAACATCTATTTTATACCATTTGTGTCCACCCTAGGCATTTGGAGGCAAGATTGAGTGTTTTGTGGGTATTTGACCTTTGGAGTACCTTAAAGGCTTGTGGGATCTTTGTAGAATTGAACAAGTTTTGTGTGAAACCACCACTTCTGCTAACCACTCTACATCATGAAGCACTATGACTATTTTTTAATTTTTTGATGATTTTGGAATGCTAATGAAAACTATGAATGAATGTTGTCTAAGGTGCATGTAGTATACCCTAAGATAGATAAATGTAAACCTTCTAAGGAAATACCTAAATGATGTTGGGAACTATCTTGAATTCAATTTTGAGGAAAACAAAATTATAATTATGACAAGGTGTTTATGAATAAGACAAATTTAGACAAGAATGAAAAGCATCCAAGAAAAGGTGGACATGAAAAGAAGATAACTATATTCAAAGGAAGTCAAGATAATGTGCAAAGCCACTATAGGAATGTCCTCAAAAGATGTACCCTCTAATTTGGAAAATGACTCTAGAAAGTGTAATTCTTGACCCTAGGATGTGCAAGCTATGTTTTTAGATTTTTAGATTTTTTGAATCTAAGATGAGGACTATTCACTATGAAAATGACTAAGAAAGGTTATAAACTCTCAATATAAGAATGCCACTAAAATGCAAGGTATGAACTTATAATTTGCAAGGGTTTCCAATCAAAATATTCTAGATAAAGGAAAAATGATATATTTATGACCCATGCTATTTTGTTTCTCTATGTGGGACATTTTTTAGGACAAGTTTTGATGATTCATAAACACAAAAATCACACAATCACTTATGGCTGTAGGTATGACTAAAATGAAATGTTTTGTCTTTATTCTGTCTACTATATGAAAAAGGCAAAGTGTGAAATCTATGAAAATCACTTTCTTGCATGAGTTTAAAATGAAATAACGAAAATTCTATGATGTAGGAAAAAGAAACGAATCTGATAAATACCCCTCGGTATTCAGCATTTCCCCCAGGTTATGAGCTACCAACAAATATTGCAATAATTACACTTCAGGTAAATTTTGCATTCTTTTCGAGAGGATGATGAATATTTTAAGGTTTATTTCAAGTAGATTGTTTTTAGCACAGGAACTGGAGGATAAGCTTACTTTATTGCGTTTAGCACATCTTTATGAGGTAAATTTGAACTTTATATAAACTGAACCATTTTGTTTGTACAAAACTATGGTCTGAAATTGTAAAATTATAAAAACATTTGGCAAAATGTCTGTTGTCCTATATTCTTGTGCAGATTGGAGAAGATGACAAGTTTTCAACCCTCGCAAGAGTTGATCTTCAAAAACTATTTCCAGGACGGAAGGTATACTCTTTTGCAAATGGACCTTACTAGCTTCTAATGCCCTATTTTTTCATGTGGATATCCAATTACTCCTTTGTAAGATTGATGGCATGTGTTTGTCCTTAGTTGTATAAAGCTTGCCTCAAACATTTATTCCAATGCGCTGCCTTCGTACAACCAAAAAATCATATTTATGCATGTCATAAATGCAATTTTTCATATTTAAGGATAAATCTACTTTGGCAACATGTGTCTACTAAAAACTCATTAAAGTGGTTATTATAGATTATCACTCTTTCAGTCCTCTTTGACATTACCTTCTTTATTGATTTGTATACTCTCATCTTTTAACTATTATGTTCAAGCACAAAGAAGCCCATATAACTTGATACTAGAAAAAACATTTGACAAATTTGCAAACAATTGTTCACTTGGTGAAGCAAAAAATGTTTTGTAGTATAGTCTGCCAAACAAGAACCATCTATCTCTATTTCATTGTTGAACACTTGGATATTTGAAAATTTGATTTGCCATTTTGTTTGATTTTATTTCTACATTCTTAAGATTCCACAACATATTATGTTGGTGATTTAGTTCTTCATTAAGTTGTTTTTCAATTGTTATAAATCAAAGGTAAGCAGTCACAAGAAAATTTAACAAACACATTTGTATGTTAGCATGATAGGATCAAGTTAAAAGCATTTTCTAAATTCATAATTATAAGACATTGTTGTCATTTTAATGAATTCAATATGCATAACAATAGAAGCCTATAGAAGCCTTAGTTATAGGTATAACAATAGAAGTTTGTTTTTCAACTTTCAAGGATAGTATTATATGTAATCATTAAATTGGTCACTGATGCAATTTCCAAAACTGAATTCTACTGTATATTTTTTTATTTTGCCTTGTAAGTAAACTTCTTACAAGGGTGTCACAGGAAATCAGTCAAAATTAGTTTCCTTTGGTTCTTTCTACCTCCTCAGAATCAGTATTTTCAGTTCAAAAGTGATAAGGGAACTTGGTTTCTGTTATCTAATATTGAAAGATATGTTGTTTTTGTCATCGCCATATGGTACATGGATTATACAAAAGCTCTACTGGGTCAAAAAAGATTAACCTTTTAATGTTGAAATTTAAAATGGTCTTTAGATATTATAAAACAACTAGAAAGCCTGAGGACAATAATTGGAAACTTTTTGAGAAGGATGTCTTTTCAAATTATTAATATTTTTTCAAGTCAATACAAATTACAAACACTGGAGAACTTAGTTCAATGAAGATATGACTAGTATTGATCATGGAATCGTGAGTTGATCTCCAACAATTTTGGTAGGCTTAACAAATGCAATAAATGAGAATGATAAATTTAGGCTTTCTATTTGTCCTATTTAGCAAAACCTCAATTGTTGAGTATATATTGTTCTAAAGTTCATTCCTTGATGGCTGTTGACATTTATTGGTGATTTTTGAAGAGGAATATTGAAGTCAGTCATATACATCTTGGTGGCAAACCAGAAATAAATGTTCTTGAAATAGATATATGAAACAGCAAGTGAACACTCTGGGTACTTGTAGTTGATTTCTCAATATTATTTTGTTATTTTCTTTTTGATGTTATTAATTAATGCCTTTTAAAAAATTTGAAGTTCAAATATGTAAACTTATATTATCGAGGCATGTGAACTGAGGGGACTTGCACCCTGCTTTGTCTATTGGAACATGTCACGTCAACAAGATGGATGTCATATTATTTGACCTAGTTTCATTGTGTTATTGTATCTCTTAAATAGTTTGTCCCGGCTTGTCCATACGAATTCCTTTATGCTTCTTCACATGAGCTCACTACATTAAACAATTTACTGCTATGATTTTGCATGGACAAAAACCATCCCAATTTAATGTTTCTAGGTTATACCATCCCAATATCATGTGTTTGATTAAATATGTTATCATGTGTTTGATATAACCATATTATCTCCAATCTTCATCGCTGTGCTATTTTGGTCAATTTTTACTTTTCATTTCCTATGATAACCATTGAGAAAATAAACACACTTTCCTTGAAGGATGGAATAAGGTCTTGAAAACATAATCATAACTATTTAAAATGTTGTAGACAACAAGCCATGCATAACATACGATTACCCTTTATTGCTGGTATTTTTCTTCTAGAGAAATCTTTAATGGGCAGTTATTATAAAAAATACAATTGAACATATCATTATGGCTTTATTTAATTTAATATTTTCCTTTTAGGTCCTTCCATGATCTTTACTCTCCCATCGCTCATTCCCTTCTCATGGGTGATTGACCCTATGTATTGAATCATTTATATATACATTAGGGGATTAAAAAAATTGCATGTACACGTTCACATTTTCTTTGAGTCAGAATATGAAGAATAGTAGGAAGCTATGGTCTCTTTAATGGGTTTAGATAGTAGAGTCAAAGATTAAATGGTATATTTTCTCTAATTGTTGAAATATTTGTTTTGCGTGATTTTTTAGATTGAAGAAGTTGTCGAGCTCAATCTTTTTGTGGTTCAGGAAAAGTCAGAAATGACATCATTGGACTGGCGAATTGAAGGTGAAGAGAATGATATGCATGAGCCATCTAAGAGAAACAAAATAATGAATGAAGAATTTATTGTGGAATTAGCACCTATGGAAATCAGAACCATTCAACTTGAGTTTGATGACTAAGGACTATGTGAGTCCTGTATGAAATTTTTTACAATAGTTAAAAGAACCCATGATTGTCAATTTTTTATGACTCGAGAACCCCTCTAGCCCTTCAGGCTCACCAAAGGCTACATACCCACAATTGAATCAACTATTCCTCCAAACACCTAAGATGGACCAAAATGGTGTAAACAAGGTGGTTTCAACAAGAATCAATCATTTTTGATAGCCTTTACAACACCTATTGACCACAACCTTCAAATCTGCCTTCTAGCCCTATGAGCCCCAATTAGCCCTGCTGGACCAGTTTTCTCCCTTTTTCTTTGACTTTTTCCAAACAAATTGAGAAAAAAATTACAATTTTAGACACCCTTTTCAGGTTTATTTAACATATGTAAACTTCAATGGTGACTCCTTTAGACCAGTCTTAACTTCCTTCACAAGGTACCCTCCTAATGGCATCAAAATCAAGCAAATAACAAAGCAACTATATCATTCTCTTATCCTCATCACTCCAAACTTTCATCATAGTTATAATATGGAAAAATATGACTAAATCCAAGAGATTTTAGTCCTATTCCACAAGGAACGCCCAAAACACTCATTCAATGCCTTCAAACCCTTGTTGCATAGGGTTTCACCAATCACCTATCTCCACTAACCTTGGAGACCAAATAATGGTTCATACACCTTCTCTTTGATGCCCTAGGACATCTCAAATCATTAGATAACCTTCTTGTACAGCTCAATATGCTGTTGTCATACTATTCCCACCAATCCACCATGGGACATTTCCATTGTTTTCTCCAAACTTGCTGTCTTTGCACTAGTGCTACATCAAAACTTGTTAGATTTATATTGTACATGTTAGTAACATGCCTCCCATGAAGTCTGGGCCCTTGAATTCATGGGAGGTTCATCTATTTAAAGAAAACTTTTGTCTGTCACAGGAAAAACTCAAGAAAACAGCCTGAAATGAACCAACAGTCGTATATGCTGCTTCAAAACAAAGTGTTATTCATTCAATAATGAGTAAAATGTGTTTAAATACCCTTCTAATTCATGTATTTGATAGTCCCAAACAAAAAGAAGTTCAATACATTGAATGGAACAACACCAAAATGAAATTTTATTGCTTGCTTTCATAACAGTCCGTACAACAGGCTTTTTTTCTCCCTGTCCCCCTCCATACAATGGATCCTTTAGACATTTAATGACCCCTATCTACCTACCTCAACCAACTTTAGATAGTTGGGAGGTTTAATTAATCCTAAAACCTGTTAAAACTAATTTCCCTCCAAAAAGGTAATATGACCGTTTACATTCAAATTTAAATTAATAAACTTTATTTTATGCATTTTATGACTATTTTGACTTCCCAACTTACTCCATTGACCTACACATGGTCCAATGTATTTATTGAATGCTTCTAAACATGAAAAATACTCAAATCTAATCCTATTGGACTCTTTCACCTATTACATTGCTTTGATCACTTATTACATTGTATGTTGAGTCTATTACATTGTATTGGTCCTTAGACCTCTATCATGACTTTTACATTGTTTATTGAATCCAACACTATCATAAGCCATTATAGGCTTCAAAAATTGCCAATCAACTTGTCTTGATACCATCTTCTCCTTCTTAGTTACTGGATTCCTCCTTTGCTCAGATGCTCTTCTAGATGCCCCTGCATCAAATATGCTTTAAAAAAGTCTTTCTTCTTGGTTGGGATGAGTCTATTATTGGCCTATCCATGGAAGCCTCATTTTTAACCTGTTTAGGGCATTTTGTCCCTACAACATATCTGGTTTATACTTCCCAAGTCACCACTAGAGTCTTCAAATCTAGATATTTTGCACAAGGTTAGGGCACCATTGCCAGTCATTTAAAACATGGTTTTTTCTTTAATAGATGATTTTTATCATTAATATTTGTGTGCTTACAAACCCTAATGTTGTTTCTCCAAGAACCCTAAATTGGAAATCTGTAGATGGGGTTTGGTGTTAAGAAATAATACAAGATTCATGTGATAAGTAAGAGATATTTTCCATAGCAAGCCAAATTGTGATATTGCTATCAGGATTCAACTGTGTAGTTTTTTGAGTCAAACTCATTGACCTGTGATTCATGAGTAGTGGTTTACATGAACCCATCTCTCATGAGAATGAATGGAACACTTAGCACTCATTGGCTCTAGGTGATGCTTATGGAGGTGAAGCACCGGGACTTCCCGGGAGGTCGTCCATCCCAGTACCACTCCAGCTCAAGCATGCTTAACTACGGAGTTTCCTCCATGGTTAAACCCACTCTGCTTGCATCCTCATTTGCAAAACCTTCACCAAGTGTTGTGCCTTATGAACCATTCATTAGAAAGCCCCTTAAGCTCTTCAATTAATAAGTAGGAGATATTTTCCACAGCAAGTCAAATTGTGATATTGCTATCAAGATTCAACTGTGTAGTTTTTTGAGTCAAACTCATTGATCCATGATTCATGAGTAGTGGTTCACATGAACCCATCTCTCATGAGAATGAATGGAACACTTAGCACTCATTGGCTCTAGGTGATGCTCACAGAGGTGAAGCACCAGGACTTCCCGAGAGGTCACCCATCTCAGTACTACTCCAAGTCAAGTGCACTTAACTACAGAGTTTCCTCCATGGTTAAACCCACTCTGCTTGCATCCTCATTTGCAAAACCTTCACCAAGTGTTGTGCCTTATGAACCATCGATTAGAAAGCCCCTTAAGCTCATCAATTGGTTGATAAGGCACAACACTTGGTGAAGGTTTTGCAAATGAGGATGCAAGCAAAGTGGGTTTAACCATGGAGGAAACTCCCTAGTTAAGTGCGCTCAAGTTGGAGTAGTACTGAGATGGGTGACCTCTCGGGAAGTCTTGGTGCTTCACCTCTATGAGCATCACCTAGAGCCAATGAGTGCTAAGTGTTCCATTCATTCTCATGAGAGATGGGTTCATGTGAACCACTACTCATGAATCATGGGTCAATGAGTTTGACTCAAAAAACTACACAGTTGAATCTTGATAGCAATATCACAATTTGACTTGCTGTGGAAAATATCTCCTACTTATTAATTGATGAGCTTAAGGGGCTTTCTAATGAATGGTTCATAAGGCACAACACTTGGTGAAGGTTTTGCAAATGAGGATGCAAGCAGAGTGGGTTTAACCATGGAGGAAACTCCGTAGTTAAACATGCTCGAGCTGGAGTGGTACTGGGATGGATGACCTCCTGGGAAGTCCCGGTGCTTCACCTCCGTAAGCATCACCTAGAGCCAATGAGTGCTAAGTGTTCTATTCATTCTCATGAGAGATGGGTTCATGTAAACCACTACTCATGAATCACAGGTCAATGAAAAGAACTCAGTCTATAACATTTTTTTTATAAAAAAAAATTCGCATTGGTCAAAATTTTGACCAATGCTAAAACCAATTTCAACCAACGATTGGTCAAAATTTCAACCAATGGACCAAAAAATTGACGACGAATCCATACTTTCCACCAATCCAATGGTTGAAATTTTGACCATTTGATTGGTGGAAAGTATGGATTCGTCCTCCATGGTTTGGTCCATTGGTTGAAATTTTGACCAATCGTTGGGGCAATCACTGGTTGAAATTTTGACCATTAGAAAAAATGACGGTGATTTTTTGAGCCTGGGATATAGTCAAAATTTTAACCTATGTTTTGGTCAAAATTTTGACTAATAGTAGACACGTCAAAAATTCGATGAAAAAAGAACGACGAGAGTATTGGTCGTAAATTTGACCAATTACTGTCGAAATTTCGACCAATTTTCGTCAAAATTTGAAGTCAAATTTACTAGTGGTCTGACCCTCTCAAAGTGGTGATTTGACAACGGAAACAACATCCTGGCAGCTTTGCTCCTCTATCTCTCACACTCTGATCTCCAAATGACAAGTGTGCACAATGAGCTTATTGTGGACCCCTTAGCCCTATTTATAGCCTGTGGACCCTATATGCTTGGTGTGTGGACCCTACCTCTCATTTTCATTCCGTTTCACCCCATTTTCACCCACCTTTTCTCCTGTTTCTTTCGTGAGATTGATTATCTAAAACAAAAACATAAAAAAATACAAAATTAAAAATTAAAAAAAATTCTAATTATCTTTTTTATTAATCAATCTCTCGAGGGGGCATGCTTAGGTCATTTCAGACATTGTCTGGGGCAGGGGCAAAATACTTGAAATTTTCTTTGAAACAATGTGACATGCACATTATTTCAAAGAGGGGCAAAATGTATACACTTAAAAATGGCTTCATTAATTAATTAAATATTTATTATTTAATTGATATTGACTTGATAAATTAATTAAATATTTATTATTTAATTAATATTTATTCCTCTATTTGTTAAATAAATTATTCAATTTATTTAGTAAATTCACTATAGTTTATTCTTCTATCCTAAGTTTTCTAATTAGTCTTATTAAAGTGATTTAATTAAATATACAATCACCTAAATATGACTAAGTTTCCTAGTCCACCTCATCTACCCAGTCATTTGACACATCATTTTGGCTAAAATAAATAATATTTATTAATTATTTATTTGTAATTATCCTCACCCACACGTGCCCTATTCCTAAGGGGCTTCTCAGGCCACCTCTAAGGGTCAAAGGTGACTCATAGGACACTTGTACAAAGAGTCCTCATGAGGAAAAGGTCTCTCCCTCTTTCTCTCTTTGGTCTTTGTGAGACACTTGACATGTGTCTTTCCCTTCCACCTTCTTCTCCTCCATGTCAATGTGAGAGGAACATCATCCCTATTCTCCCTCTCACATTCCAACTACATCCCCCTTTCTCTCAACTCCTTCAACCAAGTCAATCCTAGCCCTAGGATCTTCCACCTTTCATTCTCAACCGTAGGATTGTGCCACCTAGGCCTAGATCCTCCAAAAATCTATAAAAGGAGCTTCATTTCCCCTTTGTGAGCTAATAGGTATTTTTGTAATAGACATTCAAGCAATCAAGCATCCAAGCATTCTAAGAGAAAATAATCCATATTATCATCATTTCATTTGCATTCCATCCATTAGATTGCATAAGCTATTGTGCACTCATTTCATAAAATCTCCACACTTTGGTAGCATCTTGGGAGAAGGCTTCATTTGGAAATATGAGAGCTCAACCTCTACAAGAAATCAAGGCTAGGAGGACAATGGAGACAAGCTGCATGGTAGGTGAAGGTAGTTGATTTAGTTTCATCATTTTATAGTTACTTTGTATTCTTCATTATGTTGCATTAGATTGATTTATTGGCTTTCAATATTTAATTTATCATCTCTAGTTATTAGACATCTAATTTGCATACACATACATACATGCATAATTAATCTTAAACAATTAATTACCTTTCTTTTGTCGACACATGAAGAAGGAACCCCCTTGTGCCCCCCACTGACATCAGCTGTAGCCTGCAAGAGTATAATAAGATGACAATATATTAGTAAATGTATGAATTTTATTGCTCTAATTGATAAAGATTTAAGCATGTACACCAAATGATATAAAAAAAACTAATGGGTACATAATTTATAATATACCATATAGGTGTCAAGGCCAAATGAAATAGCCGAAAGTGTGGAGTCATCCACCTATCTCAACTCCTCCTCTATCATCGATTGAACATAAATGGAAAAAATATATATACATAAGTGCATGCAATCATTAAAACTAATCTAAATAAATAAATTATTTTTAAATTAAATAAGTCATGAGACAAATTTATTTATAATGTTTACTCTTACCATATCAACAGGAGTCCATGGCTTTGCGTACCCCTCCTCAGCACTCTCATGAGACATAGATGCTCCATGAGGTGTTGCAGCCTCTGCAGCTGCGTCTCCTATATCCTCCTCACCAATAACATACTGATATGTATTAGCATCAGTAAGCGGTCCGAGGCACAAATTCTTGCACATAATGCAAGTATGGGCCAAACATACATGTGAACTGCTACCAGATGTCGATGCGCCAACATCATCCACACCAGGAGGCAACAATGACCTGGTCTGCATGATCAACTGATCACACAACAAATGAATGGCCCTAATACTCTATGAGGTAGCCTCTGCAATGATATCGGGATGCTGCACTAGAGGAGGGGGTGTGACATTAGTGGGGGGGACAAAGCTAGTGGCCTTTTTGCATTGGGCAAATGGCCTAGTCTGAGGAGCTCCTCTACCTATGCCCATGTTGGGCCTCATGCTCCAATAATTAACATTGTGACCAAGCACAAACTCAGCATACAATTTTTTATGAAATAGAAAGGGAGCTCCAAATTTCTATGGGGCGGTTTATCAAAAACCATCCACCAGCGATCCCAAAAGTGTGTGTGCATTGCTTCATTTGTGCACCATTTTATTGACAATTTGAGCTTTTTGGGGTCAAATTTTAATCTGGTTTTAGGATTAACAAAAAGGGAGGCTATATCTTCCTTAGTTATATTAAGGGCTGCAACCCCATCATGGTCAAGCTCATCATCAAATTGGGCGTGCATATCATCACACCAATGAAGAGCAGCATTATGTTGTTGTGTAAGGGTGTCAATGTTTTCAACAATGGTATTTAGGGTGGCAAGCATAGGAGCTAACGTAGGTATATTCTGATACGTGTTTTTGAAGCCCCGTATAGTGTTCAAGTTCTCCTATATCAAATCCTCTAAAGATTGAGGGGTTTGAAGTGGTTCTGGATTGTTTTGGGGATCGTTATTTGGTGGGGGAGGGTTATTATCTTCATTGTTGTTAGCCATGCTTGATTAAATAATAAACAAATATAAATTTCAAATTGATTTCATATATTGTTAAAAAAATCAATACAAAACCCCATTTTAACCAAAAAAACTACATTTAACATGAAAATGAAAGAAATTAATCAAGATATAGCAAGAATTTACTTACCGGATAAATTGTGGAGTCAAATTTGTTGTTGGAGAAATCAGGTACCCAAAAATATCATGTATATAGGATATTTGGAGCCGCTTTCTAAACTCAAAACGTGGAGAGAAATGATGAAAATGGCTCACGGGTTTTGATTTATGCCATAGGTTTTGGGTACCCAAACAAATTGGGTACTCGATTAGGCTTGTGATTTGGTGCTAGGTTTGCCCAGGTGTACTGACACCCAGACCTACTTAAAGGTCAACATACATTTTCATGCGCTTTTGGATGACTGAAAAGTGGATTTTTTTACATCGCCACTTTTTGGCCCCTCATGATCTTGCACATACCCTGAAGCTTTTAGTGTTCCAACTTGCACATATTCTAACTAAAACATTCTATGAGCTTTGAGACATATTTTTGAACTAGAGAAAAAGCATAAAAAATAGTTACAAAAGACCATGATACATTTTTGCAAACTTAGATATCACAAGGGGGCCAAAATAGTGAGCTAGGAAAAGGTATAGAGTTTCCGTGCTCTAAACCTCATGACCTTGTGAACTTCAATCTCCTCAAGCTTGCACAAAATACTTTCCATTATCCTAATCACCTCTGATGAAAGGCGGGCCTCAATTGCCCCAGCTAAGTCTTTGAAAGAACCATAGTTAAGTAAGTTTCTATAAAGAACCTCACACTCTTTTCTATCCTATTTTCTTGAATTGAAAGGTCAAAAATAGTGTTGTGAGAAAATGAAATTCCATGACAATGAAATTATTCTCATTTTAAAACAGAATATTTTGAAACAAACATTTATATAAAATTCTTACTGAACTCATCTTAAATGATCACTCACCAAACGTTTCAGTAAAAAAATGGAAAACTATTGGCCTATAAGTCTGTTTGGATTATCGTGTTTACATTAAGAAAGTTTTGAGGAAAATCCTACAACTCCGATGTTCAATACATAAAGCACACATAAGAGCATTTGAGCTAATAAAACTACCATGATAAAATTCCTTGTGCCAAAAATCATTGCGTAGTATGAGATTAAATTTTTTTATATCATCAATGATATCACAAGTTATACCATAGGAAAGTCCTAAAGAGCCAAAAAAATCTATCCTCTTAAAGAATTCATCCTCAAGATATTATCACATGAATAAAAGTAATGGTACATTTACAAAGTCTCATTAATATTCAAAGTATCAAGCTTGCTACATGAGCTCCATGTGAACAAGCAAATGAGAATCATATAACTACAAATCCCAATATGTGCTTCCTCTCCTCACATGAGCATTCTCAACTAAGACAACCTAAACAACTACTCAACTAAGACAACCTCCCCTTTCAAGATATTTTGATGGATATCCATTTTTGTGTTCCAAAGCTCCCATTTTCGCATAGGCGGGAATAATGTTGGCTTTACATCCTCCAATTTCATTTCCTTGGGAAGATGTCGGCTATTGGTTTACACATGCAAATCTTTTGGCTGTTAAGATACCTCATAAAGTTGACACGAATCCCAAATGTGGCCGCTGGAAGGATACACAGTAACAAGTGATGAGAGTGTGACTACTTCTGGCAAAGAGCACTAAAAAATGACTCGTGAGAGAAATTCTTAGGTGTAAGACATATACAAACTTATACAACCAAATCAAATGCAAAATAATGAACAATGAAATAGAGTTAAAATCTACACAATGAACTCATGAAATATTCATTCTAATTCATCATAGAGTCATTACAACAATGTCTCAAACTGAGAATACATCAATTGAGAAATATGCATTCGAAACTAAAAATATACTGATCTACAATGACAAGTACACATAAGAAACAAGATAAAAAATTTCTTTATTTAAAATCACATTTCTTCTCAACATTTCCATCTCTATAAACTCCTTACAACTCCTTACAACTATAACAAAATGAATTATTCCCCTCAAACAAAAACTACGTCCAACTCTTCCATCTTGCCAAAATCTTGAATTTTCTTCTTCAATTTCTCAGAAAAACCCTTCTTCCCCAAAACTCTCTTACTCCAAATCTGCACACCAAGAAAATGCTACCCAAACCAGAAAAGAGGCACCCCCAAAATCATTAATTGCAAACCAATTAAAATTGATCAAATTTAGAGCTATTTCAGGACTCCCCTTCTCACAAGTAGTGGCTCTATTTTAAAAATCCTCTCGACTCCCTTTGGACGTCTAAATTCCCGACTACTACCATTTTATCAAAAGACATAAATGCTCAAAATCTAATGCCTACTAATTTCAAACTTGAAGTTCCCTCCTAAAATGGATGCCCCTACATCAAATAAGAACATAAGACAGAGAATCCTAAAGATTAAAATAAGTACTCGTAAGCCTATAATCATGTTTGATCCTACTCACTTTTGCATAGCATGTTTGAGATAATTATAAGAACAAGAGTCGAAGTATTTTAAAGATTAAAATAAATACTCTCAGTTCTTTGAGGTTGTGCAATTTCTAAACAAGAAAGCTAATATGGACATTTACTAATGTACGTCAATAAGATAAAGTTAGAAAACTCAACTAATGGGTCCTCTTGATTACATTGTACAATCTCATGAAAGAGGAAAGCCCATGTGAAATAATGATAGCCCTTCCTCTCACTTTACAGAGAAAATTTACCATAACTCCTTCACAATTTGTCAAGATTCAAAAGTGCAATAAGATTTAGACAAAAACTCCACAAAATCTTATCTATAAATAACAGTTATCAAAGTTATTTGTTGATACCATTAAAAGATTGAGAAATGCATGGTTCAATAAAGATGCATTTGTCGTACCTTATGGTTAGTAGTGATTGAAATCTTAAGCTGTTCTGATGCTGTTTTGTTGGTCCTCTTATGACAATATTTTGATTGATTTATATTAATATATTCCTTTACATTTAAAAATTTTAAAGAAAAAAACACCAACCTTGTATCTCAAAATTATTTATAGAAATCCGATATCATTAACAGATTGAGAAACCCAAACATTGTATCTGGTGACGCATCGAGGACTTTGGAAGCTAAATTTGACGGAGAGAATTTTATTCGTACCAGCTTAGTTAGAATCATATTCGTGGTTTAAAATCTATCCATCAGTGTACATCCTTTCATGGCAACTTGCAAACAAAGGAGCTTATATGAACAGTTAATACTGTAGTTGTACATAGATATTATGCATATATATTTGACAATGTTAAAAATTCTCCAATGACATAGTCCAACATTGTAACAGCCTTTAATGGCAATTCTTGTCCCCTTAATGCTATAGTCATGGGTCCGTCGCCTCTAATATCCTCCAGGTCTGATTCCTTTAAGTACTGCACGAAAAAAGATTTAATGTCGATAAAGAAGATCGACTCAGAATCCAGACTGAATGGGAACACTAGAAAAGTGGAAGAGGACTAAATTCTTATAGTTGTAGGGGTTTTTTTGATGAATGGTTCATAAGGTACAATGTTTGTTCAAGGTTGTAAGCAAAGTGGGTTTAACTATGGAGTAAACTTTTTAGTTAAGTGCATTTGAACTGGAGTAGTACTGGGATCACCTTTCATTCATTCTCACCAGAGATGTGTTTTATTCATTCTTACCAGAGATAGGTTCTTGTGAACTACTACTCATGAAACATGGGTCAATGAATTTGCTTCAAAAACTACACAGTTAAATTCTAATAGCAATATCACAATTTAACCTGCTGTAAAAAAATATTAACAGAAAAGATTGACTTCGACTTGGAACACCATAACAGTGGAAGAGGACGAAACCTCCAAGAAAAATTCCCATTATTGTTCAATTTAGTCCAAAATTTATCCACTGGCAACCATTTAAAAATCATCCAATTTGAATCATTTCATCCAATTTGAATCAATCAGCTGAAAATATTTCCTGTTGATTTGGAATTTTCAATTCATGGTGAAAATTTAGTATTGTTCAACTGACAAAACCTTGTCTACGCTGCATTGACCTATCTGTAAATAAAGAATAGGAATCTACTCAAAGCCCTCTTGATTATTCAATCTAAGTCTGATATCTTTAGTTGCATCTATTTTAATAAGTTTTTTTGAACAATCCACCATTTTTAAAAGTATTTTTTGATAGGACATTGGGTCTGCAAAACTAAACAAGAAGTTGTTGAGATCTTTGACCTCGTATGGCAATTTCCCTTCTCTATGTTTTTTTTTTCTTTGATGTAAAAGCTCAAATGGCCCCAGTCATGGTGCATCTTATTGAAGTCCAGATTGCTTACATGAGTTTGCAAGACAAGTTTGTCTCTTCCAGTCAATTTGGCCTCTTTCGGGTTAACAAGGTTTTTCAAAGATAAGGTAAATTTTAATTTGATGATTATGTTTATGGTCATTGTAATTAGTTCATAAGTTTTTAATTGTAGATTTGTTTTTGTATTTTTATGTCAAAAAACTACCAAACAAGTTTTCCCAAACTATAAGTTGTCCATTGGTCTGCTTTATTGGTTAACAATGGACTCATCAGAAAGAACTCACCAGAAAAATGGAAGAGGAGGAAATTCCTATCATTGTAAGGGCTTTTTGATGAATGGTTCATAAGGTACAACACTTGTTTAAGGTTTTGCAAATGGAGTTGTAAGCAAAGTGGATTGAACTATGGAAGAAACTTCTTAGTTAAGCGCACTTGGATTGGAGTAGTACTGGGATGGATGACCTATCCTGGTGCTTCACGTAGATGCAATGAGTGTTAAGTGTTCCATTCATTCTAAGGAGAGATGGGTTCTTGTGAACCACTACTTATGAAACATGGGTCAATGAATTTGACTAAAAAACTACATAGTTAAATCCTACTAGAAATATCACAATTTGACTAGCTGTGGAAAACATTTCCTATTTATCAATTGTCTAATTTAATTTAGAATTTAAAAATCATTGTCCAATTTGAATCTTTTAGCTGAAAATATTTCCTCTTCATAAGGTTGATTTGGAATTTTTTAATTCATGATGAAAATTTAGTATTGTTCAACTAACAAACCTTAACTGCATTGCATTGACCTATCTAAATATAGAATGAGAATCTACTCAAAGTTCCCTCATCATTCAATCTATCTAAATCTTTAGTTGCATCCAATTTAATAAGTTTTTTTCTATGTTACCCGGGGACGCATTCCCTACCCTAAGCCTCGCGTTTCTGAAACCGTCCTCATTTCGGGGACTTGGGGACGATCGAAAACATTTCCAATTCGTCCCCACCCAGGTAGGAAAATTGAAAACGCGTCCCCAAAACATCAGAAATGGTCAATGCGTTTCTAGCTGGCGTTGACCATCCCGGGGACTCCGTAGCCATTTCCCATCCGTCCCGGGGACTGCTTGAAGTTTCCGATTCAAAATAAGATTTAATTAAAAAAAATAGTAATTATTTATGATTTTTTGCCCATTCGTGGGCCGCACACATTGGAAGTCGTTAAAATAATTAAATATGTTATGTTTAACATAACATATGTTGAAAGTTTATTTTTTTGGAAATCATTATAAACTTAGCATCCAACTATGACTGAAAATTCAAACATATGTTCAACAAACCAGACCTAAAAATGATTGTAAATTATACTTTTATTTGATATTCATATCGCAGGCCTGGAAATGAATGTCACTGTGTAGTACCCTACCCCTAGTCTGATTTTATAAATATTATGATTACTTTACGATGATAGATTATATGTTAGGAAATCATTGATGCGTATGGTTTTATTGACCCCATACTTGCATGTGTATGGTTGATGTGTTTGTTTTATACTTCTGTTTGTCGTGCTTGATGTGGTTGAGGGACAGAGTTGTAGTTACTTGCTTGCAAGATCCACACGATCGGCCGATCCCCACCATTGTCTATTATATATTTATATATGTTTGTACATGTGGGTATTGTATGCAGGTTCGCAGGTACCAAGCATCGTCTTCCCTAAATTGTCAAGATGAGCATGCCCTATCACAATATCTCAAATGGTAAGAGAGGGGAGATAACACGGATCCAAAACCCTAACCCAAACCCATTTATCCTAGGTATTGGATAAGTATATGATGTCTACCCTATCCGAATTTGTCAAGTTGTCAAAGTTCATGGATCCCTTCTTTGATTTTGTATGTTTATTTGATGATCTTGATTTATTGTTGTTTGATTATGCGATTTTTCTATAGTCATGGAAAGTAATATTATATTTGGAAAAATAATATTAAATTTATTTCCTATGTTTTGTATGATTAATAATTAATTAAAAATCAAATATCAGGTTATTTGGTTTTAATTAATTAATTATGTGAAAATAAGATTATTATGGTTCATTAGATATTAAATTGTTAAATTGTATATTTTAATGATGTTAGGAATATTAAATTATTTAATAATAGATTTTATTATTAACATGTGCTTTATTGAGTTTGAATGTGATTTGTTTGAAAAGGTGACAACTTTTCTTTAGGAGACTAAGTTGAGTTGTGCACAATTAAATATATTTTAATTATTAATTAGTATTTTTCTCTCAACTAAAGAGGGAGAGTTTGATTAGGAGTTCTTTTGTGAGTCATCTAGGGTTTGCATGAATGGTGGAGTTGAATCCCCGATAGGGAGAATTGCATTCCTTTGAGATTAGACAGGTTTCTTTGGAGGAGGATTTTGGGAGAGCTTGTGTGCTTGAGATTTGGAGGCTTCTTGGTTTGTTGTGGTTGCTATTTGTTTGGGCTTGATTGTGCATCTGGTTCTAGTTTCTGCTTTCATCATAGTTTTCAGATCTGCAAACAGGATTGGATTTGGAAGAAATCTCACTCTCAGATCTTCAACAGGGGTTTCAGTACAGTTTCTGGCATTGGATTCAAGGTAGGATCTAAAATTCTTGTTGTGTGTGTGTTATGTTATTTCATCTGGTAAAATTCTGTGTTTGAGTAGATCTAGATTAGTCTCTTTAGATTTGTATGCATTCTTTGATTCGGGGTGTTAGAGAAACCCTGGATCTGTTCTTTTATATTTTTATGAAGATTTGGCATTGTACTGTTATGCTGGTGAAATTTTATCAAAAGTTTGTTTATGGTTTGCTTGTAAGTTGAAAAATCAAATCTGCTATATAGTTAGACTATAGAGTTGAAAGAAAATTAATCCCCTTTTGGAAAGAAAATTCAATTTGAATTAAAAACCCAATTTGGGTATAAAGTTAATTCTGGTGAAAATTATTAGTCTCTGATTAAAATTTACAATAAAAAATAATTATACCTGGAAAAGACAAAAGAAATTGATTAGCCAATGAGAGACAATTTGTATGCAATGAGCAGAAGCAATAACAATTAAATTACAAGAATGTATAAGACAAATTCCCATGTGTGTTGGTGCAAAGGGGGTAAATTTCCATTTCTGGAAATATGTTTTAAGGCTTGTACATTTCCATTTTTGAAGACAGTGCTTTTTTTTAAAAAATGCATAGATAATATTCTTATTAATGTTAAAAAAATTATATATTCCTTAAAATATGACAAACTTTATCTCTTTGTATTGTTTCGAAAAGTTTCTTTAAAAAAAAAAAAGCTATTAAAAAAAAAAGTTCCTTTTGATTTGTTTTGGGGCAGGGACCACTTGTCCCCTACCCCCACGCGACACGGGCCTGCAGAGCCGTGCTACGCATGGTTCTGCAGAGGTGTGGGCGCGGGCCACGTGCCCCCCACTTGGTACTCCCCATTCGCATAATATATATGCGATGGCTTTTGTTTAAATTTGATAAAAAAAATAAAAATTGTTATTAATAAATTTACTTTATTAATTTTGTTAATTAATAAAATTTATTAACTAATTTTATTTGTTTTGTAATATAGTTTGGTTATTAATAATTTATTTAATAATATATTTTAAATAAATTTATTTATTATGAATTTTACTTAATAAGTTTATTTCCATAAATAGATTTAAATTTTATTTATAATTTTTTTATTAATAATTTATTATTGGATAATAATAAATTTCATTAGTAAATTTTATTAAATATTAATAAAACATGTTGATAATTATTATTTAAAATAATAATTGTTTTTATTGGAATAAATCAATGCTGATAAACTTTATGACTAATAACCTTTATTCTATAATGATTAGAGGTATTTTTTAGAATAACAGGATTTTGTATAGGATTTCATCATTGTTTTATTATGAAATTATTGATCTATGTATACTAAGTGATTGAATAAACTTTATATAGTAAGTTGATGAAGTATGATTGACAATAGATTAGGTTAAAATTAATTGATTGAATTGGGTTATTCATTTAATTTAACCTAAGTATGAAGAGTATCATGTGTTGCAATTATGTGTACAAATTGGACTTTTATTAAATGTTGAATGTGTGAGTTATCTTATATTTTTATATGCATCTATTCATATTGAAATTGGTTGTTTTATACAACATGATTTTGTCTTTTCTAATTGTTTGGATTATCAGTTTTATGGGTGCTAGAAGACCTAGGAAAGACAGAGGCTTGGAATTTTATCTTCTATGTTCATGTTGTTTCTTTTATTCGATGAGTGTGTGTATTTCGATTATCATTTCTGTCATGACCATTTGGGCTCATGTTGTATTGAGTTTTGCTTCATATTCTATAGAGGAGAATATGGTATTGACTGTTTATGTCTGATCCACGGGATCATGTGTATATTTTTTTTGTGAATACTCTGAGATTGTTTTGTGATATCACGGTTATGTGAGAACCAGTATGTTCATGTTATTTTGTGGAACAGTCCTGAGGGACATTGTTATCTTTTTGTGATCTATGTGAGATTTGTGAGCCTAGGGTAGTTTACCTAGATATTTAGTAAGAGGTGGCTTGCAATAAGTATCGGGGCCCACAAGTGGCTGTTAGGATCACTTATTGTTAAGTATCTTAATCAAGTGATAACTAAATATAAAATTGAGAGATTTAAAAATGAACCTAAAAAGATATGGTTTCCTCGCCCTGGTTTAGTGCTAGTACAAACTAAGGTGGGAATGGAGAAGATGACTAGCCCCCTTTTAAGGGATGAGTTGGCATAGTTGATGACTTCGTCAGTACAAGAGGTCATTGACACCGTGTAAGGTCACTTGGGTACCGAGATCCAGCAAAATTACCAAGACAAAACTTAAGGGTTAGACGTACATAATGACATCTTCCTATGCATAGTCTAGTTATCCTACATGTGTCAGTTGTCTCTGGATTAGTGAGTCTTTCATGACATTATTACTTTTTCACCTTGAGTTATAGAGCTTTTAGGATCCTTTCCTTAGCTTGATCTGTTTGATGTTTTTTATCTGAGTGGGATCTGTTGTTATCTCCTCAGCATGGTGGGAGTGGACCATTTAGGTTCACAAGGTTGGGTGGTAGTGATTCTTTTACCATTTGAGATTCCAACGTTCATGTACTGGTGCTGGATGATTCCTGTAGCAGTTGTTCCTTCTTGATCTTCATTGCTGGAGTTGTACTCTTCTTCTTCTTCTTCTTTGCGACCTTGTATTTTTGTATCAGTTCTTCAGATTTATCATGTGTACTTTTCAGTTATTATATTACATACCCTGCAACATGTGTAGTGGATGTAGATTTATGGATACCTTATGGTACCATTTGTATTTATGTCATCTTCTATGTGATGTTGTTTTATCTTTCATTTGTTTATATGAGTTTTACAATTGTACCTAATCTAAATTAATTAATTAATGTTAAAGTAATATTCGTCAAGGAACTCTTGAGAGTTGTAACTTGTGTTGGTTATTGTATTATTATGAGTAAATGGTAATTGCTTCTGCATTGATGTTTATCTTGTATGTTAACTGTTTAAAAAAAATTATTCTGCAAACTTAGATGAATGTTTAGGTTAAGTTCTCTTGGGTTCCCTAGTGGGGCATTACACTTGGTATCAGAGAACCAAGTTCTACACTAGGAACTCTGAGAATTTGTGTGCCCATTAGATGTCTAAACTGTTTAAACTTGAAACCCAACATAGACATATAACTCTTTTGTGTTTGATAACCATTAAATTACAACTAAACATTATGTTTATGATTATTCTTAAATGTCTTTGAGATATCACTTTGCCTAGTGATTCTCATGGGTGATTGAACTATTTATTGCATATGGTTACCTTCTCTAATTCATATAGGGTGAAATACTCTTGGATGTCATGAAGTGATTACTCCCTTGAGTGTGGCTACCCCTAGTCACCTTGTTATTTGGATATTTTATGTTTCATGATTTATTTTTGGTTGATTGATGAATTGTTTGTGTTGTGTATGGGCTAGCATTGAAATTTTTGAACTTTGTTATGATTGGATTAGTCACCTAACTCTCTTTTCGTTATCTATTTTGTAACGCTAGTCACACTTAATTTATTGTTGAAATGGAGATCTCCTATGATTTAATGTTGAACTTATGATTCCCCTTCTTGGGTTTTACCTTTTTGAGTTTTCTGGTGGCTACTCTGAATGTTTGTTATTGTTAGCCTTGTTATGTGATAAGTGTTGTTTCTATCATGTTCATCACAAACCTCTGATAGTATGTATAAGGGAGGACATCACAGAGATCGTACTATATGCACTGTGTGATACTAGAATTGTTGTGTATCTTATAAGATTACCTAGGTGTTGCATTAACTAGATAGATTTTCATGAACTCCTCAATTTTATTATTTGTTATAGATATGAATTTGTTCTTTATGCGATTGAACCTAGATGTTTTCTATGTTGATGAATGAATTAAGGATTTGATTTATTTGAATTGTAAATGAATGATTGATCAATGTGATTTTCAGTTTGTTCCTAAACTAGATATTATACTGTTCTTAATGACTGCATACCATGTTCCTACCTTATGACTTGATTTCAAATGTTATGCTTTGTTTTTAGTAAATACTTTGTATTTGAGGGATATGTATCCTTATCTGTTTGTAGGCTTCCAAGAGTAAGCCTAATCCTAGGGGGGTGGATGTAGTACCCCACCCCTAGTCTAATTTTATAAATGTTATGATTACTTTACAATGATAGATTATATGTTAGGAAATCATTGATGTGTATGATTTTATTAACCCCATACTTGCATGTGTATGGTTGATGTGTTTTTTTTATACTTTTGTTTGTTGTGCCTAATGTGGTTGAGGGACAGAGTCGTAGTTACTTGCTTGCGAGATCCACACGATCGACCGATCCCCACTATTATCTGTTATATATTTATATATGTTTGTACATGCAGGTGTTGTATGCAGGTTCGCAGGTATCGGACATCATCTTCCCTGAATTGTCAGGATGAGCGTGCCCTATCACAACATCTCAAATGGTAAGAGAGGGGAGATAACACGGATTCAAAACCCTAACCCAAACTCATTTATCCTAGGTATTGGATAAGTATCTGATGTCTACCCTATCCGAATTTGTCAAGTTGACAAAGTTCATGGATCCCTTCTTTGATTTTGTATGTTTATTTGATGATCTTGATTTATTGTTGTTTGATTATGTGATTTTTCTATAGGCATCGAAAGTAATATTATATTTGAAAAAATAATATTAAATTTATTTCTTATGTTTTGTATGATTAATAATTAATTAAAAATCAAATATCAGGTTATTTGGTTTTAATTAATTAATTATGTGAAAATAGGATTATTATGGTTCATTAGATATTAAATTGTTAAATTGCATGTTTTAATGATGTTAGGAATATTAAATTATTTAATAATAGATTTTATTATTAACATGTGCTTTGTTGAGTTTGAATGTGATTTGTTTGAAAAGGTGACAACTTGTCTTTAGGAGACTAAGTTGAGTTGTGCACAATTAAATATATTTTAATTATTAATTAGTATTTTTCTCTCAACTAAAAAGGGAGAGTTTGATTAGAAGTTCTTTTGTGAGTCATCTAGGGTTTGCATGAATGGTGGAGTTGAATCCCCAATAGGGGGAATTGCATTCATTTGAGATTAGATAGGTTACTTTGGAGGAGAATTTTGGGAGAGCTTGTGTGCTCAAGATTTGGAGGATTTTTGGTTTGTTGTGGTTGCTTGTTGTTCTGGGCTTGATTGTGCATCTGGTTCTGGTTTATGATTTCATCATAGTTTTCAGATCTGCAAACAGGATTGGATTTGGAAGAAATCTCACTCTCAGATCTTCAACAGGGGTTTCAGTACAGTTTCTAGCATTGGATTCAAGGTAGGATCTAAAATTCTTGTTGTGTGTGTGTTCTGTTATTTCATCTGGTAAAATTCTGTGGTTGAGTAGATCTGAATTAGTCTCTTTAGATTTGTATGCATTCTTTGATTCGGGGTGTTAGAGAAACCCTAGATTTGTTCTTTTATATTTTTATGAAGATTTGACATTGTACTGTTATGCTAGTGAAATTTTATCAAAAGTTTGTTTATGGTTTGCTTGTAAATCAAAAAATCAAATCTACTATATAATTAGACTATAGAGTTGAAAGAAAATTAATCCCCTTTTGGAAAGAAAATTCAATTTGAATTAAAAACCCAATTTGGGTATAAAGTTAATTCTGGTGAAAATTATTAGTCTCTGATTAAAATTTACGATAAAAAATAATTATACCTAGAAAAGACAAAAAAAATTGATTAGCCAATGAGAGACAATTTGTATGCAATGAGCAGAAGCAATAACAATTAAATTACAAGAATGTATAAGACAAATTCCCATGTGTGTGTGTGCAAAGGGGGTAAATTTTCATTTCTGGAAATATATTTTAAGGCCTGTACATTTTCATTTTCGGAAACAGTGCTTTTTAAAAAAAAATGCATAGATAATATTCTTATTAATGTTAAAAAATTTATATATTCCTTAAAATATGACAAACTTTATCTCTTTGTATTGTTTCAAAAAGTTTCTTTAAAAAAAAAAAGCTATTAAAAAAAAAGTTCTTTTTTATTTGTTTTGGAGTGGGGACCACCTGTCCCCTACCCCCACGCGGCACAGGCCTACAGAGCCATGCTATAGGGTGTGGGTGTGGGCCACGTGCCCCCCACTTGGTACTCCCCATTCGCATAATATATATGCAATGGCTTTTGTTTAAATTTGATAAAAATAAATAAAATTTTGTTATTAATAAATTTACTTTATTAATTTTGTTGATTAATAAAATTTATTAACTAATTTTATTTGTTTTGTAATATAGTTTGGTTATTAATAATTTATTTAATAATATATTTTAAATAAATTTGTTTATTGTGAATTTTACTTAATAAGTTTATTTTTGTAAATAGATTTAAATTTTATTTATAATTTTTTTATTAATAATTTATTATTGGATAATAATAAATTTCATTAGTAAATTTTATTAAATATTAGTAAAACATGTTGATAATTATTATTTAAAATAATAATTGTTTTTATTGGAATAAATCAATGTTGATAAACTTTATGATTAATAACCTTTATTCTATAATGATTAGAGGCATTTTTTACAATAATAGGATTTTGTATAGGATTTCATCATTGTTTTATTATGAAATTATTGACCTATGTATACTAAGCGATTGAATAAACTTTATATAGTAAGTTGATGAAGTTTGATTGGCAATAGATTAGGTTAAAATTAATTGATTGAATTGGGTTATTCATTTAATTTAACCGAAGTACGAAGAGTATGATGTGTTGCAATTATGTGTACAAATTGGACTTTTATTAAATGTTGAATGTGTGAGTTATCTTATATTTGTATATGCATCTATTCATACTGAAATTGGTTGTTTTATACAATATGATTTTGTCTTTCCTGGTTGTTTGGATTATCAATTTTTTAGGTGCTAGAAGACCTAGGAAAGACAGAGGCTTGGGATTTTGTCTTCTATGTTCATGTTGTTTCTTTTATTCGATGAGTGTGTGTATTCCGATTATCATTCCTATCTTGACCATTTGGGCTCATGTTGTATTGAGTTTTACTTCATATTCTATAGAGGAGAATATGGTATTGACTGTTTATGTCTAATCCACGGGATCATGTGTATATTTCTTTTGTGAACACTTTGAGAGTGTTTTGTGATATCATGGTTATGTGAGAACTAGTATGTTCCTATTATTTTGTGGAACAGTCCTGAGGGACATTGTTATCTTTTTGTGATCTATGTGAGATTTGTGAGCCTAGGGTAGTTTACCTAGATATGTAGTAGGAGGTGGCTTGCAATAAGCATTGGAGCCCACAAGTGGCTGCTAGGATCACTTATTGTTAAGTATCTTAATCAAGTGATAACTAAATATAACATTGAGAGATTTAAAAATAAACCTAAAAAGATATGGTTTCCTTGCCCTAGCTTAGTGCTAGTATAGACTAAGGTGGGAATGGAGAAGATGACTAGCCCCCTTTTAAGGGATGAGTTGGCATAGTCGATGACTTTGTCAGTACAAGAGGTCATTCACACCGTGTAAGGTCACTTGGGTGTCAGGATCCAACAAGATTAGCAGGAAAAAATTCAATGGTTAGACATACATGATGACACCTTCCTATGCATAGTCTAGTTATCCTACATGTGTCGGTTGTCTCTGGATTAGTGAGTCTTTTATGGCATTATTACTTTTTCACCTTGAGTTAGAGAGCTTTCAGGATCCTTTCCTTAGCTTGATCTGTTTGATGTTTGTTATCCAAGTGGGATATGTTGTTATCTCCTCAGCATGGTGGGAGTGGACCATTTAGGTTCACGAGGTCAGGTGGTAGTGATTCTTTTACCATTTGAGATTCTGATGTTCGTGTACTGGTGCTGGATGATCCTTGTAGCAGTTGTTCCTTCTTGATCTTCATTTCTGGAGTTGTACTCTTCTTCTTCTTCTTCTTTGCAACCCTATATCTTTGTATCAATTCTTCAGAGTTATCATGTGTACTTCTTTTCGATTATTGTATTACATACCCTGCAACATGTGTAGTGGATGTAGATTTATGGATACCTTATGGTACCAGTTATATTTATGTCATCTTCAATGCGATGTTATTTTATCCTTTATTTTTTTATATGAGTTTTGCAATTGTACCTAATCTAAATTAATTAATTAATGTTAATGTAATATTCGTCAAGGAACCCTTGAGAGTTGTAACTTGTGTTGGTTATTGTATTATTGTGAGTAAATGGTAATTGCTTCCACATTGATGTTTATCTTGTATGTTAACTGTTTAAAAAAAATTATTCTACAAACTTAGATGAATGTTTAGGTTAAGTTCTCCTGGGTTCCCTAGCGGGGCATTACACACTGGGTTGAATACTTAGATTATTTGATATTTCCAAGTTTGATAATGCTCTGATAGCAGTAATAAGTACTCAAAAATACACTGTTGTAGTTGATTACTGCCCAGACAAGATGGCTGCTACCCGTCTAGTAATGATTTGGCACAATAAATTCAATTCTTCTCCTATGTTCCTACTCTTAGACTTTAGTATTCTTAGATGATGATTAGATTTGATGCTATGTTCTATGCTGATGTGATGAATGAAATTGATAATTTTAAATTATGTTGCTATGATGAATGTGACAATGTTATGTAATTCTAAAATTCATATATATATATATATATGTGTGTGTGTGTGTGTGTGTGTGTGTGTCTGTGTGTGTGTACATATATATATATATATATATGTACATACATACATATATATATATATGTATGCACATATATATATATATATATGTACATATATATATATATATATATATATATATATATATATATATATATGTACACATATATATGTACATATATATATGTATATATGTACATATCTATATATGTACATATGTATATATGTATATATATGTGTACATGTATATATATGTGTACATGTGTACATATGTATATATGTATATATATATATATATATATGTATATATATATATATGTACATATATATATATATATGTACATATATATATATGTACATATATATATATATATATGTACATATATATATATATATATGTACAAATATATATATGTGTAGACATGAAAAATTGGCAAAAGGCTTAAATTCAATCAAAAAGGTGCAACAAATCATCAAAATAGCACCAAAAATTAATAAATGGAACAAAGGCAATTCAAATTAAAAAAAAATTTAATTAAATGATTAAATGATTAAATAAAGCTTGAAAAGGGGAAAAACACTACGAAATTGATTAAATTCAATTAATAACATAGTTGTTGAAAGCAAAAATCAAAATGAACCTCTTACCCTTCATGGCTAAATTTAATTACTTTAATTAATTAATAAATACGAATTTTTCTCAAAAAAAGCAAAAAGGAGACAAAATAGACACAAATCACTCACTTTTGTTGAAATGGTCCAGCCTTTTGAAACCATTTAAATGATTGTCCCCTCTTTGTCCCCCCATTTATGGACAAAGCAAAGCCAATTGACCTTACCCAAGCATAACCATGGTTATCTCACTCTACCCCCTACCCTTGGGAAAATCCTATATATTGAAGGCATTTAGAAGCATAATTCATCCACTCCATATCTTTGAATTGTAGCAAAGCTCTATCAATTTGCATCCATATCACTCACTTATCATTTGTCATTGCTAATTAGCTTAAATCGCATTGATCATAGTAGATTGTTCATCAAATAGAGCTAGAATTTGATAGAATAGATCTAAATTTGCATATCATATAGCTTAATTCTCATCTTTAGAGTGTCACTAGTGAGGATCATAGCTGAGAGCCTCATTTACCACTTTATTTTAGAGATCCATGAGATATTTAGATTAATTGTGCATTATTTAGATTAGTTTGCTTTGAATAGTGTAATTGTCTTTTAACTCTTGTTATTTCATGAAGGTGTAAATCACTCACACACAAATGGCACCCACCGTGGGGCTCTAGGCCTCAAATTCATCATTATTTCCATGTTATTTACAAAATTTAGGCTAGAATTGCATAAATTTGCTTACTGTTTGCAGGTTATAGAAAAGAAATCACGCCTGCTAGTAAAGAAGTCATGCCTAAAGCAAAGAAATGTCGCGGATGGAAATTAAAATATCGCCTACAGTCTGAACTCTTACGCTTGTTAGCCTACAGAATCACGCTTTTGGTGAAAGAAATCACGTGGTCAGAAATTAAACTCTCACATTTTGGACAAACTGTTGATGCCTCTGGTCATTTAAATGTCGCGTGATCAGAAGTAAAAAGTCACGGCCGAGAAATCATTTTACATCTGGTGTGAAGGGAGTACTCTGCCTTATCCATTTAATTTCTCGCTTTCTTTATTTTAAATGTCGCCTTTGATTAATGAAATATCACTTTTCTAGTATTAGTTTGTCGCGTATAATAAAGATTTCACGCGTAGCTATAATTTGATATCGCACCTGGTTATTTAAATCTCGCTTGAGCCCCTTATGGTGACGCTCGTGATTAAAGTAATCACGTCTTTATTAAATTAGATCTCGCGTTCAGTATAGACAATCTCGCCTGACTGCACATTTATATTTTATCAGAATAATCACTGTTGTCGCGTCTGGTAAAGATTTCACGCTTAGGTAAAATTTGATATCGCACCTGGTTATTTTAATCTCGCTTGAGCCCCTTAAGGTGACGCTCACGGTTAAAGTAGTCACGTCTTTGTTAAATTTTATCTTGCCTATAGTCTGGATAATGTCGCGTGGCTGTATTTTCTATATTTTATCAAAAATGTTAAAATGATGACTGTATTCTAACTTCACAGTCATTTTTTTCTGTCTCAAGAGTATGGTCTATCATAAAAAAGTTCAAAAATCAGAGAGAAGGCATAACTTAGAGGAGAAATTGATCGCTAAGAGGATAAGAAAGGAAAACCGGGTACACTCTACTTTTGTTCTCAACAATGATTTAGAAAAGGAGGTAGAATTATATGCTAAATACATTGTTGTTGTAGATGTTTACAAGCAGAAATACGTATCATTAAATTGGGAGTTTAGTCCTTAAGTTTGTAAGAATTTTGCAATTATTTTGGGTAAAAAGAATCAAAAGCATAATCAACTATATCATTCTAAGCTTTGATTTTGGTTTCCCCTCACTTTGTTTGTATTGTGCCGACTAACTTGCTAGTGGAGAGAATGTTTCATTAAGGTAAGTGAAGGATTTGGACAGAAAAATGAGAAATCTACTACTTAAAAATGCGCCTAGCCTTTGCTAGCATCGTTTGAGGTATTTCTCTTATAAGCTTGCACATTCCCTTAGCTTGTGGCATTTCAAAGTTCAAAACATAGTTTAATCATAAAAGGGAAAGAATAAACACTTCAATTCTAAGAACCCCTTTGTCACGGGGTTGAAAAAGAACCAAATTGATTGTGAGTGTTTGGGATAAGGGAAAAGCAATAGGGATATGCTCTTCACTCTTTGAGTGAATCAAATTCCCAAACTTGCTCTACCAAATCCACTTTTCATGCTTTCAAATGAACATGTTTAAAACTTAGTGGGCTCGCCTCCCGAGATTGCCTTAAAAGGGCCGGTGAGAGGGACAACCCAAAGTGGGATACACTTGCTTTTGCCATGAGAATCCGACCCACTATAAAATGAAACGTGTGTATCCTTAATGGGGTGCACGACAAAAAGGATTTTAGCTCTTTCAAACTTCCTCTAGTAGTCTTAACAGATTGCGCAAAATCGTGCTTCGGTGCGTGTGGGAAGCCCCTTAACATACTTGGGGGATGAAAGGCTAAGATCTATTTTGAACGGAAAACTTACTACATAACGGTAAAATAGCAAAACTACCTATTAGAGCCATGTTTGCGAACCAATTATGTGCTAGGTAGATTGCGTGGAAGCTATTCTTGTGTTTCAACCTGTGAAAATGTTCAAAAATACACACATTAGAGCATTCTAGGGATATGGTACCCAATTGATGTGTGTGTTGAGATTGTTTTTATATTTTCAAACAAGATATTCCAAAGTTATTGATCAAAACATCATTAAAATTTTAAACCATTTAAAATTGATCAAAAACCTTTACCTTATTCCAAAAACCAGCTTATCAAGAGAAGAAGTCAACATACCCTTAAAGTTTGTTCATGCCTATTATTACAAGATCACTCTCTATAAAGAAAACATTACAAACAGACGGGACCTACAAAGGAGAAGAGCTCCCATTTCCGAAGGACACTTTCATTACTTCACGAGTGATTGAAAAACCCGCTAAGGCAAAGGACACCAACAAGATGTTTAGCGGCACCCTAGGAAATACCGATCCTAACAACCAAGGGAATAACATGAATGGGGGTATGGATCCTAACAACAATCAAGGAAATTCTAATAATGGAGGAAGAGATCCTAATTCCCAAGAAGCAAATTCACAAGGCAACAACTTACCTCCTCCTCATAATACAAACCTACCCCCAACTGCGGAAGAAGCCACAGTTGAAAGAGCGTTAGAGGCAAGACAATGTCCTTATTTCATAGAATTAATGAAAAAGACCATGCTTATGGATAAAGAAAAACATTTCATGGACTTGATACAAATGGGGGTAAAGCTACCTAAAGATTTTGACATAGAACAACTAAAGCCCAAGGAAATAGAAGACCCTATGGAAGCAATAAGGGAACAATTCAAAGCATTACAAATGGAAATCGACAGTTTGAAACAAAACGGGGCTCCTAAGCCTTTCTCTATTGAAACATTATGTCCTTTTCCATTCGATAAGAGTTTGGTCATGGTGCCTTTTCCCATTAATGTAACATTTCCTAAATATGATAGGTATGAAGGAACATCTGACCCACATGATCATCTTCGGGGGTTTTGTGCATTGAGTCTTGAATTCATGCATGAATCAACCTATTTAATGAGACTATTCCCAAGAAGCTTGGGAGGAACGGCCATGGATTGGTTTTCAAAACTACCATCTGGCATTAAAACCTTTGAAGAATTAGCTTCTAAATTCATGACTCATTACTCCTATAACATCAAACATGAGGTCACAATGATAACGTTATGTAACACGAAGCAGGAAGATGGAGAAGCCTTCCTCACATTCTTGCAAAGATGGAGGACTGCATTTGCTAGATATCCAAGAAGTGTACCGGAAAAAGAAAAAATGGATATCTTTATTAACGGTTTAAGAAGTGAATTAAATTATAGACTAAGGATGCAATGTCCTAAAACCTTCCAAGATTTGATTGATAATGGAATTACAATGGAAGAAGTGTTGATTAAGATTGGAGAGTTGAAACTGTACAAGGAAAATAAGAACAACTCTAACTCCAACAACAACAATACCAACAATAACAACAATCAAAATAAAAGTTGGTACAATAACAATAGCCGTTATGCTACAAAAAATAACAACAAAGGCATTGTTAATGATGGTGTAGTGGAATCCAGCAACTTGAAGGTGATTCCATTTGCCCTTACAAAGACACCAAATCAAGTGAATAATACTAATCAAGCATATAATGCACCTTCCAACAATAACAACAATGCCAACAAGAATAATCAAGGAAACAAGGATCAAAACAGCAAGTATGATAAGTATTTGAAGCCCACTCCTTCAAGACACTTTACACCCTTGGGAGAATCACTTGAAACTGCATTAAAGGCTCTCATGGCTAACAATGTTATTACATTACCCGCTATTAAACCTTATGAACCAGACCACAAGCTGGGCTGGTGGGATGCTAAGAATCATTGTGAATATCATAGGATTCGGGGGCACACTACAAATGAATGTCTACAATTAAAGAATGTGGTGCAAGACTTGATAGATAATAACATAATCACTGTTGATGGAACCCAAAATAATGAAGATCATACGGCCTTCAAACAACCTTTTTACAAACATGATAAAGGTGAGTCATCAAATGGCAAGAAACAAAGTGCCAATAATCTCAACTTTGCACCATCATATGATCATATTGTTAATGCTATAATAATTAATGAACAGCCTCAAAAGGAAGCAACAAATGTCATTACAAGAGGGCAGAATTCTAGAATGACTTTACAAGGGATAGTCCCTCAAAACACCAATATCCCACAATCCAACATTGTGATCAAACAACCTCCTACAGCAGCAAGGCCTTATAGTTTGGTGGACCAATTGCAACGTACTATAGCACAAATCTCAATCTTAGAGTTATTGAAGTTGTCACCGAATCATAAAGAGATTTTAGAAAAAGCTTTAGAAGAGACACATGTTTTTACTACCTTAGGGGAAGAAAAGTTTCAAAATATGGTAGGACATCTCGTAGCTCCTCATTGTCTTTCATTTTCCGATCAAGATGACATGTCTATAACTCATCCTCAAAATTTGCCATTACATATAGAGGTTTTGATCGAAAGGCATAGAGTCAAAAGAGCCCTTATTGATGGAGGGGCTGGTCTTAACATCTGCACATTGAGTCTTGTAAAATCCTTAGGTTTATCTGAGTCTTGCATTGACCCTACAAAGAAAATCACCATAAAAGCTTACAATGAAGCTGAAAGAGCTTCTAAAGGCATGATTGTATTGCCTATCCAAGTGGGACCAGTCAAGAAGGAAACCAAGTGTCAAGTGTTGGACATGAAATTAACCTATAACATCTTATTGGGAAGACCATGGATTCATGAGATGCAAGCTGTCCCATCTACATACCACCAATGCATCAAGTTCCCATACATGGGTGAAGAAATCACAGTTGGAGGAGACTCAAATCCATTCCAATATTGTAATGCACTCAAACCCTTGCATGAATTATACATTCCACATAATCGTGAAGGAGTTGTTCCAAGAATCACCAATGAAGATGCACAAAATCCTCTTCAAGCTAGCTCAACTACATCAACTAAGGGCAAGGAAAAAGTGAGCTACAAGGGTCAAAATGTAATGGAAAGTCCATATTTAGCACCTAAATTGGAGACAGTGATCTACAAACCTACGAAAGAAGAAAAAGAACAAGCTAAAGAAGATCATTACCAATACATGAGTGAGATGATGAACAAATTTGACAAACAATGCAAGATTAGTTCAAAAGGGGTAGGAGAATATTCAGTTTCTCTATTTGACATGCCCATGTCTCCCAAATCACATGGTAAACCATCAAAAGAACATCTTCCACATAAGTATAATTCTTATTTTGTGAGGGAAGATAGCAAAGCAACATGGGATAAGGAAGAAGATGATGTCCTTCAATGGCTTTATCATGATGAGGATGATACCTTAGACACTCCCATGGAAAGAATTCAGCATGTCAATATACAAACCGAACAATATGGGAAAGGATTTGATATTATGCAAAAGATGGGATACAAAGGAAGAGGACCCCTAGGCCAAAGAAGTAGAGGATTATTAGAACCTATTGAACCTATTTGGAGGGCAAGTCATGAAAAATCCAGAGTAGGTTTCCAATACAAGGGAGAAAGTTCAAGTCCAATGCATGATTTTCATCCTCAAATAAATGCATTAGAATCCGAAGGAGATAGTGATGACTCTCGGGATTATGAATGGGATACTTTATCAGATGAATCATGTCAAGATAAAGAAGTCATTGCTATACATACTTATGCAAAAATCCCAAAATAAGATGCTCCAATTAATGAAGAATCTCCTATTCAAAGGCCTAATATAGAACAAGCATCTAATAGTGGAGCATGGATAGAAACATTTTGGACACCTTCAGAGGAGGGAAATTCAAACGTTAGTTTTAACCCGCTTGTGGCTTTTCCCACATTGTTTCCCGTAGAGGTTGACGAGGATTCAAGCGAAGGGGACTTTGACCCTGCTTCCATGGATCATCTTGAGGAAGCGCACATCATAGATCTAAATGATACAATGTATGAACCCTCAAATGAAGTCATGTCCATTAATCCTATTGATGATACCTTACCCAATAATTCCTTAATTTTGATGCACCCGGACCTCATTGATTGGGATCAAACTGAACCACATGACTTACTTTACTTCCCAAATGACCAAGCAACAAACCAATATCTCAATGCGGTTGAACCCTCTTTCACCAACGAACTCAATGCGGACATAATGACAATAGCAAGGGTCCAATCTCTTAGTCAAAAAATGAAAAAAATGAAAAAAAATAAAAAAATAAGAAGTTCTATTGGTGAAAACCCAACTGTGGCACCATTAGAACCAAAAACAATGAAAATAAAAGACATTTCTTTTGGTGAAAACCCAACTGTGGCACCATTAGAAGAGAGATTGGATACTTTGCCTAAACATGAAGAAGAACGGTCATCTATTCTTATAGAACCAATAGAAAAAGTTAACATTGGTACAGAAGTAGATCCAAAGGTCATACACTTGGCTACATCACTTACATCTCTTGAAAGAGAGGACTTTATCAAATTCTTCCAAGAACAACAAGTAAATTTTGCATGGTCATATGCTAATATGCCTGGACTGGATCCTGATTTCATAATGCATCATCTGAATGTTAGACCCGGAGTTAAACCTGTGAAGCAAAAACTAAGGAAAATGCACCCACATGTGGCTCTCCTAGTCAAGGCAGAATTGGAAAAATTGTTAAAGGTGGGGTTCATAAGAACAATAGCATATGCTGATTGGATCTCTAACATTGTGCCGGTTACTAAGCATGATAAATCTATCCGTGTGTGTATGGATTTCAGAGATTTAAACCTTGCATGTCCCAAAGATGACTTCCCATTGCCAAGCATTGATACTATAGTGGATCTGACAGCAGGTCACGCAATGTACTCATTAATGGATGGATTTAGTGGCTACAACCAAATAAAGATTGCTCCCGAAGACCAAGAAAAGAGAGCATTTACTTTCCCTTGGGGTACTTTTTGTTGGAATGTCATGCCCTTTGGTCTAAAAAATGTTGGAGCTACATATCAAAGGGCCATGACAACTATTTTCCATGACATTATGCACACTTTCTTAGAAGATTATGTGGATGACATTCTAGAAAAGTCCCACAATAGAGAAGAGCATTTACAAATCCTAAGAAAAATATTCATTCGGTTAGAACAATTCAAAGTTAGATTAAACCCAAAGAAGTGTGCCTTTGGTGTCCAATCCGGCAAGTTATTGGGTTATATAGTGTCAGCAAAAGGAATTGAAGTTGATCCTAAAAAAGTACAAGCCATTCTAGAAATGGAGATTCCAAGAAATATTAGCCAAATGAGGTCACTACAAGGAAAGATTCAATCAATAAGGAGATTTATATCTCAATTAGCAGAAAAGTCACTCCTTCACCAGATTGCTACACAAGGACACTACATTTATGTGGGATGAAGAATGTGATAAGGCCTTCGCTATTTTGAAGACTTATTTGATAAACCCACCTATTCTTATGTCACCTATCAAGGGCAAAGAACTATTGTTATACATATCAGCCACAGAAAGGTCTCTAGGCATATTGTTGGCACAAGAAGATGAGCAAGGAAAAGAAAGGGCAATCTACTATCTTAGTAGAACCTTAATAAAATATGAACTAAATTATTCATTCATGGAAAGAGCATGTCTAGCAGTGGTCTTTGCATCTCAAAAACTAAGACATTATATGTTGATGCATAAGATCAAATTAATTGCCAAGATTGATCCTCTCAAATACTTGCTAAGTAAAACTGCCTTAACAGGTAGAATAGCAAAATGGGTCATGATCCTAAGTTAATTCGACATTGAATATGTTGATAGAAGAGAAATTAAAGGACAAGTGATAGCAGATCACTTAGAAGATAACCCAATGGAGTCTACACAAACCATTCAAATTGAATTTCCAGATGCAACAATTGTCAACATAGAAGCAAAGACATGGAAATTATATTTTGATGGATCTTATACACAAGGAGGTTCTGGAGCAGGTATATTATTGGTTACCCCTCAAGGGTACACCATTCCAAAGTCCTATAAACTCTTATTTCTGTGCACCAATAACATAGCGGAATATGAGGCATTAGTCATTGGCATCCAAATGGCTTTGGAATGGAATATTGCAGAATCACAAGTGTATGGGGATTCCCAACTCATAATCAATCAGGTTAATAATGAATACAATACCAAAGATATAACATTGATGAAATATAAAACCTTGATTGATGGATGGAAGAAGTACTTTGCTTTGATCACATTTGAACAGATTCCAAGAGAAAAGAATAGAGCAGCAGATGCCATGGCTACCTTGGCTTCCTTATTACAAAAACCAGATCAAAATGAGAAGTATGAGTTCTTGGTGGAAGAGTTGGTAAAACCGGCATTCAACCTTCCTGACACCCAAATTGTTGCTCTTTTACATGGACATGACTCTCCTTGGTATGGACCCATCTATACTTACCTTAAAGACCAAGTACTCCCCATAGACCAAACTCGTGCCCAAAAATGTAACTTCATACGCCAAGCCGCTTGTTACCTAATCCTTTCAGACACATTGTATCATAAGGGTCTTAATGGGATGTTACTTAGATGTCTAGAGGAAGAAGAGTCTAAGTTAGCTTTACGCGAGGTCCACGAAGGCATTTGCGGGTCACACTCAAGCGGTCTTAATCTAGCTAAGAAAATCCTTCGTTTAGGGTACTTTTGGACAACATTAGAAAAGGATGCTTGTCAATTTGTGAAGACATGCAGCAAATGTCAATATCACGATAACATGATACATGCACCGGCTCAAGAATTACACCCATTCATTACACCATGGCCTTTTTATCAATGGGGTTTTGACTTGATTGGAATCATACATCCTCCATCTTCAAATGGACACAAGTATATCATCACAACAACATAATACTTCACCAAATGGGTGGAAGCAGTTCCATTAACAACAGCAACCGGCAAACAAATTTCAATGTTCATATTGAACCACATAATTTGCCGCTATGGTATTCCACATGCCATTATCACGAATAATGGGAAACAATTCAAAAATTGGGATATTGATGAACTTTGCATGACATTCCACATTACACATCATTCATCATCCATTTATTATCCACAAGGCAATGGACAAGCTGAAGCAACGAACAAAAATATCCTCAAAATATTAAAAAGATTAGTTAACAAATCAGGAAGAGATTGGCACGTGCAAATAAATCCCGCACTATGGGCTGATAGAACTAGTATCAGAACACCTACAGGAGCCACCCCATTCTCTTTAGTCTATGGAACCGAAGTAGTTCTACCATTAGAAGTTGAAATTCCATCTCTACGGGTTTCATTAAGAGGATTGATCACTGATGAGGATTATAGGATTGCCAGACTACAACAATTGGAATTGTTAGAGGAACACTAGACTCAAGCTTATGAGCATTTAAGAGTTTATCAAAACAGGATTTCACACAATTACAACAAACACATCAAACCAAGAACTTTTCAAGTAGGAGACTTGGTATTAAGAGAAAATCCCAAAAATCAAGCTGAAAGGGAAAAGAAAGGAAAGTGGGAAGCTAATTGGATAGGCCCATTTGTGATAGTGTCATCCTTTGGAACTGGAACATATAAGTTATCAGATTGTAATGGTGAAGAGTTACAAGAACCCATAAATAGCATTCATTTAAAGAGGTTCTACACCTAAAGCAGATGAAAGAGTATAAAGAGTATCAGATGAGAGAGCATCATAATTATTGTACATAGTTGAAAAGGGATCTTGAAAATACAAAAACATTTGAAAATGGAAAATCCAAAAATATTGGAAAGGAAGAAAGATCAAAAACAGTGGAAAATTGAGCATGAAGAAAGCAAAAACATTTGAAAAATAATCTCTTGGTGAAAGCCTAGCAATAGGTGCCAAGGTGATAAGGAAAAATAAAAAAAAATGAAAAATACAAAAAAAAATGAAAAAGAAAAAAAGTGCCTTGGTGAAAACCTAGCAATAAGCGCCTCGGTAGCAAAAAAAAAAAAAAAAACACCCAAAGGTGAAAACTTGGCAACAAGCACTTTTGGTTTCCTTAAGTCATTTCTTTCCTAGTCACATGTGTACATAATGCATCTCATCATCCCATTTTTCCAAACCTTCATTGCATCCGTCATGTGTACATAGTCATAATAACATTTTTAGCATCATCCTTTGCATTGCCCAAAGTTGTCAAAAACTGATACATCAAACACTTGGGGGCAGCATAAAATGAATTGGAAAGTGGGTACCTCAAAAAGGATTCAAACGAGCAACATTCAGTCACAAGCAGAAAGAAATCAACATTTTCAGAAGAGAGATCAGATTTTTGTAAACCTTCGATTGATATCATTGTTTACTAACCAAGAAGTTGACTACCACAACAAAATCCTTGAGCCTAAATTGACTTATTATTCAGGATTAAAAATCAAACATCATTGCATGATCACAACACTTGAAAATATTATTTGAAGATCAGAAAACAATGCAAAACACCTAGATAGATTCTTTTGAAAAGTTGGTTAAAAATCTGTTTACTTACATTAATTCAATTTGTATCAAGTCTTTTTAGCTAATCAATGATGTTTCAACTAGATTGGCAATGACGGAGACATGATATTTTTCTTGACTATGAAGTGAATGTTTGGAGGAAGATTCATTGCCTTATGAGAATTCATCTAAAGACATGGTCATCAAAGAACCATCGAGGATTATCTTATAAAACAATGAGTTAACTTTTGTTTGTTTACGCAACCGGATACCTTGGATATTTAGATTCTTCATATCTAAATGCCAAAATCCACTTGCAACATAGAATCTGACAAAATCGGTATTCGTACTCTCATGATTGTTTGTAATCAGTGATAGTCGTATCGACGAGACTGATGGGAAAGCAAGATGGAGGTTACCATATGAGAAATAAAAAGCGATATTCATATCATCATGTCAGTGGGCAGTGGTGATTGTATCGACTTTCCGGTCCCAAGTGCTCAATGATGAAAATATATCCTCAAGGCATTTATTTGCTAAAAGCTAGTGACACTTAGCTGCATTCATAGAAAAGATAATTGCATTCATTGAAAGGTTAATTGCATAATCATGTTAGATTAATTGCACATGCATTTTTTCCCAAGAGCTTCATTTCGCATCAAAAAGGGGGTACATAACATCATCAACAAGGTCAAATCAGCAAGGACAACATCACCTCAATATCATCTTTTCTACAATAAAAACATGAGATTATACTTTTTGCATTCATTCCATATCATTAATCATTACATAGATATATTATCGAGGAAAAGAAGGAAATAATCATTTACATGTACATCCATCTAGACAGAGATACAGATTGCATACATGAGAAAATAACACATCAAAAACAAAAAACTTGCACCCATACATGAAGAAAGAAATGCATCCATCTATCTATATCATACATAAGATACATTGCATACATAGACACATCCATCCAAAACAAATGCATTAGATAAACACATATAGCAGCATCTAAAGGTAATCTCATATATCATCAAGAAAAAATAGGAAAGATCATAAATGTCCTCATATCACATGTCTACTCAAAACTCAACGCATCAAGTATAACAATGATATCATAAATCAACTCTATAATTGCCCATCAACAGGGGCATCAATGTCAAACAAGTATCAAACTACAACTGGAAAGGTGACACCAAGGTCGCAAGAATATGGTACAACATCAAGTATCTCAACCTTAATACACAACTGATCAACAAGAGCACTTATAGCTCAACTCTCGTCACCACTGGGAGGAGGTCCTGGAGGAGGCTGTGGACGAGGCTATGATGGAGGCTGCTAAGGCGGCTGAAGAGGCGTTTGACCAACCATAGCAACAAGGAGAGGAACCAATGGAGCTAGACCTGACACTAACTACTGAATCATAGAAGACATCTGTGATACCTCTGTCCGTAACACTCCCACATCTGCTCGCAACTGGCTAGTACTCGAACTCTCACCAACCTCATAGGTACTCTGAGGATCACCTGTATCTATAGGAGCTTTTCCCCGATCATGAAAAAAAGTTGCTAGCATCTGCTGTGCACCTGTATCCTGACCATCCACGGTAGCCTATGGTAATCTCACTCCAATATCCTATCCTGCCACTGAATCCTGCCTAGTAGCCCTCACATGGTCCTGACGATCTATCCTCTGTCTCTGTGCTACTGTAGGACGAGAAGGAGGAGGTGGTGCTTGTATCTGTATATCTCTCACTCATCCTCTGAGTCTAATCACCGCCCTACCTCGTGGTCTACCTCTACGTCTCCTCCTACCACCGACACCATCACCATCATCATCTCTCCCAGGCACTGGCTCTACAGGGTCTGTAAATCAAGGCATAGGATGCTCCATCAACCAATCCAGATACTCCTGAGTAACCCTGGCATCTCTAATGTGTAACCTCATATCCAAGTCCATAAAACCAAGCAATGATATCTACTTAATAGCATCATCATATGAAGGCATGTGTCCCCAAGTAGCCCTCTCTGCACTAGAACGAGCATAAATTGCAGATCCCTGAGGCATAGGCTGAATCCGTCCAAACTGCCGTAGTACTCTACCTGCCAAAAATATCTCAAGGACAGAGTTGATCCTGTCGATCATCCATCGAGGAGAAAACATGTACGGTAACTCTAAGCTATCCTCTCTCCAATCCTCAACATCGACATATGGTCTCCAATAGACCTCATCCATATCATCAATTTGTCACCGCCAATACTCCAAATGACCCAAGTGATGTTGTGTCACCATCCCAGTGTACTACCATGCAAAAGGATATCCTAAAGGTCGATCTCACTCTGATATAGGATGACTAACTGGTAAGTGCTCCCATATCCAAAGCTGCAAAATATGAATCCCAGCAGATAACGCAGCTGATCTCCTATAAACCACCTCATGAAGATCATGGTATAGCTGTGCAAGCACACAAGATCCCCAATCAAATCATCAAGGCTGATGCAACAAGTCCTCGATAATCCTACCCCAACCCACTGAAAACTCGTGACCCCGACGATCAGGTAGTAACACGCCACCAATGATAGCACCTAACATCGCTGGTAAAACAGGAAATGAAGCAAACTGAGGCCATAGGATGCAATCATCACCAATAGAAGGATCTCCGAATACTCGTCGACAATAAGTCCCATCATATACTGCATCGTAATAGGCTATCTCTCCATGTGTCGAGATCCGCAGCAATCTATATACATCCTCAGGAGTAACAGTCATCTCTCCCTGTGGCAACCAAAAAGTGTTTGTCTCAGAGTGCCAACGCTCTGCGACAACGGTAATCAAACCTCGGTTCATCTGGAACCGAGGAAGCTCTAATACACATAATAAACCACATCGCCTAATCACTCACCGCTCGGCGTTAGTCAACTGCTCTCTCAACTCCATCACCTAATGTGGTACAGTCCTGAGGTACAGAACAGGGACATCCTCCTGTTTAATCAAAACAATGGAATCACATGAGTAACCTAATGTCAGGAAATCAAACAATCAATCATAGTCATCAATTTAAATATACCTATCAGACCTACCAATCCTAACTCTAAGCATTGAGGAAGGATGATCCTAGTTTTTTTGTCTCTAAGCATTTGAGAATAAAATGAATGGATGATTAGACCCATGACCTATCATTCGTGATGAAGATTGATTTACCTTATCCTTCGATATCATAGTTACCAATGTCCTAATTCATTGTTGAAATCAAAACAAGGGGAACACCCTAACTGAACATTCGATCAAATTCATTGAAGTGATCCATATCAATCAAGTTGACGCAATCGAGCAATCAGACGTCATAGACAAGTCTCAAACAACGTTAAAAAATTTTTTTTCACTTACGCGACTTTTCTTTCACATGAAATTTTTTTTACCAGAGGCGACATCAAATTTGACATACGCGTCATTTTAATCATCCGCGTGATTTAATTTTATAGACGCGATATCATATTTAACTCAGGCGACATTTTATTATCTAAGGTTTTTCACGCGATAAATAATTAAAATGCTTAAACCCTAAGCGATATTAAATTGTCCTCAGGTGATAAAGGATTTTCTAGAGGCGTGAACAGAGCTAAGGAAGGCGATATTAAATTTTTAAAAGGTGACATTTAATTTTTTCAGGCATAGCTACAATGCACGGAGGCAACATTTCTTTTCTCAAACACAAAATCAAAATTTTAAAAAGCATTAAATGAAGTCATAAATGCAATTTTTTAAACACGAGGAAAATTTGAATGACATACCAGAGGACCATCATTCGCTCTCCGACCGAACCGGCGCGCTCTCTCAAACCGATGCTCGCGATGTGGGACCACCATCGTGTAAAAAGGGCTAAAATCAGAGCTAAAATCTCAAAAGGGAATAGTGAAAATGAATAGTAAAATGAGGGGTTTTACCCTATTTAAGGTGAAATTGGCCCTAATAAAGACTTAAAAATGCACTTTGGACCTATTATATGACATCTTCATTAGTCGGGGCATGAATAAAACTTGCTTATTTCTTTAAAACAGTATCAGAAATCAAAACATATTCCAACTAATCAAAATCTTTCAAATCAAGGAATTAATATGTTTTATTTCTGAGGGGGCATCAGAGTATCAAATGGGCATCACATCAAAAACATTTATCAGTGGGGCATATCATATCATATCATATCATATCATATCAAGTTATCATATCATATCAATTTCATATCAGGAGGCAAATCAATATCATATCAGGAGGCAAATCAGTATCATATCAGGAGAAAAATCAATATCAAATCTGCTATCATATCAAACTTATCAACATATCAGCAATCAATAAACCCAGGACCTTTATCAGTGAACCCAGGACCTATATCATATCAGAGACATCAGAATCATATAAGCACCATCATCAGAGGCACATCATCATCATCAGGAAGTACATCAATCAGAATGATCAGAGGCATATCAGAACTAGAACAGAATCAGATCATTAGTACTAAAGGGAATCTTTGAATCGGTGTTCTTCGCACATCAACTCAAAGAGGGGCATTTGCAGACATGAAAAATTGGAAAAAGGCTTAAATTCAATCAAAAAGGTGCAACAAATCATCAAAATAGCACCAAAAATCAATAAATGGAACAAAGGCAATTCAAATCAAAGGAAAATTTAATTAAATGATTAAATGATTAAATAAAGCTTGAAAAGGGGAAAAACACTACGAAATTGATTAAATTCAATTAATGACATAGTTGTTGAAAGCAAAAATCAAAATGAACCTCTTACCCTTCATGGCTAAATTTAATTACTTTAATTAATTAATAAATACGAATTTCCCTCAAAAAAAGCAAAAAGGAGACAAAATGGACATAAATCACTCACTTTTGTTGAAATGGTCCAGCCTTTTGAAACCATTTAAATGATTGTCCCCTCTTTGTCCCCCCATTTATGGACAAAGCAAAGCCAATTGACCTTACCCAAACATAACCATGGTTATCTCACTCTACCCCCTACCCTTGGGAAAATCCTATATATTGAAGGCATTTAGAATCATAATTCATCCACTCCATATCTTTGAATTGTAGCAAAGCTCTGTCAATTTGCATCCATATCACTCACTTATCATTTGTCATTGCTAATTAGCTTAAATCGCATTGATCATAGTAGATTGTTCATCAAATAGAGCTAGAATTTGATAGAATAGATCTAAATTTGCATATCATATAGCTTAATTCTCATCTTTAGAGTGTCACTAGTGAGGATCATGGCTGAGAGCCTCATTTACCATTTTATTTTAGAGATCCATGAGATATTTAGATTAATTATGCATTATTTAGATTAGTTTTCTTTGAATAGTGTAATTGTCTTTTAAATCTTGTTATTTCATGAAGGTGTAAATCACTCACACACAATATATATATGTACATATATATATATATATATATATATATATATATATATATATATATATATATATATATATATATATATATATGTACATATATGTACATATATATGTACATATATGTACATATATATGTACATATATGTACATATATATGTACATATATGTACATATATATGTACATATATATGTACATATATGTACATATATATGTACATATATGTACATATATATGTACATATATGTACATATATATGTACATATATGTACATATATATGTACATATATGTACATATATATGTACATATATGTACATATATATGTACATATATGTACATATATATGTACATATATGTACATATATATATATATATGTACATGTATATATATATATATATATATATATATATATATATATATATATATATATATGTACATATATATATGTACATATATATACATACATATATATACATATGTACATATATACATATATGTACATATATGTACATATATGTACATATATATATATATAGATATATATATGTACATATGTACATATATATATATATATATATATATATATATATATATATATATATATATATATATATATATATATATATATATATGTATGTATGTATGTATGTATGTATGTATGTATGTATGTATGTATGTAGTCATCCCCTGTCATCCCTTGTTCTGGCTAAAAAAAAAACTATCCCGAAAACTCATTTCCCCATCCCCCGTCCCCCGTCCCCTGTCCTGGAAACTCGGAGTAACATTGGTTTAATCCACCACTTTCAAAATTGTTTTCTAATAGGACAATGGGTCTACAAAGCTAAAGTATAGTTAAAAAAGAAGTTGTTGAGATCTTTGACCTCATATGGCAATTTCACTTCTTTCATTCTATGTTTTTTTTTTTTAATTTTCTTAATGTAAAAGCTCAAATGGCCCCAGTCATGGTGAATCTTATTGAAGTCCACATAGGTTACATGAGTTTGGGGGACAAGTTTGTCTCAGCCAGTCAATTTGGACTTGGCAAGGTTTTCCAAAGACATGAAGGCAAGTCTTAATTCAATGATTATGTTTAAGGTCATCGTAATGTATTAGTACTTATGATGTCTATGTTGTGAGATTCATATGTTTATAATAGAAAACAAAGTCATTCAGAAGTAATGTGAAAAATTTGCCTCGTATGTTGTTAGCCACAATTTGGCCATGTCAAACATTTCAAAAAGAAATGTATTTTCAATATGTTATTTGTCTGAATATTCATTATTATGGTATTTCTTTTGAATTTTTATTAGTATTCATTATTTCAGATTGAATATTGTATCGAAATTACAGTGATACATAATCTGAGGATTTTATTTTTTGGTATAGGAAGATTATAATATGAGAAAATATTTTTTTAAGCTATATATATATATATATATATATATATATATATATATATATATATATATATATATATATATATATATATGTGTGTGTGTGTGTGTGTGTGTGTGTGTGTGTGTGTGTGTGTTTGATCATGATAATGTGTTTGAGTTCATGTAGGTGCATCTTAGCTTTGTGAAGTTTTTAGAAAATCAATTGTTAAAACATAAGCATTGTATTGGTCTTTGGATGATACATTTGTATGATTATTTATCATATTTATTGTCTATTTTTTTGTTTTTTAGAAATTTTTCCACAAATCTCCATCAATTGTGGACTCCATTAAATATGCACTGTTGGTTTACTTTTAAATATTTTGCATTTTGAAATAAATAAAACGTTTATATCCAAGGTTTTACTAAATGAAACTCTCGTCGGTAAACCCTAGCATGGATTTGTAGTTTGTATGCCTTACATTTTACATTATCAAAGTTTCTATTAGTATGTTTCCATAGGTGGACGATGTTTTGATGTTAGTTTTTGTTTCGGGACCTTTCCTTTACCAAATTGGGTAGGTATATATATACTTGTATTTAAATAACAAACAAGATCATGGTTTCATAATTGATGGACATATGCAACCTATGACTTCTTCACTCGTTGCTCTACTAACCTGGTTCATTATGTAAGGTAAAAGACATTGTTTATTGTTTCTTCCTTATGCATATATTCATATTTTAGTAATATTTTGTATTGAAAGAAATGTGTGCATGTCTATATTAATATTTGTAAGTTAAGGCAGCCAAGAAAATGACTTATTTTTTTTATTTCCTTGAGTTTTAAAGATCAAAACTTCATCCTTAAACTCTTAAGTAAGTTTGAGCCTTAATAAGTATTGTTTTCTCTTTAAACAAAAATTAACTAATCTTATGTCCTTTAAAGCCATGTATTAAGATTTTGAATAAGAAATTCTTTTTAAATTATATATTTTATTTTGTTAAATTTTGATAAGATGATAGTTTTAGAAAAAAAATTATAATAAAAGTATTACAGCTGAAATAATAAATATTAATTAATAATTAACTAATATATTATTTATTTATTTTAGATGATAAATATGTATATTATATAATATTTATCTTATCATTTTCATTAGACAATCCATATGGTTATATTCTAAGACATTTATGTATTTATAAATGTGGTAAACATTTTTCATCTCATAATATAGTATTCTAGGTGAATTATTTTTATATTATATTCAACTCTTTAGGAATTGAAAACTTTCCCATATCAAAATCTAATTTTGTTCTTTTAAAATAGAAAGAAAAATACTCCATTTTGTTCTTCAATTTCGAATACAATATTTAATTTTTTTATTTTAATTATCTATGACAAAGGATTATTAGAAAATATTTAAATTAAAATATGATTATGAGTATTCATAGGTAATTTAAATAATGTATTTAAAAAATTACTATGATTCCATAATCTTCAAATGATATATAATAGTTTCTAAATAGTTTCCTAATATAACTTCATAATATATAGTTTATTATATTTTGTTTGTCAAGTTATTAGCTTATTTCTTTCCTATTTCATAATGTGGGGAAGGAAATAATGCACCTACCAAGAGGCCGATTAAAACCTCAAGGGATACATGAATTTCTTCCACCACCTCACATTGCTAGCTAGGAGTGCTAGGGAGATCGAACACATGATAAAGAAAACTACTTGGCTATCTTAATGCATTTGAATGCAATTGTTTAAATGTCTAAGTGTAGATATCCATATGTGGTTTAATTAACTAAATGAAAATAGATATTTATAGATAGAATAGACAAATGGATAAAAATATTATGATTATGGGAGTGAAAAGGACTAACTGCAATGAACAGACCCCAAGCTCCACAAGCTCATTATCTCGAACAAACACAAGATTCTAGAACTACAGTGTGGATGTTGGACGCCAACACATTATGATGGAATCTTTTACAGATGGGGTTGGTAGGCCAAAATAACAGTAAAAGACAAATAAAAGATTATTGAACAATGAATGTGTGAAAAAGTAGAATAACAAAATGTAGATTTAACATAATAGAACTATTCTAAATGCACAGAATAAAGACAAATGATAAGATAAAAAAATTTAAACAAAAAATGGAAATGACTTAACAGAATGAGATAATAACTAAATTATACGTGTTACAAATGATGAAATGAAGAGAGAGAGAGAGAGATTAGTTTGATGATTGATAATACAATCCAAATTGAGACTCCCAGACCCATGATGAAAACCTACACACACAAAAAGAAGAAGAAATTGTTAGGGTGGTTGTTTGGAGACTTTCCTCAGTCAAGTCTCTATTTTGGTGTCTCTACCTCCACAGTAGTCGTTAGACATGGAAAATCGGTGATAGATAACCGAGTAGATAGGATGGATAAATGATAATGTAAATAGACAAGTACATAAGAATAATAATATGCTTGTAAAGATACAAAAAGTGATGAAGGAGACTCCCTTGTGAGGATATAGAGCCTAAATGCATGACACATAGCTAAATGCAAGAACTTGGTGAGATGATAATGGAAACCTACAATAAAAATGGATGTGTAGAGCCAAGAGAATGTGAAAGATGAGAAAAATGTGTATTTTTGAATGAGACAAGTTGTCCCAAGACCAAAGGAGGGTTGCAAAAGGGTATTTGATAGACTCGAATGGAATCCTTCACTATCAAGTCATCATTAGAGGCATTATGAATGTACGTTGGGGTGACCCCACAATAGTGGGTTACACTTTTTTAGACATGCTGATTTTTGCTGAAATAACACATTTTTAATAAAATATGTTGATTTAAGCCTTGATAGGTTCCATTTGAAGGAATTAATTACAAATGGTTAGCTCAAAGCCTCTTAGATTAAAAAAAAACATGGATATAGCATCTATACTCCTCATTCATACCTACAATCGAGTCTCCTTCACACCTATTAAAATGCTGATAAAAAATCACTTTGGATTTATCTTTTAGCAGATCAAATGAATCCATTTGAAAAACCTATCTATTTAGTAAGGTACTACTAAGAAAAATCTTTCCAATGATTATAATGTTAATATATATTAATTTTATTATGACTTTGTATTTTTAGTTTTACTAAACATAGATATTTCACCGTATGTCTACCTCTATGTTTGATGCTTATGGAAAAATAGTAAATGAGAGAAAAAAAATTCTAAAAAATATCTATTCCCTAGGTATTGAATATCTCTTTCTATTAAAAAAAATCAAAATGAAATTGGACAAATATATGACAAGTTATAAGCTATGTAGTCGAGGTATGTCAAAATTATGGTTTAGTCAACTTCAAACATTAATAAAATATGCAATAATTATGATAATGTCATAAAAAAAAATTGCATGCCCTCTATATGGATGTTACAAAACTAAATTTGAAAGAATAACATTGATATTTGTTTTAGAAAAAAATTTATGCTCTATGAAAACCACGTAACTCTTTGAAAATGACGTTTTCTACAACATACAACTTTTTGTGGGAGAAAGAAAAACCCATTCAAATAAATTCAAAAATAAAATAAAAATATATATTTAGAATCTAGATAGAAAATCCTAAAAGACTCTAATTTACTTCATCTTCCGATTTCAAACGGTTTAACGACAATATACATCTGAATCTGAAGGTTTTTTTCAAAATGTAGAGTTCAGTGTCCATTCAGGCAAAAAAGTGTAACCCACTATTGTGGGTTCACCCGTTGGCAGTATGTAATACTCTAACAATATCCTACACATCTATAGATTTGTGGATGTAAGCACACCACATGGAGATCTTTATGACGCACACTTGTCCAAAGCCTTTAGGATCGTCTGGAAGGAATCTTGGAGTGGATGATGAGTTGGTTGATGATGAGAATTGTGGGAATCTTGATTCTTATGCTAACATGGACAAATACAAAAATGGAATTTTAGATGGGGGTGTAAAATTTATGCCATCACACCTAACTTCCTACCAAATCCAAGCTAGATCTAGAGGGTATAGAATGTCAAATTTGTTCTATATCTAGGAATAGAATGCCAAATTCATTCTATGCCCACAAAAAAAATGCCAAATTTGTTATGTTCCCTAGGTTTTAGCTTCATACTTCCAAGTTTTCTTTGACTCTTCTTGTTCTCTTAAGATATCTTCTAACAACTTCGTAACCTATTCCCACACAAAGAAAAATGGGGAAGAAGGTTTGATACAGTGGTTTTCCTTAGTCAATCCCTATTTAGGAATCAACCTTGAAATGAAATGAAATAAAGTAAAGTGTGTTATCACATAGTAGATGCTAGATCTAGAAAATGAAGTATATAATACCTTGACAACACAAATGCTTCTTTGAATGTGATCAAGTATATTGATGCAATAGCTTTGACTAACACAAAAGCCCAAAAGGAGATCTTGAAAGAAAACATTTCATGTAATGGATGCTATAATTTTCCACAACATTTGATTGATTAGAAGAGAGAGAAGACTTGAATGGAAGTGGATGAATGTGGATCTTATTCCTTGATAGAAACTCATTTGGTTGGCCTCCAATAGGTAAATAAGCTAGATCTAGATGGAAGAAAACACCTTGAATTCTTGAGAAGAATGCTAAATCTTAAATGCTTAGACTTGATAGCTTGATGGCTTGACTATGAATGCTTTATAATGAATGCAAATGATTTATAATCTTGATCACGGTTACCAAAATTAGGAGAGAAATGGTGTTTATATACATCTCAAACCATTACAAGTGATAAGACTCAAACATGCTAATCATGGGACTTGATTTCCCATCAAAACCCCAACATAGATCTCCGGGATAAATTTGGGTTTAAACATGCAAGGATGTATAATGCCAAAATTATTCTATACTTGGGAAATAATTCCCAGATTTGATTTGGGTACTAGGAGAATAGGGTAGGTGTGGGATCTTCAGGTACAACTCATTCCAAGGTTAGGACAGATCACGAAGGGAATAAACAGTGACATAGAGCCTAGGTGATGAACTTAATTGTTTGTTTGGAGGAAAAATAAAGGAGCACACTTAGAAATAAGAGCTAACTTCATTTTTCACAAGATTGGAAGGGATAAAATACCCATATTTCAATTTAGGTGTCCATTAAGTGTCATATGAGGTACTACTATAGAAAACACACTAAGATAAGCATGAAATAGTCCTTAAATTTTACACAAATTAGGTGCTTACAATTTAGGATGGTACAATATCTACTTAGGTGTACTTTTCTAGATTTGTTAAATTTTTATTTTCTATTTGTTTTCAACAATATTAGCAATGGAACCTCGTTGGTTGCTATTTTAGACAAATTAGAGTTGTTTAATTCTAAGGAGAAAGATCCTAGGTGTCCATTCATTTATTATAAAAGAATTTGCAGGTTTGAAAAATAGCTAAGTTATTATTTGTTGAATGGGACTGCACTATACTTATAATAGAGAAGAGCTTCTAATGGATTTTCTTGATCTTCTAGGCCATTTAGTATTTTTTAGTAATTTATATTATTGGAGAGTACCTATAAATTTAAGAGCAAGACAATACTTTTCTTAAATGTTTTTTCATTTTGTTATTTGGAAAGCATTTGTAGATTTGAAAAATAGCTAAGATATTATTTGTTGAATGGGACTAAACTTGTACATCTAATGAAGACCTCACTTATTGCACTTCTTTTTTAATCAATTTTTTATAAGCTAAAATTATTTTTTTAAATAAGTTAGTGCAATTGAGAAGACGTGTAAAATTATGAACGAGGCTAGATTTTTTATCTAAATTAGGTTAAAATGTCCTACCTTCAAAATTTATCTTTTTAGTTGCTAAGGAGATCATGCCTTTTGCCTTTGTTCAACGTTTTCTCCCTAATACCCTAGAGTGAAAGAATTGATGAAACCCTCACTTTATATGATAGATCTCTAAGAGAAATTTGATTGACGGAATTATGGTATTGTCAATTTTTAATACCTAGATATGCTCCTCTTGACAATAATAATTTAAATATAGTTATAGTGCAACAATCTGAAAGAAAATAACTAAAAAAAGTGGAGCATAATTATTACAAATTTGAATTTGATGTTTATTTTCAACCTAGGCTTTGGTGTTCATATTGCTGCATGCACAAGAATTTATTATATCATGCATTCATTGCAAATAGATTATTATATAATGCATTAGTAGCCATAGTTAGTTTTGGTTTACCTAACCCTTTGAAAATGCATCTGATAAGATCATTGTTTGTAGTCAATACAATCATAGTTTATCCACACTTAAGTTTTATGCCGAGACAGAAAAGGAGACTATCTTTATTTATATTTTAACATTACACTATCTTTATTATCCTTTCTATTATCTTGAAAGAATCAACTAAAAGTCACATTAAAAATTATTCTTCATACAATCTATACATTAATTAACTCATCAATTCAAATATTTTAGGTATAAAAGCTCAAACATAATAATTACTACTCTAAGACACCAAACAATTAAAACAAGGATCATAGACCTCTAACTAACTACTATAGAAAAAGGAAGTTTATTTTTGTCCTATGTTTATATCTGAGTTCCACCAATGGCAATTAATTTTTAACATCCAAATTGTAAAGCTTAGATTTTGTTGTGTAATTTAAATGTATCTCGAATGTAAATTTTAGATTATTAATGTCAAGTGGAAGTGGCAAACACCATAACTCTGTAATCAATCTTAATTCTCTTTAAGCAAGGATTTAGCCCCACCTTTCATATTTTTGCCTACCATCTTCTCATATGTTGAGTTAGGACCTATAGTACTCACAACTTTCAATCATTATTGAGTTGCACCCCTTTGCAAGAAACACAACAATTTCCTTGTTGATGAATACCATAAGTGGTGTTGGAAGTTAGTACACTACCTTCAACTTTCTCAGTTACTGTAATAGAATTTTTGTGCTCTATATTTTGATTTTCAATTGATTGAAGCTTTTAGTGTTCCATCTTGCACATATTCTAACTAAAACATTCTATGAGCTTTGATACATATCTGTTGACTAGAGAAAAAACATAAAAAATATTTATAAAAGACCATGATACATTTTTACAAACTTAGATATCACTGGGGGACCAAAACAGTGAGCTAGGAAAAGGTATAGATTTTATGCGCTCTAAACCTCACGACCTTGCAAACCTCAATCTCCTCAAGCTTGCACAAAATACTTTCCAGTATCCTGATCACCTCTAATGAAAGCCGGGCCTCAATTGCCCCAACTAAGTCTTTGAAAGAACCATAGTTAAGAAAGTTTCTATAAAGAACCTCACACTCTTTTCTATCCTATTTTCTTGAATTGAAAGGTCAAAAATAGTGTTGTCAGAAAATGAAATTCCATGACAGTGAAATTATTCTCATTTTAAAACAGAACATTTTGAAACAAACAGTTATATGAAATTCTTACTGAACTTAGCTTAAATGATCACTCGTCAAACGTTTCAGTAAAAAAATGGAAAACTATAGGCCTATAAGTCTGTTTGGATTATTGTGTTTACATTCAGAAATTTTTGAGGAAAATCCTACAACTCCGGTGTTCAGTACAAAAAACACACAGAAGGGCATTTGAGTTAATGAAATGACCGCGATAAAGTTCCTTATGCCAAAAAACATTATGTAATACGAGATCATTTTTTTTCATATCATCAATGATATCACAAGTTATACCATAGGAAATTCCTAAAGAGCAAAAAATCTAACCTCTAAAAGCATCCATCCTCAAGGTATTATCACATGGATAAAAGTAATAGTACATATACAAAGTCTCCATGAATATTCAAAGCATCAAGCTTGTTGCATGGTTCCATATGAACAAGCAGGCAAATGAGAATCATATGACTACAAATCCCAATATATGCTTCCTCTCCTCACATGTGCATTTTCAACTAAGACAACCTAAACAACTACTCAACTAAGACAACCTCCCCCTTTCAAGATATTTCAATGGATGTCCATTTTGTGTTCCAAAGCTCCCATTTTGGCATAGGCGGGAATGATGTTGGCTTTACATCCTCCAATTTCATTTCGTTGGGAGGATGTTCGCTATTTTTTTACACATACAAATCTTTTGGCCGGTAGGATACCTCATATAGTTGACACAGATCCCAAATGTGGCCGCTGGATGGATACACAGTAACAAGTGAGGAGAGCATGACTACTTCTGGCAAAGAGCACTTAAAAATTGATTGGTATTCTCAGGAGTAAGACATATGGAGAACCCAGAATGGGTTCTCCCAGTACTAAGGTATGAGACACAAACTTATACAACCAAATCAAATGCAAAATAATGAACAATGAAATAGATTTAAAATCTGCACAATGAACTCATGAAATGTTCATTCTAATTCATCATAAAGTCATTACAACAATGCCTCAAACTGAGAATACATCAATTGAGAAATATGCATTCAAAACTAAAACTATACCGATCTACAATGGCAAGTACACTTAAGAAACAAGATACAAAAATTCTTTATTTAAAATCACATTTCTTCTCAACATCTTCATCTCTATAACCTCCTTACAACTGTAACAAAATGAATTATTCCCCCTCAAACAAAAACTATGTCTAACTCTTCCATCTTGCCAAAATCTTGAATTTTCTTCTTCAATTTCTCAAAAAAACCCTTCTTCCCCAAACTATAGGCCTATAAGTCTGTTTGAATTACCGTGTTTACATTAAGAAGGTTTTGAGGGAAATCCTACAACTCTGGTGTTCTGTAGAGAAAGCACACATGAGGGCATTTGAGCTAATAAAACTACCACGATAAAATTCCTTGTGCCAAAAATCATTGTGTAATATAAGATTAATCCTTTTTTATATCATCAACAATATCACAAGTTATACTATAGGAAAGTCCTAAAGAATAAAAAATCTAGCCTCTAAAAGCATCCATCCTCAAGGTATTATCACATGAATAAAAGTAATGGTACATATACAAAGTCTCCATGAATATTCAAAGTATCAAGATGGCTACGTGTATTCCATATGAACAAGCAAATGAGAATCATGTGACTACAAATCCCGATATATGCTTCCTCTCCTCACATGAGCATTCTCAACTAAGACAACCTAAACAGCTACTTAGCTAAGACAACCTCCCCCTTTCAAGATATTTCGATGGATGTCCATTTTGTGTTCCAAAGCTCCCATTTTGGCACAAGTGGGAATAATGTAGGCTTAACATCCTCCAATTTCATTTCCTTAGGAAGATGTTGGCTACCTATTGGTTTACACATGCAAATATTTTGGCTGGTAGGATACCTCATAAAGTTGACACAAATCCCAAATGTGGCCATTGAAAGGATACATAGTAACAAGTAAGGAGAGTGTGACTACTTCTAGCAAAGAGCACTAAAAAAATGACTGGTGGGAGAAATTCGCAGGTGTAAGACATATGGAGAACCCGACATGGGTTCTCCCAGTAAAAAGGTATGAGACACAAACTTATACAACCAAATCAAATGCAAAATAATGAACAATGAAATAGATTTAAAATCTGCACAATGAACTCATGAAATATTCATTCTAATTCATCATAACATCATTACAACAATGTCTCAAATTGAGAATACATCAATTGAAAAATATGTATTCAAAACTAAAAATATATTGATCTACAATGGCAAGTGCACATGAGAAACAAGATCTACAAAAATTCTTTATTTACAATCACATTTCTTCTCAACATCTACATCTCTATAACCTCCTTAGAACTGTAACAAAATGAATTATTCCCCCTCAAACAAAAACTACATCCAACTCTTCCATCTTTTCCATCTTACCAAAATCTTGAATTTTCTTCTTCAATTTCTCAGAAAAACCGGTTCTTCCCCAAAACTCTCTCCAAATTTGCACACCAAGAAAATGCTACCCAAACCAAAAAAGAGGCACCCCCAAAATTATTAATTGCAAACTAATTAAAATTTATCAAATTTAGTCCTATTTCAGGACTCCACTTCTCACAAGTAGTGGCTCTATTTTAAAAATCCGCTCCACTCCCCTTAGGATGTCTAAATTCCTCACTACTACCATTTTATCAAAAGACATAAATGCCAAAAATCTAATGCCTACTAATTTCAAACTTGAAGTTCCCTCCTAACATGGATGCCCCTACATCAGATAAGAACATAAGTCAAAGAATCCTAAAGCTTAAAATAAGTACTCCTAAGCCTATAATCATGTTTGATACTACTCACTTTTGCATAGTATGTTTGAGATAATTATAAGAACAAGAGTCGAAGTATTTTAAAGATCAAAATAAATACTCTCAATTCTTTGAGGTTGTGCAATTTTTAAACAAGAAAGCTAATATGGACAGTTACTAATGTACGTCAATAAGATAAAGTTAGAAAACTCAACTAATGAGTCCTCTTGGCTACATTGTACAATCTCATGAAAGAGGAAAGCCCATGTGAAATAATGATAACCCTTCCTTTCACTTTACAGAGAAAATTTACCATAACTCCTTCACAATTTGTCAAGATTCAAAAGTGAGATAAGATTTAGACAAAAATTCTACAAAATCCATTAAAAGATTCAGAAATGCATGGTTCAATAGAGATGTATTTGTCATACCTTATGATTAGTAGTGATTGAAATCTTAAGCTGTTCTGATCCTGTTTTGTCGGTCCTCTTATGACAATCTTTTGATCGATTTATATTAATTTATTCCTTTACATTAACAAATTTTAAAGAAAAAACACTCCAACATCGTATCTCAAAATTATTTATAGAAATCTGATATCATTAACAGATTGAGAAACCCAAACATTGTATCTGGTGATGCATTGAGGACTTTGGAAGCTAAATTTGACGAAGAGAATTTTATTCATACCAGCTTAGTTAGAATCATATCCGTGGTTTAAAATCTGTCCATCAGTGTACATCCTTTCATGGCAACTTGCAAACAAAGGAGCTTATATGAACAGTTAATACTGTAGTTGTACACAGATATTATGCATAAATATTCGACAATGTTACAAATTCTCCAATGACATAGTCCAACATTGTAACAGCCTTTAATGGCAATTCTTGTCCCCTTAATGCTATAGTCATGGGTCCGCCTCCTCTAACATCCCCGAGGTCTGGCCCCTTTAAGTACTGCACGGTAAAAGATTTAATGTCGAGAAAGAAGATCAACTCAAATGGACTCCGAACACCAGAAAAGTGGAAGGGGACTAAATTCTTATCATTGTAAGGACTTTTTGATGAATGGTTTATAGGTATAATATTTGTTCAAGGTTTTGTAAATGGGGTTGTAAGTAAAATGGGTTTAATCATAAATGCATGAAACTTCCTAGTTAAATGTACTTGAACTGGAGTAGTACTGGGATAGACCTATTCAGATGCTTCACCTCTGTGAGCATCACCTAGATGCTGTAAGTGCTAAGTGTTCCATTCATTCCTGAGAAGCAGTGAGTGCTAAGTGTTCCATTCAGAGTTCTTGTGAACTACTTTCATGAAACATAGATCATTGAATTTGATTCAAAAACTACACAGTTAAATCATAATAACAATATCATAATTTGACTTGATGTAGAAAATATTGAACAAGAAGATAACTCCGAAACAATGAAGAAGAAAGAAGGACTAAACCTCCGTGCCCTCCCGGGAGAAATTCCCATCATTGTCCAATTTAGTTCAGAATTTATCCACTAGCAAACATTTAAAAATCAGTCCAATATGAATCTTTTAGCTGAAAATATTTCCTCTTTATAGGGTTGATTTGGAATTTTCAATTCATGGTCAAAATTTAGCGTTGTTCAACTGACAAAACCTTGTCTGCGCTGCATTGACCTGTCTGTAAATAAAGAATGGGAATCTACTCAAAGTCCCTTTATTATTCAATCTATCTAAGTCTGATATCTTTAATAAGTTTTTTTGAACAATCCACCGTTTTTGAAAGTATTTTCTGATAGGACACTGTGTCTGCAAAACTAAACAAGAAGTTGTTGAGATCTTTGACTTCCTATATTTTTTTTTCCTTGATGTAAAAGCTCAAATGGCCCCAGTCATGGCGAATCTTATTGAAGTCCACATAGCTTACATGAGTTTGAGGGACAAGTTTGTCTCAGCCAGTCAATTTGGACTTGGCAAGGTTTTCCAAAGACAAGGCGAGTCTTAATTCAATGATTATGTTTATGGTCATTGTAATGTATTAGTACTTATGATGTCTATGTTGTGAGATTCATATGTTTGTAATAGAAAACAAAGTTATTCAGAAGTAATGTGAAAAAAGTGTCTCTTATGTTGTTAGCCACAATTTGGCCATGTCAAACATTTCAAAAAGAAGTGTATATTCAATGTGTTATTTGTCTGAATATTCATTATTGTAGTATTTCTTTTGAATTTTTATTAGTGCAACATTGTATCTGAACTACAGTGATACATAGTCTAAGGATTTTATTTTTGGTATAGTAAGATTATAATATGACAAAATGTTTTTTTTGTTTATTTATGATATCTGTTTGATCATGATAATGTGTTTGAGATCATGTAGATGCATCTTAGGGTAAGTCTTTATGGTACTTTTTGAGCGCAATTTGTGGAGCAAGTATCCCCATAGATGCTAAAATTTGCTACTTGTAAAAAGTATTTTTATATAAAATTTATAAATTTCAGAGGTAAACTTTAAGCAAATAAAAGAAAAGAATTAAAAATGGTGATGTAAGTGTCATTTTTTCCTATTTGAGCAACTGCATGGGGATATGGGGTTAGTTTTGTGAAGTTTTTAGAAAATTAATTTTTAAAACATAAGCATTGTATTGCTATTTGTATGAATACCTATCTTATTTGTTGTCTATTTTTTGTTTCTGGCAAACCCTTTTAAAACTTTGTTAAGATTCTTTTTTTTAGACATTGTTAAATGAGTTTTGACAATCAATATTTTTCTTAAAACATAAAATGAAAGACATTGCTCTCTTTGTATCTATTTCTAATTTTTTTTAATTCTCCTTCTTTCTACACTCATTTTTTGTTTTTGACAGACTCGTTTAGTGTCATAACCGATGACTTAAGTCGGCTTGTTAAACATTTCCTAATGGTTGTTAAATTGATGAAAAAAATAGTTATGCTTGAATTATATTTCCCTTAGGATGATAAATAAGAAGTCATTAATGATTAACATGATAAGATGTGTTTATATGTTTTTTAAGTATACCATTTTACTTGATATGATTAAATATGCTCATAACGAATGATTTTCAACTAGATTTGGTTATTGAATTAGGAACTAACCTACTGATAAAAATTGGAGTGTCAAGATCTGAGGATGGAGTGTGGTCAAGGTAGGGGAGCCTAGCTCCTCAATATGGATGAGTCCGGAATTATATGTTTAAATGCACACACCACTAGTTATTTTTATTCTAGTTATGAAGAAATTTAATGATGTGAATTGATTATATATTGAATTAATGTTAAAAAAAAACGTAATCATGTGTTAGTATGGCCGTCTAGTGTTGTTCGTTTGTTTTAGTTATTTAAATTTTAATATTGCTTAAAAAAATTATTTAACAAGGTAAAATAGTTTTTATTTTTGGATTTCTTTTAAAAGAAATGATTTGACAATATTTTAAATATTAGTTAAAAATTGAATAAAATTAATTGTATTTTGGACTAGTCAAATGAAAAAGTTATTTTTAATTTCGTTTGACCTTATTTTTATTTTCATTCTAATATCTTGCCGATTCAACAAGATGAGTATGAGTTATCTGCGTGAGAATTTAACTAAACTTTAATTTCTATCATATTTTTGGGTTGTAATCTAGCACGTAAACAGCTTAAGCAAGCGTTGATTTGGGGGTACTAGACGCAAGGTAAGGAGGAGGACTGGAGTGTAATTAAAGAGGGAGTAATGAAGTGGAGAAGGGATCGGAGATAAGGGGGAGAACACGCAGGGAAGTGGGGGAAGAAGCCAGAGGGGAATTGGGAATTGAGAAGAGGAGGAGAAATGAAATAAGAGGAAAACACATTTTAGTAAAGGGCCCGTTTGGAACATGGAATATGGGTTTTAATTTCGGGATACTATTTTTCGAATAAAGACTTCCATGTTTGTGTCCACCTTTTCGAATTGGAATTGGAATTTCGAAATTTCAATTTTGCCCAAAAAATGAGCATTCCATCTTCCACTCGAAAAGGTAGAATTAGAATTAGACCATCATATTCCACTTTTCCAATTCCAATTTTTATAACTAGTTGGGTCCGCGTCCCTTGCAAAGTATTTGTTTGAGGTCCGCATTTCATTTTAACAGTTGTATTTTTTTGAGGTCCGCATTTCATTTTCACTGTTGTTTTCCACCATATTTTCCAGGTCGCCCTTTGCAAACAACTCGGCTCTGCAACACGACTTGTCTGCCATATTTTTGAGGTCGCGTTTTGTCTGGTATGGATTCTCCCATTTCAAATAACCCGTTTTCTAAGAATTTTTGAAAATGTGTGGTAACGAAATACCGTAATCCAACCTTCCGTGAATAAATATGCTGTATGCGTTACTAAATTTAAGCCATTTCTTGTCTGTTATTGCTAAATTTAAGGAGTAGTGCGGATTAATATTGCATATTTGGTACAAAATTAGGGTTTGATCTGCATTTCTATATTACTCTTTGATATGAAAATACACCTCTCTGTGCATTTTGGGTCTACATATTTTATAAATTTGTATAGCAATTTTTTTTTATAAAAAAGTTATATAAAATGTTAAAATTTTTAAAAACTTATAAACATAATTTTATTTCAAAATATTATAAATATTCAAAAATGCGTACAAATAAAATTAACTTTGATACAAAAATAAAATAAATATTTAAAAATACGTAAAAAAAAAATCACAAATTGTTATAAAGAAATTAATAAAACAAATTTTCATTCAGTGCATATTCCAATTCTAAAATGCAGCACCCAAACGCAGAAAATACATCTTCTCGATTATCTTCCAGGTGAACCAAACGGGTCGAACACATATTTTGAATATCATTTTGAGGATATGTATATTCCAAAATTGACTACATCCAGCATTCCGTATGCCATGTTCCAAACGGACCCAAAAAGAAAAACATAGCAGATTTAACAAGGGATTGCGCAGCAAGGAGGAGGAGAGGATAGAAGGAATTTGAGGGGGAAGGACAGTGGAAGACACGCTTTTGGAGAGGTTATCTTATCAACATCTACCGCTTAAGAATTTAGGTTCCTCTCTTGCCATTTGTTCTGTTAATTATGGACTGGCAATGTTAATTTTTTTGAGAATTTGTTAAGTTTATTAGTTTCCAGCTTTAGTGTGTGTGAGGTTGAGACTTGTTTGGGTTTGTGCTATTTTATTTTGCCTCCCTGGTTTCCTCCGCAGCAGTCTCCTAACACACCCCAGCGTTTCCCAAGGTTGCATTTATATTTTATTTGAAATCTCACTTGCTGTGTCTCTGTTTTCTCGAGCTACCTCCAACGCATATCCCTGTTCTCTTTTGTCTTTCTCGCATGCAGCACCCTGGCGTAATTAATTTGGATATAAGCTGTCTTGGGAAGGACTTGGAGTTTTCCTTGTGGCCGTAAAGCAAGCCAGAGGCGTACTGTTTAGACAGGAATTAAGGATTCACCGTAGGTGCCTTTTAGTATTTGTTTTCGATTTAACAAGTATTCAATCCTGTGGTCAATGTGGCCCTGTCCTGCGAGATGGTCAGTTTTTAGTGTGTCGTCTCCTTAAAACTTATGAGATTTGACTGGTAATCTGGTGTATAAGGGTTTTCACCTAAGATATCTATGAATTTTAGCTTGCGTAAGAAACAGTTCTGGGTGTTTGTGTAACTCCAAAATTTCAGAATCAATCACGGGTGTTTGGTTTTAGATCCAAATTTTTTGAAATTTTATGTTATTCTCTCTTTTATTCTTATCTCCTGGGATCATTTCGATATGAAGCCATTCACATCTAGTAAACTGAGCAAAATAAAAACAAAACATTTAGCTTTATTTAAATCTTCTGATTTCTGGAATTTTGTTGAGCATTAATCTATTTTTAGTTGCCATTTTTGGTTGTATGAGATTAAAATACTGTACACAATCTACCAAAAATTGAATCTTTTATCCGGAATAAATCGGGAACCTGTACAGCCATAAAATTTTTACAGAATGTTAATTTAGATCACAAAAATTTAAAATAAAACAAACTTATCTTTCTTCAGAATACTTACACAAATACTGGAAAAATCTCATATTTAAAATAAGTATGAAATACAAGGGATCTAAACTATAATTTTGTTTATATTGATTCACGTGAATTGGAATTACTCATTTTGGGTAGGAGAATAATGATGTGACTTTTTTTTTAACAAAATTTAGGATGATTGTTTATGTTTCTTTAAAATTATTAAATTAGTTCGTATCTTTCATAATACCATTTGTTAGTATTTCGATTTAATTACTGTTCATTTCTGTTAAGAGCCTATCAAACTAAGGGTGTGTTTAAAGTATATTTTGAATTGAAGCGTAATTTGGAATAAGATAGAGAAGGGTAATTGCTTGGTTAGTGTTGTATGCTCTCTCTGCCATTCTATGATTAGCATTTCTATTTTAGACTAAAGATTGTTGTAGTAGATAGAATCACAGTTGCTTCAAATTCTTCTGACTCATCAGTACCGAGTTGCTAGTCTCCTCGAGCAGGGTCTGTGCGTTTCCATACCAGGGTAAGCCCCAGGAGAGCTAACCACTCTATGGTTGGACGGAAAAGTACCTGGGCCACACTCCTATCTCAGGATTTGCAGGTGGACGTGCTATCTGGAGGCTTAGGAGACATAGGAGACAATGATTGGTATAGTGTGATGCCTAGTTACCATTATATGACGGTTTGGGAAATAAATATTATTCTTAATTTATTGTATATTTTTTTAGAATTTTGACAGAAGGTCGAAACTTTATAATAAAGATATATTTTTTATTCAGATTTAATGTTTTTACTTTTTCGATGATATGGTCGAATGTAGTAAGTCGTAACCCTTTATCATTATTGTATAACGACACTTATGATCGAATTATGAAAAATTATGGCATTCCTAGAATTTAATTTGTCCACTTTAAGCTTTTTATTCTTGTGATATATTTTACTTTACTTAGAAAATTTAATCCTTACATTTAGAAATTTTGATAAGATTGTGTCAATGTATCAATTTCTATTTTTTTACACTCAAAAATATATTTGACTAAAGCACGCAAACAAAGGCAATTTGTTCTCACTGTTGTGTCTAGCTATAGTTTCTATTCTTATTGTATTCCTTAATTCAAAAATCATCGATAGTTCAAAGAATTTTTCAAAGCATTGGGCAAAATATCAATATTGTCTAGTTGCTTGTGCAAGAGTTGCACAATTGATTTGGAGGATCATGGGCATGTGTTTGAGCATGTAATCATTGCAATTTAAGACTATGGCTCCAGCATGAAAGGAAGCCTAAAATCAAGTGTTTTCTATATTCACTTAACAAATTATGTCATCTTTTAGTGTTTTGTTATTTAGCCATTTATTGAACATCTAAACATTTTTCTTTTTTTATGATTTCTAGCTAAATTTTATCCTTTGTTGTCATTGTTTGCTCTTTTTCAAATCTAAAAGCCTGTGATAGAGGCTTCTACGAGTGCTCCAATGAAGGCAGCCAAATTAATGTTCACGAGTTTATAAATTGCACTAAGTTAATTATAAATAAATAAAAAAATCCAATTGTTCGTAAGGCAATGATTTGGAGGCATTCACCTCTACATAATACTTGGGATTTGTTTTTTTAAAAAGTGGTGTTGATTACATTGGATTTTTTTATCTACATGTACACAACTTATTACACAGGAAGTGAAAATTAAGTTTAATATGCATTTCTGTTGGTTGATATGGCTAGTAATTAATTATAGATTGGAGATTAAGTTTTGCAAAAATGAAAACAAATTCACTAAAGTACATTTGAAACTAGCACTGAAGAATCTATATGTTTGAAAAATTATGTACAATGAAACTAGTCAGTTGCAAATATGCACTTTAGAGCTGCAGTCCTATTCAAAGAAATGACTTAGTTTAAGGGCAGATATGCCAACCCTGTTTATAGAAACAAATCAGTTCAAAGAAAGACATTCCTAAACTAAAAGCTTGATGTGTTTTCTAAATTTTCCTTCCTTAATTAATCAGCAATTACTAAAACAATGAAACTATTATAGTTAATTTGTGCATTTTTATATATTAATTTGTATATTTCATAACCAAGTTCCAACAAGATTTTTGTGCATTTCATAACGAAGCCTCCAAGAAAATTGTCCTACCAAGTATGCCAAGAACTATGTTGCATTGTAAGTCTTGTTTGTTATTTAAAATAATTTTAAGTACAGTTCTATCATATTACTTAAACTAACATAATCTATTAAAATTACAACATAAAAATAACACTAATTGTATTGAATTTTGCCCATCTAAAATAAAATATCTAATACATTATTTGTTATTTAGAATGCTTTTATTGACTTTTTAAAAATATATGTTTTTATGCTCTGCCACATTGCTGAAACAAACTTAGTATATTGAAAATTACAACATAAAAATAACATAATTCTAATGAAGACATTCCCTATATGAAGTGAATAACCCATTTTTTGAAATCAATAGTCTAGAATTCACAAGAAGGATGCAAGACTATATGGACTATATAATTAATCTCAATCACATAATTTATATTAATTTTTAAAATTATGATAAAAAAATTAAAAAAATATATGTATGAAAGGAAAAATCTATGTTTTATTATTAATTTTTTTTATTATAAGAATATATTTTAAACTATCATTTTTATTTATTAAGATATTTTATTTTATTTTTTCCATGTTTTAAAAAAATAGCTTTATTCTGATTATTCTTCTTGTTTTAAGGATTATTTTTCATTGAATTTAAAATTTATCAAGTAGCTATTTATCTTCTTATGAAATTATAAAAAATAATTCAAAGTTATTATAAATAATTCAGTTTAAATTATGTATCTTACTAAATTTATAGAATAATTATATTTTGTATTTAAAACTACCTTTTATATTATCTTTTTTTTAATAAGAATGTTACTATTATTTTCTTTTATTAAAATATTCTATTTTGTTTGTTAATTTATTTTAATTATTCTTATTTTAAGAATCAATGAAATTTGAGCAAGAGCTAGAGAAAGAGAAACTAACTTTTGATTACTCATTTCATGCCAATAATTTAAGGATAACATGTGCCCTTGGGGATTTATGCTTAGGGCAGCATCTCTCTCTCTCTCTCTCTCACACACACACACACACACACACATTTCCCCATATCTCTCACTCACATAGAGACACACTCTTTTTTTCTCCCTCCTAATCTTTATCTCTCTTATATACCTCTCTCCCTTCATCTCCTATACTCTTTATCTGCCTCTCTATCTGTCTACACATCACTTTCTATATCTTTATTTTTTAATCTCTCTCTCTCTCTCTCTCTCTCTCTCTCTCTCTCTCTCTCTCTCTCTCACACACACACACACACACACACACAAACATAGCATGAACCTTTTGTTAATATAAATTGATTATCTCCCTTAATAAAAGGTTTTATTTTAGTTATGGTTGGATCCTTGTAATTCGATGCATATTTGATTTGAATCTATCACTTCTCCATTGATACCTTTTTTAGTGTCGCTCTTATTTTCACTCTTGCACTGTGATTGTTTGGATGTGGATCTAGCCTTATGCTTGTGATTATGCCTCTTTGTAATTGGATGCAAATCTTTGGTAGTGCCTTGATCTGGTAGTAGAATCCTTATTGTTGCTATATGTAATTTTGTGTGTGTGTGTCTGTCATTGTGCTTGGATGGACATGTGTTTTATGATTATTTTAGATTGTGATGTGTCGGTGCCTTCTTAGTGACCTTGAGTATGTTGTTGCATAGAGATGTGTGTGTACTTTCTTGTGCTTCGTTGTAAGGACCCTATGATCTGGCGTTTGATTATGTTATGAGAATATCTTGGTTAGATTGTGTTGAGATAGAATATTATTGTGCTTTTAAATATCTATGTTACTATGGAAAGCTAATATGGTGTGAAATTGATTAATTATTAAATCAAGTTAAGTTGTGCTTTACAATAGTAAATGTTAATCAATGAAGTTAGAAATATATGTGGATTTAATAGATCACAATGATGAGTTGATTACATTGTTGATTTTATAGCTATTTGATTGAGAGTTTGTGTTATTGATCATGTGTTGTGGTCGATTGGTTCAGGGAATTGTTATATGTGCACTATTGATGTTGATGACATTTAATAATGTTTAATATTCTTAATTTAGATGATATTATTATTATGGTAATGCTTGGATGATGATTATATGTGAAAAGGTTTAAAGGGGTGATGTCATAACATTCAAATACATAAGAATGATTACGCCATCAAAATTCCCTTTTTAGTGATTTATGTTAATAGACTAGTTTATATATGTGCTTCAGCTATTTTATGACCAAGTACACTTGACATGTGAATATTTCAGTGTTAGTAGGTACTAGGTGTTGATCCCTAAGTTTTGTTGTCTATTAGTTTCTTAGACTTAGTCATTTTCTAGGAAATGTTGGTCGGTCGTCACTGCAACCGAGCCATCTTGTAAAGGTCAAGTTATGTCTAGACTTGCATTTTGTATAGTTACCGAGCAGCAGTTACTGCCGAGAAAGTCAGAGGTCACTGAGTACTTCAGTAATTGTCGAGCAGTTTATGCCGAGTTGTATGGAAGTGTCAATGTCGAGCACTAGTATATGAATAACAATTAATACCGAGTATTAGAGACTCCATATGTCGAGCAAGCCATTTTTGACATATGTGTTTGTAGTGGCACAAACACTTAGGTAAACCGTCTTGGCTGACATCTATACAAATATTTAATGTTTGTTGAGGGAATCACGTAGTTGATTACACATTGTATCTATAATCATTAATCCTTATGTAAGCCATGTAACCTATCAGGTAAAGGGAATGCTTAAGCGGCATACATAGATAATCTAGATCGTTGATCTTGATCTAGGAGGATGATTTGTTGTCTATAAAACATGAGATCTTTTAATTCTAAAATGATGTATGTGAATGAATGTAATGGAGGAGATCTCATATACGCAAAAAAAAGAAGTATTTTGATGTAGGCAGAGATTAGTCATAGTGACCGAGAAAAGAAATGAAGGGCATAACAAAGATACATTTTATTGTGAGATCAGATAAGTATTGGAAACAGGTAATCTGTTATCAGCATTTTTTAGTGCAAACTTGAATAAGGTGAAATTGCATCCACCCTAAAATGAATGGGGGAAATATGAGATCTAATTCTAAATCCAAATTCCCAAAGGAGAGATCCAAATTGATCAACCGAAAGGTTAATGCACAATTGAATCACTCTATGGAGAATATGAAAGAGGAAGAAAACCTTATATTTCCCTATGGATAATATGTGCTTGAAATCTGAAATAATTGAAAGGCAAGTACTAACCTCAAAATAAGATAGATTTGGAAAATGCTGATTTCTGATACCTGTGTAGTTTTGGGCAATTTTGCAACTTGTTTCGGACTGGAAATGCCGAGACAAAGAAAACCCAAAAAAAATTATCTTTTTGACAAAAGGTAGTCTTTGACCCTGATAAAAAGTCAAAGGCTACATTAATATTTTGAAAGTCAACTTTGACTTTGTTTGCAGATCTCAGAAGTTTGCCGAAAAGGGTATCCGAATCCAATCTCAGATCTGCAGTTCCGCACCTGTACCTACAAGAAAAAGAAGGTTTTTATTGTTTGTATGGGGGGTTTGCCTTGGTCAAACCCCAATTTAGGAATTAACCTTGAAATTGAATTGAAATTGTATTGTGCATAAAAAAAGTAAATGAAACAATTCACCTTGCTTATGTTGAAGTCCTTGTAGAGGATTCGAATCCTCAAATCCACAAGTAGGGATGCTCCAATGGTTGTAGAATGAATGTAGGATGTCTCAAATCAATGACATTTGATCTTTAACACCAATCTTGAATGGATCTTTGCATAGGAATTGACTTGGATGAATGTGGAAGGATGGAACTTCAAGGGGGCTCCAAAGAGATTGAATCCTTCAATGGCTAACAATGGATCTCCTTCATGAATGGATGCTTAAACACTTGAATACTTGAAGACTTGCTTGAATGCTTGAATTCACTTGCTTGCACTTGAGAGCTTACTCATGAAATTTCTTGAGATAAGATATGAAAACTTGATTGAGATATTTTCTCACAAAAACTTGATGGAGAAAATGAGAGAGGAAGGCTTCCTTTTATAGTGATCTAGGGCACAAACCTCTAGAGAAGGCTGACATTGGGGAATTAAATCCCAATTAACCTTAACCCCTAGAAATGGACCCATATTAAATGCAATTTAAGGATTTACCATTCTGAAACCTGAAATGGCCGACCCGAAGGCAAGAAAAAGAATCTTTCCAAAACCTGATACTTGGAAATCAAAAAATATTGAAATTTAAAATCTGGCTCAAGGACAAGGTAGACCCCACCCTAGGTTAGGGTCGAGGTCAACTTTCACCCTTAAGTTCAACTTTGACCTTGAGGTCAAAAACCTCAGGACCTCAATCCACAATGCCAAGAAATGTAGAAATAAAGTGAAATCAAGTGCAGAGAGAAGCAGAACAGGGGGGAAAAGCCAAATACATGCAAAGACCCGATCAAGGCACTTAACATGACCCCGAACCACTTACTCGGAGGGCTAAACACTCTTATCATGGAAGTGCTTCCATTTTAATATGATACATTAAGCCCCTAAGGACTCAAGTCTTCGTCGACTCCAAGATCACAGTAAGAGAGAAATCTCTAGAGAGAAAAGAAAAGGGTGTGATTATCTCACCCAATGAGAACTTATGTCCCATTGTGAACCACACCACGAAATGATGCAACTAGAAAGATGGAATTGAACCACCTAGTGAATGTGGCTACTTACTAGTCAACCCATCAAGGATTCACCCTTAGGAATATTCTATTCCATAAGAATAAAACCAAAAACAAAAGAGATCCAGTCTTAAGGACACCTCCGACCTTAAAGGATCCAAAAATATATGTATACATGAAACTAGAGGGATCAAGAGATCCTAAAATATAAATCCATGCTTTAAGGATTAGTCACTAATCCAAAATGGTAGAAAAAGGTATCTTGAAAAATAATATGTGCGTAATGAAAAGTGTGTGTGTGCAACAGGTGAGCAGAGTGTATGCCCTCACGTTAAAGTCATTGCTAACACTTTAACAGGAGCAATGGCTTTAACGGATCTACCTACCATGGAGTCAGTATGATCATAAGATAATATATATATATGATATTATTGCAAATGAATTGACATCATTCCCCAAAGAAAGTAGAACTAAAATCACAAAGGAGGAAATATCACATAAGATATACAAAGGAGAATATTTTCGGACCATGACATGGAAACCAAAAAGAATGAGTGCTACCACGTCTCAAATCCAAGCAGATTACACAAGGAAACATTTACGAACAATAGAACATTTACAACATAACATGAAACAACACATAGAAGAATAGAGATACATATAGAGGAATTATACAACAGGTTTGATTCCTTTATCACCTTGCACCAACAAAGTAATAAGGATCGTATAAAAGAATCTAACAACATTTAGCAAACACATTATGGGAGAAGCACAGTACAATAGGAAAACACACAACAAAGCTACCACGAAGGACAAGTCGATCAAGCATGTCGCCTACTCTCCCCATCTCGTTGTATATCATTTAGGGAAGGTGGGTAACTCGCAAGAGGGACTATATCCAACATAGTAGGAATATTAGCCAGTTCCAAACAAGGATCCTCTTGAGAATCATAATGTTCGACACTAGGTGTAAGAGTTAATTGTGATCAAAGCATATTAGGTAAATCAATGTCAATGTCAATGTCAATAGTCTCATATTCATCATTAACATCATTAATATCATCAAGAGTATCTTCTTCATCCAAATTAATCAAAATAGGATCTAAGATATGAATAGAATTATCATAATCATGCATATTAACATCATTATTAGTAACAACGTCTTCTAACACATCATGCATAGTCTTATCCGAAGAAGGTAGAGATCTTTGAAGAACATAATTATGAGCTTTAGCATGAGCACGACATTTTTTATGACGTTCATTAGCATATCGATTACGTTTTGATTTATTTGAAATAGGTTGAGAACTAGGAGGAACAATCACATGATCCTTCACAGGTTCTTTAGGAAGATCAATAGGATGATCAGCAATAGGAGGAACTTGATTAACAGAACTAGAAGCCATAGTTAAAGGAGGTATAGAAGGTGTAGGCAAAAGACCACGATTAAGATCCATAGGAGGTATGCTTAATTCAAGAATCTTATGATGTTTATAAGCTTGATATGAACGGAAAAGATTATCAGGTCGAGGAGGACATGAATTAGGTAATGAAGGCCAAAAGAAATCAAGAGCACCACAATCTCTAGGCCTAGAAGGTTGATATAAACTATGATTAACCGTCTTCATTTCATCATCATGAACAAATTTAAGACACTTATGGATAGGTGAAGCAACACCATGCATGGCATTCAACCAAGGCAAACGTAGCTTAACTTGAAATTGATCAGAAGTAGGAACAACAACAAAGGTAGTGTTCACAATTTATCCACAAAGTTCAATCGGTAAAGTAATAGAACCAAATGATGGATAAAGAAAACCATTACAAGTCTGAATCCACACATCCGATGTATCATAAGAATCACATTGTAAGCTTTTCATAAAAAGATTTTCCTCAAAAATAACATTGACTAAGGATGTAGGATCAACAAGACAACCACAAGTAGGTTTCTGAGAAATCCTAGCATAAATGTAAAGGGGACCATCAAGAGCTTTAATAGTCTCAGAGTCATCAAAGGTAATCAAAAGTTCCTGAGGTCTTTTATTCTTAGGTTGTTGTCGAGGTTTAGGTTGAGTTTTCAATTTAGGCTTAGGTTTTGGTTGAGTTTGAGATTGAACTTGAAGTTGAGGTTGAGGTTGAGGTGGAGATATAGGTTGACCAACATGCTTCACTTGATTAACAACATGATTGAGATCATCCATCTTTGAATCATACACAATTTCCATAGTAGTAGACTGAGCAATGGTATTAGTATCATGCATAGGTAAAGGATTCGTATAGATTTGAAGGTTTTGATTAGGAGGAGAGACAAATTTTTTTCCACTACCATCAAGATTATCAGCAGATAAGGCATTAGAATCAACTAACTCTTGAACCTTATATTTTAAAGAATAACACTTTTCAGTATCATAACCATTCTGACGATGATATTGACAAAAAGCTTTAGGATCAAAACATTTAGATGCAATCATAGCAGGTAAAAGAGGTCGAATAGGAGGTAAAGTAATCATATTAGTAGTTAACAACCTATTCATAATAGTATGTAAAGATTCAGAGAGAGGAGTGAATGTATGATTTAATCGAAAAGCAGTGGATGCAGAAGTGGCATTGTGAGATGCGAAAGCAACTTTATCAACAACTACATTCGCTTGTTTGTTTATCTTGACATAATTGTTAAATTTTTGAAATTTGTTTGGATTAGGAGCAACATCACTTTTATCAACTGGAACAGGAGCCATTGGAGTGTTGCTCTCAAATTGACTCACTTGTAATTGATAATGATGAAGTGATGCACAAAGTTGTTGAAAAGAGGTAAATTCAGTAAGCAGAATCTTATCTCTAATATCCTTTTGCAAATTTGAAATAAACATACATTGAATATCAATATCAGGAACATGATAGGAAATCTGAGCATACAAATGCTTAAATCTACCAATAAATTCAGTTAATTTTTCCTTAGCTCTTTGTTTACAATGCATTAAATCAATCAAAGACACTTGCGGGCCAATGTTGTTTTGAAATTGTTGAATAAAGGCATTGGCCAGTTGTGGAAAAGAATCAATAGAATTAGGTGGCAAGGAACAATACCATTGTAAGGCCTTGTCATAGAAAGTTTGAGCAAACAGTTTGGCTAAAATCCTATGGTCATGAGCATAATCACTACAAAGGATTTGGAATGTTTTAACATGATGAATGAGGTCTCCTTTTCCATTATAATTTTTAAGATGAGGCATATCAACTTGCTGAGGAACAAGAGTATGAATGATGTCTTGGGACAAAGGACTTCCCATGTCACATGTAGGAACACTAAACTTGTTTTGAGCTAGGGAAGAAAGTTGTTGTTGTAAGGATGACATAGTTTAATAAGCCAAACTGATGATTGTTGAATCATTAGATGAAATAGGAGTAGCAACATTAGAAACACTAGGTAAAGTGTAAGAAGCTATATGAATAGAAGACACAACTGGAGGAACACTAGGAACTACAGTTGGAAGTGGATTGGAATAAGTAAAAGGAATATTATGATATGAAGGTTGTGATGTAGGGAGGGACATAGGAGGAACACTAATAGGAATAGAGGGAACTGTCACAGTCACCAAAGGAGTATAAGTAGAAATACTAGGTAAAGGATTAGAAGGAGGTTCTACACTAGTGATAGGAGGAATCAACCTTAAATCTTGAGCTTCTTGAGCTAAAGGTTTAACATTTGAATGCACGAGGTGAGTAATACCACGCAAGAGGTTAACACCTTGATCATTATCATGAAGAACTTTCTTAAGAGCCTCTATAGCTTGAATAGAATCTTGATTATGGTTCTCTTGAATAAGCCAATTACCCATTTTATCAAGTTTAGTTGAAAGTTTTTGGACTTGTTCTGGAGGACCTCTTAAAGTGTCATCCTCATCATGGGATGAGTGAGAAGAGTTTTGCCCCATAATAGGATTGGAATCATGAAGAATCAAATTATCATCCGGGATCCTAAGGAAAGGAGAGGAAGATTCAGGATCAAAGGCACCCATGAGTCTACGACTTCTTCTAATTGGAATGTTATAAGTAGGACTAGTAGTAGTAAAGCTCATAAACCAATGCAATGCAAATGAACTAAACTAAGAACACATAAAGCATGAATATTTTTGTAATTTTGAAATCTAATTAGCATATAAGATTTAACATAAAAGAGAAATCTAATACCAACAAGATAAAAGGAAATCTAATACCACCAAACACAATAGGGCATCCAATTCCACAAAATAAAGGAGAGTAAGTATGTCAGGATCACCAAAATGAATAATGATGGTGAACACACACAATAAGGCAAAGGAAAATCTCACACCAAAAATAAAGAGAGTAAGCTTGTCGGGTTCACCAAAATGAATAAGGTGAAATTTCATCACCCTAAAATATGGGGGAAATATGAGATCTAATTCTAAATCCAAATTCCCAAAGGAGAGATCCAAATTGATCAATCGAAAGGTTAATGCACAATTGAATCACTCTATGGAGAATATGAAAGAGGAAGAAAACCTTACATTTCCCTATGGATAATATGTGCTTGAAATCTAAAATAATTGAAAGGCAAGTACTAACCTCAAAATAGGACAGATCTGGAAAATGTCAATTTCTGATGTCTCTGTGTAGTTTCGGGCAATTATGCAACTTGTTTCGGACTGGAAATGCTGAGACGAAGAAAACCCAAAAAACTTTTATCTTTCTGACAATAGGTAGTCTTTGACCCTAATAAAAGGTCAGATGCTACATTAATATTTTAAAAGTCAACTTTGACTTTGTCCACAGATCTTGAAAGTTTGTCGAAAAAGGTATCCGAATCCAATCTTAGATCTGTAGTTCCGCACCTGTACCTACAAGAAAAAGAAGATTTTTGTTGTTTGTATGGGGGGTTTTCCTTGGGCAAACCCCAATTTAGGAATTAACCTTGAAATTGAATTGAAATTGTATTGTGCATAAAAAAAGTAAATGAAACAATTCACCTTGTTTATGTTGAAGTCCTTGTAGAGGATTTGAATCCTCAAATCCACAAGTAGGGATGCTCCAATGGTTGTAGAATGAATGTAGGATGTCTCAAATCAATGGCATTTGATCTTCAACACCAATCTTGAATGGATCTTTGCATAGGAATTGACTTGGATGAATGTGGAAGGATGGATCTTCAAGGAGGCTCCAAAGAGATTGATTCCTTCAATGGCTAACAATGGATCTCCTTGATGACTGGATGCTTGAACACTTGAATGCTTTAAGAATTTATTGAATGCTTGAATTCACTTGCTTGCACTTGAGAGCTTGCTCATGAAATTTCTTGAGACGAGATATGAAAACTTGATTAAGAGATTTTCTCACAAAAACTTGATGGAGAAAATGAGAGAGGAAGGCTTCCTTTTATAGTGATCTAGGGCACAAACCTCTAGAGAAGGTCAACATTGGGGAATTAAATCTCAATTAACCTTAACCCCTAGAAATGGACCTATATTAAATACAATTTAAGGATTTACCATTCTGAAACCCGAAATGGCCGACCTGGAGGCGGGAAAAAGAATCTTTTCGAAACTCAATACCCAAAAATTAGAAAATCTTTAAATTTGAAATCTGGGTCAAGGATGAGGTAGACCCTGCCCTAGGTCAAGGTCAAGGTCATCCCTGACCTAGGTCAAGGTCGAGGTCGACTTTGACCTTGAGGTCAAAAACCTCAAGACCTCAATCCATAATGCCAAGAAATGCAAAAATAAAGTGAAATTAGGTGCAAAGAGAAGCAGAACAAGGGGAAAAAGCCAAATACATGCAAAGACCCGATCAAGGCGCTTAACATGACCCCATACCACTTACTCGGAGGGCTAAACGCTCTTATCATGGAAGTGCTTCCATTTTAAGATGATACAAAACTGAAGGATCGAGTACTGATACATTTTAGCAAGTGAATCAAGGTAAATATCTTAACGGAGTGGTCCTCACAGGCCTATGTAAATCTCTTAACCGAGTGCTTACTTTGTTGTAAGTTTTAAATCCTTTAACCAAGGTAGATTGTATAAGTCTATAATCTCTTAACAAGGAAGACCCCTCACATGGTAGATCATCATTTTATGATCAAATTTTGTAGCCCTAACAGGAAAACTTTAATACTGAAGTAGTGAAGATTTGTGGGTGTCATCCCCACCCCAATTTTACCTTTCAAGGGTTTATGGGTAACCAAAATCTTTGTGTTATGTGTTTCAATTTCATGGATGAAGTTAGACTGATAGATCTATTTCAGTATCAAATTTCATATTTATGATAAGTAAGTTAAATTTATGTCAAAGTGGAAGAAGTAGGAGATATCTTATTCACCCCCACCCCCATGCCCCGGCCCCCCCTCCCCCCCCCTTAGTATCTCACTTTCCCATATTAGATTTCCAACAATTGGTATCAAAGCAAAGTATCTTAAAGAAGTCTAATCACTTGTGAGTTAAGGTCTTGTAAATGGAGGTCTATAAGTTGGGAAAGATCATAGAGAATCAGAAGATTGACATTCATCTTGCATTACACTAGCTTGAAGCAGCCAGAGGAGAATTGAAGAAATCCTTAAGTAGAACGAAATAATTGGCAATTCAACAGAATGATACACAATATCAAGAAGAAGATACTAAAGGTCTATTTGACTATGGAAATCCCATTGAAAGTGATGCTGCTATAATAGATTTGTTAGAGAGAAACAACATACTAAATGAAGATATCATAAATCTAAAGAGAGAACAAGAAATTCAATTAGTAAGATTATGTGAAGTAATTGAACAAAAAAAGAAAGCTGAAGAAGACAAGACAATGACTGAAGAAGACAAAATATAAATGTCTATAAGATTTGATGAAAGGACATGCAACATGAAAAGGCTGACAAATAATCAATTGGACATGGTGAATCAACTGCTACTTGCTAATCAAGGACTGAGTAGGAAGGATATGGAAATCACAAATTTGAGATCAGAAAATAGTCAACTAAAGAATGAATTGAGATCTGAAAAGGAACTCAATGAAAGGATGAACAAACCAAATGAAGTTGTGAAATACTTTGAAGAACTGTTGAGGTCACCAAGAAGATCCAGTGATAATTTTGGACTTGGACATGATGAGCACTTGTCATCCACTGAAGAAGGAGAATCATCAAAAAGTGGAGAACAAAGGAATGAAAAGTCAAAGAACAAGAAATCCACATGTCATCATTGTGAAAAGCTAGGACACACAACAAACATATGCAGAAGAAAGAATGGTAAGTACAATCTTAAATCAAAGTTCAATGGAAATTGTTTTAATTGTAAGAAACATGGACATAAGGCACATGAATGTAGGTCAAAGATCAGTAATCCACCAACTGCACCTAGATTTCAAGGAAATTGTTTTAATTGTCAGAAATATGGTCATAGAGCACAAGAATGTAGATCCAAAACTAAGTGGACATCCAGTAAGCAGAATAAAGCACCTACGAAAGGTAACACATTCAATTGGGACCACAACACATGGTATAGTTGTCATTATTATGGAGAATATGGTCATTTTGGAGTAAACTATATGATGACACATTTTAGAGGTAAATGCAAGAGTTGGATGAGTGGAAGTTTGGTCTGTTATAAATGCCACAAGATTGGTCACATAAAAAGAGACTACAGAGCACATGCATCGAATAATGAACAATTAAGAAAAGAAGAGATTGTTGAACAGATAAGGAACCAGATGAATAAGACATGGAAAAAGAAAGAGGAAGTAAGTAGTAGTGGAGCCAGCGAACCTGTGGTCACCTAATCCAATGGATCAGGTGATCACACTACATCAAACTAAGAAAATAAGGTATGTGAGGAACTGAATTATCTAAGTTTCATATTTTACATCAGTTCTTGACATTTGAGATGATTAAAGTCCATATCTTCGTAAATTGAGATGCATTAGGACATATTTGAAAAAGAAGTTATATTGCACATTTGATGTCGTGCATTAGTATTTAAGTCCATAGTGACCAATTCACTCAGTGTGTGTCGAGCTCCTATGATAGCTGAGACGTGATATCTATTGAGCAGAAACTAAATGGTAGTACTAACCAAGTACATGTTAACCGAAGTCGACATGAGAAGGTTGAGATATCTGTATTCACCTACCCAATGTAAGGATCATTTAATGAAGCCCTAATCTGACTATTTTGGGTCTATAAAGAAATTATTACCATTCTTTTTCATTTCACCTAGTGATTTGAGAATTTGCAGAGCGATTTTAAGGCGATTAACAAGAGCTATCTGTGCTAACTGAAATTTGAGAAGATCTCTAAAACATGCCGTTAGCAAACATCGAGAAGGACTATTGAATCAAGGTATTACCAAGCAACTTGAACTTGTAATTTTAACCCTAGTTTCAGAGATATGGCATCTACTTCATGCAACAGCTAAGAAGCAAGGAAAGGAAGTTTTGAATGTTCAACTTGTGAGGAATGATGCGTGAAAACCACAGAAATTTCAAGCCATTCTAGAAAGTGTGGTGAAGGGGGATCTCACGGGTGCCCTGTCATCGATCCCACCTAAGGTCTTAATGATTAATGATGTATGCTCATGCTACATGTGTAAAATTGGGCAGATCAGAGATTATGAGCTAAGGGAGGCATATAACAAGCTATGCAACAACGAAGTGTTGAAGGTTGAACATCAACAAATTGCCAAGAAAGGGTTAGTGTGTGCCCTAGATTTCTCACAAAATTTTAAGGTTGAATAGATCAAGATTGTGTTAAGCAGAGTTCATGATATAAAGATATGGTTAGAGAGTGAACCAGTTAAGATCACCAAGGATATGATACACCGAGTCACCGATTATCCTAGTCTAATAGGGAAGAAAATAATGAGATGCCAGAGTAAAGAGATAATTCAAACAAACACTCAAGCAGTGTGGAATAAGAGAGGAATGATAATATCCACAATCACAGATTCGAAAATAGATTTTGCAGTGAGAGTGATTGCTCACAAATTCTATCAGTCTAGCAGGTTATATAGTGTTCCTTGTATTGTGGTTGATCAAGCATGGAAGATGGTGAACAAAGATCACACTTATGATCTTGTCGAGCTGCAGTTGACCCAACTTACTGAGAACCTTACTTCAATCAGAAAGGCCAAGAATTCAATGTGTAAGTTTGGTTCTCTGATCACTTGTTTATTCTTCTATGTTCAGAATAATTTTCCTACAATTGGAGATGTTGTATGGAGTAAGGACCAACCAGTCACCTAGCAAATAAATGAGTTTGTTGATCAATTAGGAGAAAATTTTGAGAGTGTTATGGATAGTTACTTTGTAGAATTCAAAAATAAAATGAGAAAGAGGAGCAAGATCCATGTATCCCTAGTAGAGAAGCACTACAATGACATATGCTTCCTAGTGAATACCGACTATACTTATGCTCAGGTTGTTATACCGAGAATAGCATGGCTTAGGCCATTACCTTATGAGGTTAATGTAGATGAGACAACATCAACCATAACCGCTTTACTAGCTGAGGAGATTGATAGGAAGGCAAAATATTTTGGGACTTATGAAGAGGCTAAGTATAAGATAACTATGGGGTTAAATTCCTTGTATGGAGGAAAAGAAAAAGAGAGAGGAAGAGGCAACCGAGTAGAATCCAAAGCCTAAGGAACAAGAGGCTATTAAAGCTCTAATACAAATGCCGAGTGGAAATACACCTAAGAAGAAATCATAGAAGAAAAAGGAGAAATCTCCAGGAACACAGGTTATAGTTGATGAAGTTATAGTGATTCCGAAATGGGACACTGATAAATTAACTTATGAGAAGATGCAAATTTAGCAAGATCTCTTGAAAAAGAAAAGAAAGCAAGATGAGTTAAGGAGAGAGTGTCAGCAAAAACAAGTTTTGCATGAAATTAAAGGTATATTTATAGAAGCTTTTGAAATGGATGATGTGAATGACACTGCACCTATCTTGGAACAACTAGTTCAAATTGTTAAGAAGGTGAATAGTGATGACAGTGAGGCGAATGAGAAACTTATGCAATGGTCTGAAAGAAAGTTTGAGACCAAGGTACTTGAAAAGGTCTCCATCAAGATAGCAATAAATCAGGTAGAACTTTATGCCTTAGTGACTAATTTATAAGAGGTTGTGCAGAATGTTCATTCTTTGTACAAGAGGCTATGTAATGTAGAAGATTTCACTAAGGACAATCAAGAGTTGATTGATAAACTGCAACTAGACTTGAAGTCTACTAGTCATTCACTAAGCATGGATGCAAGCTCCAGCTCCATTCACTTCACTAGGTTACTTCATGCACAAAGGAGATTAGCCAAGTTGATGGCTAATGATGGGCGAATAAGAGCTAAGCTAATTTCTATACAAAAAATGTTAACACCTCATCTAGAGGTTATGCAGAAGGAATTAGCAATGACAAAGGAGTTAGTACAAAGAGATCTTCATCTCTCTATTGTCGAGAGTTTAGTTGATCTAGCTTCCCAACTTGAAATAAAGATATAGATTTTGGAGTCTGTCAGGGCAGGATGAGACAATGCCTTAGGTATGATAATGTAGCTCCATAAACCATTTTTGGATGTTTTTTCTCACCCCTACACCCCAACAACTTCAATTGACAAAAAAAAAGGGGAAATGACATGCCATGACAATGACAGGAATAACAAGAAGGGGGACATGAGAATGAAATGAGTAATACATGGGGAAATACAGCGAGGAATGTATATTAAGGTATGACATACTATTTTGTAATGTATATATTCAATGTATGTCAAAAAGTCTTATGCATATATATGTAGAATATTTTGAAGATTGAGTCAAAGTCTTAGGGGGAGTGCTTAAACTACTAAGTACTATTTTGTAATGTAAAAGTCATGAAAAAGTGTTTTTACCACTAATGTCAAAGGGGGAGATTGTTGATCCCTAAGTTGTGTTGTCTATTAGTGTCTTACACTTAGTCATTTTCTAGGCAATGTTGGTCGGTCATTATAGCGACCGAGCCATCTTGTAAAGGCCGAGTTATATCTAGACTTACATTTTGTATAGTTACCGAGCAGCAGTTACTACCGAGAAATTCAGAGGTCTTCAAATACTTTAGTAATCGCTAAGCAATTTATGCTGAGTTATATGGAAGTGTCAGTGCCGAGCACCAATATATGAATAATAATTAATGCCCAGTATCAGAGACTTCATATGTTGAGCAAGCCAGTTTTGGCATATGTGTTTGTAATGGCACAAACACTTAGGTAAATTGTTTTGGCCGACATCTATGCAAATATTTAATGTTTTTTGAGGGAATCACAAAGTTGATTGCGCCTTGTATTTTATAATCATTAATCCCTATGTAAACCATGTAACCTATCAGGTAAAGGGAATGCTTAAGCGGTATATGTAGAGAATCTAGATCATTGATCTTGATCGAGGTGGATGATTTGTTGTCTATAAAAGATGAGATTTTAACCCTAAAATGATGTATGTGTATGAATGTAATGGAGGAGATCTCATATATGTAGAAAAGAGAAGTATTTTGATATAGGCAGAGATTAGTCAGAGTGACCAAGAAAAGTAGTGAAGGGAAGAACATAGATACATTTGATTGTGAGATCAGATAAGTATTGGAAAGAGGAGATCTATTATATCAGCATTTTTCAGTGCAAACTAAAGGATTAGGTACTGATATATTTTAGTAGGTGAATCAAGGTAAATCTCTTAACAGAGTGGTCCTCATAGGCCTATGTAAATCTCTTAACCAAGTGCTTATTTTGTTGTAATTTTTAAATCGTTTAACCAAAGTAGATTGTATAAGTTTGTAAGTTTTTAACAGGGCAGACCCCTCACAAGGTAGATCATTAGTTTATGATCAAATTTTGTACCCCTAACAGGAAAAATTTAATACTGTAGTAGTGAAGATTTGTAGGTGTCATCCCCACCCCACTTTTACCTTTCAAGGGTTTCTAGGTAACCAAAATCTTTGTTATGTGTTTCAATTTCATGGATGAAGTTATACTGTTAAATCTATTTCAGTATTGCATTTCATGTTTATGATAAGTAAGTTGAATTTATGTCAAAGTGGAAGAAGTAGGAGATATCTGATTCACCCCCCTATCAGTATCTCACTTTCCCATATTAGATTTCCAACACTAGGCATCGACTCCACTTGGCTTCGCAAGTTTGAACGTGCCTATATATTCGATGGTGGTTACTAAAGATAGCACATCGGCCACCCATATTACCCAACCCTAGTCATCATTCCTAAATTGGTGTGGTTTATGTTGCATATGTTTATATCTTTGGAGTTACATTTAGGTAATGTTCGGTTAGCCTTGTACATAAATGTGAAATAGTTGTAACAAGTATTTGCGCATAGTTGGTTATTTGTGAATTATTGCTAGCATGTTGCTTATATTAATAGTATTTAATATTATAATGAAAAATTTATATTTAATTGTGTTCTATCACTTACATGTGTTTCAATTTAATGTGGATTGCATGATTTTTTACTTGAGGGTCTTTTGGGAGTAATTTAGATTTATTAGTCTACTTTGATTTTTAATATATGTTTTTTATATCCCACTTCAAAAGTGAAATATAATTGGTAATTAGAGTTTTCAAATCCATTAGATTTCCACAATCCATACGTATGGTATATTAGTTTCCGGATTCGATTGTGTAGAATTTTTTACCATCAACGTTTCGGATCATACTACATGATCCATCATCAGGATGTCAGAGAGCAAGAGCAAGAGGAACATGAAATGGTAGATTGCAGATCTAGTAAACAATAAAAGGAGGAAGAGGGAGAAGGGAAGAGGAGAGAGAGTGAAGAGAGGTACACAAAGATAAATAAATAAATAAAAAATGGTCTGTCCTACACCTCAACACTAAAGGAAATAAAAAACATCACTCCAAATAATTAAGAGCCAAAAATATGGAGAATAGTAAGAGGATGGAAAAGTATTGAAAAGTAAATTGAGATACCAAAGTTGTGTCAATTTTAATGGGAGTACATATATTAGCAATGAAAGTGAGAAATTTTGCATATATATATATATATATATATATATATATATATATATATATAAGTGAGTAAAATAAAAGTGAAAAGAAAAATAACGAAAGGCAAAAAGAGAAAATGAGTATAAAAATATAAATATAAATGGGAGAATATGCAAATAACTCTAAAACCAAAAAATAATAAAAGAACGAGTGTGTCTATCTTATATATTGTATCGTCGAAAAATAGAAACACTTCCATTTTGGATTGGTTTAGCCCTTCGAGTAAGTGGTTTGGGGTCATGTTGAATGCCTTGAATGGGTCTTTAACTTGGATCTAGCTTTTTCCCTTGTTTTGCCCCATTTTCCACTTCTTCTTGGCATAATTCTGGCATCCTGAATTGCAAACCTGAGATTCTTGACCTCAGGGTCCAGGTCAAACTTTTAGGTCAAGGTCAACCTTGACTCTGACCTAGGTCAAAGTCGACCTCGACCTTGACCCTAGGGTCCGGGGTCCTTGGGGTTAGGTTCCAGTTTCAGGGTTTCGTCAAATCTTGTCTTTTCCCTCTTCGGGGCCACTATTTCTCGGGTTAAGTGTCAAATTCTCAAATTAATATTTGAGGTGGACCTTTCTCGAGCTTTGTATAGGATTCCTAATTTATTATTTGAGATTAGCCTTTCTTGAGTTTTGTGCCTAATGCTCAAATTAACTTTGGGGTTGGCCTTACCTTGAATTTTGTGACAAGGCTCTTAAATAATTATTTTTATTTATATCTGGAAAATACTATTTTCTAAGGTCTGTGTATAGTTTCAGGGCATTCTGCACCCGGAGCTAACACCATAAAAGAAAGAGTTGTTTATCATGGGTTCACCAAAATATACTTCTTAGCCCCAAATTCCCAAAGGAAGATCCAAATTGATTAACTACAAGAGGATGGTCAATACATAGATGAATCAATTGATGGAGAATATGAAGAAAGAGGATAACCTTATATTCTGTTATGATAAGTATGTATTGGAATCTTAATTGAATTGAAAACAAATACTAACCTCAAGTATGACAGATCTGGAAAATCTTATTTTCTGATGTCTATGTATAGTTTCGGGGAATTCTGCAACTAGATCTGGGCTAGAAATGCACAAATTGAAAAAACTTAGAAACCTTTTTCTTTTTTAAGTAAGGTCATCCTTGACCCAAGACAGGGGTAAGATCTTACCCCATGGTACAATCTTACCCCAAAAGGCCATCCTTGACCTGCAATGTTCTGACGAAAATTCTATTCGCGGATCTCGGAAGTTCGACTAAGGCAAACCCCTACCCCCAATAAACAAAACCATTTTTCTTGCAGGTACAAGTGTGGAACAACAAATATCAGTGTAGATCTGGATACCCTTTTCGTCGAACTTTCAAGATCCGCGAACAAAATTTCCGTCGGAGCAATATAGGTCAAGGTCGACATTTCTAGGTCAAGGGTGACATTTTGGGTCAAGGTCAACTTTGTCTACCTAGGTCAAGGTCGACCTTTCTTAGAAAAGAAAAATATTTCTGAGTTTTGTAGATCTTGCAATTTCAACTTAAGACCACCAAAGTCAATAGTTTATGAGCCCGTTTGACATGGTTTTCAGCCGACTCTTTTTTGGAGGTAAGTACCTTTATTTCTTCATTTCAATATTAGTCATCTAGATTTACTTTCCATATCATTATAATTTCATGTATGTATAAAATATTGGTTTTGGGGTCTCTTTTATGTGCAAACCATTGTTCTAGGCCCCACCACATATTTTATATCTTACATATATATATTAGGAAGTATATATAAAAAAGAATAGAAACTAAAAATAAAAAAAGCATACAAGAATATCTAAAAGGGGACAAATGTAAGTAAAATAAAGAAATACATATGTATATATACATGCATGTGTGTGTGTGTGTGTGTGTGTGTAAGTGTATATGTATAAGAACCTATATATATGAGCGAGTGAAATAAAAGTAAATAGTAAAAAACAAAAGGCCAAAAAGGCAAATAAGCATAAAAAACAAAGCAAAAAATAAACGAGAGAAAAAAACAAATAACTCAAACCAAAAAAGGGGGAAGTGTGTGTGTGTGTGTGTGTGTGTGTGTGTGTCTATATATATATATATATATATATACTTAGCAAACAAATGAAAGAAAAATAAAAAAATACAAAGTGAAGAAAAAGAATAAGAGCAAACCTAAGTTACTAAAAAACAAAAAAGAAGGTGCAAATAAAGGAAAAAGTGAATGCAAAAAAAATCAAAGAATATAAAATGACTCCAAAGAATAAAAGAGAGTGTATGTATACACACCCATATAGATGTATGTATGTGTATATATACAATAAAATTAAAAAGAGAACAAAAATGAAAAAATGAGTGTGCAAAGTGTATACGGACCTACACACACAAACTCACAAAAAGAAACTATGCAAGAAAAAGTGCAAATGCTTAAAAACAAAAGAAGGGAAGGGAGAGGCCAAAAGCATTGCACCCAAGGAAGGGGAAGAGGTCAAGTCAAGAGGGGGGGGTTCACAACTAGAAGGCTAAGGAAGATCCACAAGTGGGAAGGATGAAGGGGAATGGGGGGGAGGCGGGGGTTCACCACTAGAAGGCCAAGAAAGATCCTCAAGCGGGAAGGGGCGAAGGGGGAACCGGGGGGGGGGGGGGGGGGAGAGGGGGTTTTGTTTTGCATACTTAGTTTATTTTTTCTACACTTGGTCTGAAAACCCTACATGGCCATTTTTCGATTGGGGAGATTGGAAGATTGGTTGATTATAATTTTGTGGGTAGGAGCTCAATAGATTGGTATGGGCAAACTCATTGTGTTGTCTAGATTTCATGGCCTCTTTTGGTGTGTTTGGCTCCCTATGTGATTTTGAAGGGTTCTTCATGTTGGAGGTGTGATTTTTTATTTTCTCCATTGTTTCATGCGTTGAATGTTTAATTCTTGTTGTAAATGGTTTGTAATTGGATTCAAAGAAATTTTATAATTTGATTTTGGTCTTTTCTTTGAACATTTGAATTTATTGTTCAAATTTTGAAAACTATAGTTGTATAGGGGAAACTTTGCCCAAATTTTTATGGGTTCCCAGAATGTAAATTTTTATTGCATTTTTAGAGTGTTGTGTAGTTATAGATCAATAGGTTTTCCCATATTTTTGATTCGTTATATTTGAAAATTTAAGCTTTTTGGTTGTCCATCAATGGTGGATGACCTCCATGAGTCGTTTTTAGCCAATTTGAGCTTTTGATAAAAGTTATAATTTTTTTTGCTTTAAATGTGATTTTATTTTGTGGAATCATGATATATATGTGTAAATTTTATTATTGGATCAATTTTGTTATGCTTTCTCAGCATTATGGCCAATTGAGTATGTAATGGATATATGTGATAATGGTAATGTATATATGGTTCTTGATGTGTGTTTGAGGATTTTGGGCTCAATCGATGAAAGTATATGTCTTGCATATTGGTATATATTTTGTGGGTTTCATGTTTTTATTTCTTGAGCTAAGGTAAGTAGTAAGGTCAATGATGAGAGTGGTCTCCAATGGGGGCAAGGGCACAAAGAGGTCATCGGGGTAACTCACTAGGCATTATGGTAATCAAGTGAAAACATTAATTAAAATTTGGGTTGGGATAACACAAGTAATATTAAGTGGATGCCTCTCTCATGCAAGTGCTCATATAGACTAAGGATGAGTTGGGAAGGCCTAGTCGTCTATGGGGCATTGATCTGGCATGACCCGGTCTCCTTGTTTGTATGAAAGGGTTACTCGATTTTGTATGAACCATCCCTTTGAGCTACACAATGATACTCCCCACTCTTGTCCCCAAAGTATATATCCCTATAGATGCAAGTACAACCTCATAGAATTATTTTGGTTGAGCAATTGAAATAACTTCTTGTGATTTTGTCGGAAGGGAAATTTAGTTTTTCTCCTTGATGGTGCCTCCATGTCTTTAATGTTTCTTTTGAGGATGTTTCCTCTTCTTTTGGTATTGGCTTATTGTTGCTTGGCACCTCTTTATTTGATGTTTCTCTATGATGAGGATGATACTTTGTTGTTGGCATCTTTTACTTAGGTTGTTTTATGGTTTGGATGGTCAAGATATCCATGTTGAGTGTATGCTCCATGTTTTGGCATTTGTGTAAACCTTATCATGTGTGCATTCTTGCTTGAGTGTTTGGGTCATGTGACTATCGCTAAGCATGGTGGGGTGGTCCTACGAGATTCACATGGTTAGGTAGCATTGCCAACTATTATATGGGACTGGTGGACTTAATTGAGATTGGCCTTGGAGAGCTTCTTCACCTTCTTTCCTCATGTTCTTATACAATCTCTCATTCCCTCAAGTTGTAATCATGAATGTACAATGATTTAACCATTGTAATATTTGATGAATTGTGCATTTGGAAACTCTTATGAAGAGAACGACATGTACTAATGTTGATTATGTGGATGATAGTTTTAGGTGAATCTGGTATTGAAATTAGGGACGAGTTACTCATGTTTATGCTTATAATTTATTAATGATTCTTGGATTTATCATACAAATGTTTATATTGGTGCCTTAAAATGAATCTAGGAGTGGTTAGTAGGATATAGGAGATTGATATAGTCATCTCTATGTTTGGTCATGATTCTTGATCAATTTTGAGTGGTTTTGAGTCATCTGGAGTCAATCCGAGCTCAATTGGGGTGACCCAAAGGGTGTCCCAAGTGGTCTAATTGCGGATACTAGGTGTTATGGACTCTTTTGAATCCATTTTGATAGGTTTTGAAAATTTTAGGGTGGATTGGATATGTTTTGAATCCACCCAATCTCAACCTTGCTTGTAGGAGTCACCCACTGACTTTGAGGACACTTTGCATTTATAGCCCCTACATGTTTTCATCAATTCCTCTCAATCTTCATATTGGACTTGTATTTTGACTTCATCAAGAGGTATAGGGTGTCTTAGAGGTCCTATAGTGAAGCTAGAAAACTCATTGGTCAAGACAGATGCACAAAAAAGGGACATCAACACGAGTTTACCTATCTTGGAGGACACCAGCGTAAAAATGGGTTGCTAGGTTGAAAAAAGGACACTAGCGTGGATTTAGGACACGTGCACTACGCATGAATTGTAAAAATGTGCATTTGTCTATTGTGAACAACTAAAAATGCAGCCCAGTAAAACAAAGATTTCAAGAGCTCTAGGTGTCTGTTTGACCCCATTCTAGTTGCATTGTGAAGCTATTAGAGTCATGGAACTTTCAGGATAGGTTTGGGAAGGTTTTGAAATCATTTACTATGTTTATGAAGCATTTTAGTGCAAGTCACTTCTTAAAAAAGCTCACTCACGGTGCCTAGGATTTGGAAAGTAGTTCAATTTTTTGAGTTAAATTTTGAAATTTATGGGGAGGTATTGGATGAGACTTAGTACCTCGCATACCTTGTCTAAAGTGTTATAGGACCATTTCTTTTGATACTTTGGAGTTTTGAGGTTTTCACCTTTCCACATGTGCTTAGTTGTGTAGTAACCGTATGACCTAATAGTGAGGTTGTACTCGATACCTTTGTATAATGCTTATGGTTAAAATTAATGTTTCAAAAAAATTATTTCATAAATTCTTATGTATGTTTTACCCATATTCCAAAGAGTTCCTTAACGAGGCGTTATAGCTTTGTGGCGCAAACATCATATTCTAAATGTCCTATCAATTGACCTCTTGTACTACACAAATTTAAGCAAAAAAAAACCAATTTTTTCCTAATTTACTTTACACACCTCTTAGGCGTACCATTGCACATCAAGGTGTGATTGCTAGTTGTATTGTTTTTCCTCAATTAAAAAGAAATACCATTCACATTGTTTGTTAATCTGAAACCTTTTATGTTCTACCACATTATTCAAACAAACATCACCCATTAAAAATCCTAACATAAAAATAGCATAATTGTATCAAGTTTTCTTCACTGAAAAATAAATTACTCAAAGAGGTCACAAGTTCAAATCCCACAATAGATATGAAGTACATGTTGATCTTATAATACTACATATACATATACAGACCTCTTACATGAACTGAAAAGGAATCAAATCTATTAGATTTCCACAATCCTTACATATGCTATATCAGTTTCTAGATTCGATTATGTAGAATTTTTTATCATCCATTCTATTATTTATTATTTAAAATGCTTTTTAATTTCTGCCACATTATTAAAACCAACTTAACCCATTGGAAATCACAACATACAAACAACGTAATTGTATTAAATTTTACTCAGGAAAGAATAAATGTGCTTTACCACATTACTGAAACAAACTTAGCCCATTGGAGATCACAACATAAAATATAGCATACAAAAGAACTAACAGTGTGTAACAGAGGCTGAAATAACCTGATGAAAGGAATTCACATTCAATGGTGTTTGGGAGTCAAGAGAGCTCAGATTGTACACCAGTTGGACGAACCATTTTTAAAACATGGAAGAATTTAGGTGGCTAAACAGTTAAAATAACAATCCAACTGAATAAGAGAAAGGTATAATAAGAGAGAATAGATTTTAGATCTTTCCCCTGGGGCCAAGTGTAGGAGGACCCTGAGGGCCTTTGACGATGGGGAGGATGTCACCTGTGGCATTGGTGCTCGCGTATGCCAGCGCCGCACCTCCTCCCAACACCAGAAACTTCAACAGAAGCCCTCTTTTTGTGAATGGCCCAGCAAATGTCTCGAAGAATTTGCTCTGCAAAACCCCAAATCCATCACTCAACAATAAAACCCATTGTGCAGAATTAGCAAAAAAGAAATCACTGAACAACAAAACCCATTATACAGAATTACTAAGTAAAAGCCCAGGATGCAGAATTAATTGAAGAAAAAGACACTGAAGAACAAAACCCATTACGCAGAATTAGTAAATAAAAGCCCAGTATGCAGAATTTGCAAAAAAAAATCACTGAACAACAAAACCCAATATGCAGAATTGGTAAATAAAAGCCCAGTATGCAGAATTAGTTGAAGAAAAACTAAAAGGCACTGAACAATAAGACCCATTATGCAGAATTGGCAAATAAAAGCCCATTATGCAGAATTAGTTAATAACAGGACACAGAACAATAAGACCCATAATGCAGAATTAGGAAAAAATCACAAAAATTTAGGACCTGAAGTGAGTTATAGGGAGAAGGGGCATCGGAGCCGTAGAGATCCCAGGCGCCAGTGGTGTTGCTGATGTCCTCCAGATCGAAGTAAACACTCTTATCCCCATACTTGGCCACCACTACATTCCTGTTTTGCAAAATCATTCACTTATTCCACTCTGTTCTTCTCTCCAAAAAATAACAGAAGAGAAAGAATTGAAGAGAATTGGGGATTGCGGTGCTGAGTTTTGATTACCTCTTGGAAGATTTGGGCATTCTGAGGCGCCGTGAACGCATGGACAGCTTGTTCGCAGAGGGAGGGAGAGGGGCGCCGCATAAGCCATGGACTGCAGCTCTGGGCTTCACAGCGCTGGCGGTGATTGCAGTAGCCATTGTCTCTTTTCTTGCTAATCGTATGGATGGTGCTTATGCATAAGCTTATGCTGCGACTTGTTTGGGCTCCTTTCTATGACTATCCTTAGCTTGGTGTAAGATTCAACCCAACTGAATGGTGCCAAGTGTTCCAACTCTTATCCATTCCTATCCACACTTTTCCCCCAAACCAATTGAGATTTATTGATTTGGTTCATATAGGGCTGAGAGAATCATTCCTGAATTAATAGGAATGAAACTCAAACTAATGAGTGAGTTGAGACTTACAGATGTAAATAATTAAGGATTAGGAGTTCTTAGTTATATTAATGTGACTGTTGTTTATGTTCTAGATTGATTAATAAGTTATGATTAGTGTGATTTCATTTGAGAATGGAATGATGATTAAATAGTACAAATAGATTGGGAATATGTTCTTTATTATTTGGGACAAGTTTATGTCTAGTTTAAATATTTTTTTCTCCTTCAACTTATAGAAGATGTTTATTCTTATTTGAAAGTTTTATGGTGTTGAAAGGTGTTTTTAGTGGGATCATTTACAAGCAAAATGTTAAAGAGCTCAATTTGTTTGGAGAATGTCGTTGAGACTTGAAAATAATTTAGCTACATTAGTAGGAAGCTCATATCAACTTCTCAACATGAGCAACCTCCAAACATGGTTGGTTCCTATCTAATATATTATAATGCTAACCTATACCAATCATTCATATAGATAATGGCTATAGGGAGACAAGACTTCAAAGAGACGCATAAAAGTAGAAGAGGCAACATGTCATAATAGAAAGAGGAAAGCTCTACAAAAAAATTCAAAACACAAGAGAACTCAACCCACAAAAAATGTAGAAAAACAAAGTAGTCTCATAATACAAATGGTTATATTGGACTTATGAAAACTCCAATGTAGGCATTAGATGTCCAAAGAGTGCATTCAATCAATAAATGGAAACTTGCTATTAGGAAGAATTTCCTTGCAACTTAGAGTAAGAAGGAGATGTGGGGACTTTGAGACTAGTATTAGATGTATGTGGAGTTCACTCAATACTACCAAAAGAACTAAGGCCAAACTGTGCAAAGAAATGCCAAGGATGTGCCATATCTTCTTCATAGCTCCCCCCTTTGAAAAGAAAAGGATTCCTATATTTGTAGTTCAACCTAAAAAGAAAGGGACACCCACAACCATCAACTTAGCTAGAGATCTAATAGTTGATATTTTAAGAGCACAATATTCATCATTGATATATAACCATTTTTGCACACACTAAGGAAGAGTGATACGTGTTGATTTTATTCACTTATAAATAGAGAGGATACTCCTCGCACAAGTTCACTAGCAATGATCCTCTTGTGGTTATCCTATAAACAAACATCCATCACATACAACACAAAAGGAGAATAATGTGAATTAGATGCAACATATTGTTGCTTTATTGTCATTTTCATTACATGTGATTTCATTCTTCTATTAGTAGATTAGAATTTTGTGTTGAGCTTTTGAATTTGTGGTTGCTCATATACCTCATCATATGATTTGTAATTTTTGACACATTGGAACAATACAAGGTTAGACTAAATCCCAAAAAATGTGTCTTTGAGGTGACATTAGGGAAGCTCCTAGGATTTAGTGTTTCTTGTCGAGGGTCCAATTAAAGTAGATCCTACCAAGTTCAAAGCAATCATAGACATGACTCCCCCTTCCAAAATAAGTTAGTTATGTAGCCTACAAGAAAAGTTGTGATCCAATTGCAAATTTATTCCCCAATTAGTAGATAAGTATCATCCATTCTAACATCTGCTCCACAAGGTGTTCATTTCAAATGGACAAACAAAAGTCAGCAATCTTTTTAGTTATTTGAGGATTATATGCTCTCTCTACTAGTTGCAATGTATCTTGTTCAGGTATAATTGTTAATATTATACATTTTGGCCATTATATCATCTTTGGGAGCTCTCTTAGCCTAGCACAATGGAGATGGTAAAGAAAAACTAATTTATGACATCAGTGGGACACTTGTAGGGTATGAGATAAATTACACTCCAATAGAAAAAGCAAGCTTAGTAGTAATCTTTGCTTCTCCAAGTCTCAAGCATTATAACATGCTCAATCACAAAATAAAGCTCGTAGCAAAGTTGATCCCCTCAAATTTTTCCTAAACAAAGTATCTATTACAAGGAGATTAGCTAAGTGAGTGATGATTCTCAATGAGATTGACATAGAATATGTTGATAGGAAAGCCATAAAAGGAAAAGTCTTAGCAAACCAACTCGCAAATCCTCCAATTCTAATGGATCACCCTATTATATTAGACTTCCCAAATGAGGCAATTTTCACAATGACTACATCTAAACAATGGAAACTATACTTTGATGGATCACATACTCAACATGGAGCAAGAGTGGATATTTTTTTATTGCACCACAAGGGGACGTCATTCCAAAATCCTTCAAACTAAAATTTTTACCACAATTAATATGGCAAATATGAGGCTCTCATCATTGATCTTCATACAACATTACAACGGAAAGTCAAATATATTCATGTCTATGATTATTCACGAATGATTATTAAAAATCCATTGATAGTTACATGACAAAGGACAAAAAAATCATGCCCTACAAGCATATGGTAGATTATTTCAAAAGGTACTTTGACCACATCTTGTTTGAACAAATTCTAAGAATTCAAATATAAGCAATTGATGCAATGGTTACAATAGGATCTTTACTTGGCATGCCAAATACTGTATCACCCTATGAGTTCTTGGTGGAACGGTTAATGGTCCCTGCCTTTGATTTCCCCTTGTAATCGCCTAAAATTTGTCTAGTAGAACTTGAGCCCCTAATTTTGATCAAATTGCCTCATATAAAATCCTAAATCTCAAAGGCATATTTACTAGGTAATTGTGCAAAGTAACCCTAAAAATCCCCTTTGCATAATTAAATCGAAAATCTTATATCAAGATTTTACTATGGTCTAATTTTTAGAGTTTGTATATTTATTTAATTGTTATTATATTGCTTTAATATAAAGTTTCTACACTTTTATTAAAAGAACACAATCACATGTGTGCACATACTTTATCTTGATTAATTTGAAATTAAAAGGGATTTGTGCTTTCAAATTTGTTATTTTGTCTTATTCTACCTAACATCCCTTTTGTCTCTTAATCCTCACCACTCATTTCTACCTAACCTTGCATCTCCTTAACTCTTTGTTTGCCTCTTCATCTCAATCACTCATTCTTTTGCCTCTTAATCTTCACCCTTCATTCTTGGGGCAATTCCTTTAAAAGGAAGCTCTTTCTTGGCTCAAGGGTCCATTCTCTTGCATTCTAATATTATATATTAGCTTCTTGTATTCATAGTTTTCTTACATTCTTAGAGTAATCTTGCTAATTTGAATTCTTAGTTGCTCATAGTTTACTTCATTTCTAGCTTTATCTTGCATTATTAATCTAGTTTACTTTCTTGCATTGTTTCATAGAATAGCTCTTGCATCTTCATTCTAGAATACTAGTTGTTTGCATTCATTCTAGATTAATCTCTTATTCTAGCTTGTTAATCTTGCACTCTAGCTTCATTTCTAGCTTTTCATATTTGAATCTTCCATTTTGGAGTAGTCAAGTCACTAATCCTCTATGCCAATTTGATGAGCATCATGAGAAGGATTAAACTTGCTTCAACTAGGAAGCTATAAGCCACTTCTTGAGATTTCCTTCTTCATGGATTCCCTCAAGTGTAATGGTTTATAGAAGTGTGTCACATTTTCACCACACATTTTTTGTGCCCACCGTGGGGCTCGACATTCTCATTTAGCTCCATTTCTTGCATTTTCATCTTTTTGTTGTCACGGGTTCATAACTTTGTTTTGTAGGCCAGAAAATCGTACGACATTCCAGACTATACCAAGATGATATTTCATGAACATGCCAAACAAATTTTCTCTTTTTCTGGAATACCATCTCACTATTCTAGGGTATATCATCTACCTTCTAGCAGAATATTGTGTTACTTCTTTATAGTCTATCGTACTATTCTGGAATATCGTCTTCTTTGCAGAGGTATATCATACAATTTTCTTGGTAGACTATGAAGTTTCGTCCAAATCTGGTTGCTGACACAGTCTGAGTTTTGGCTTAATTTACTTGCATTTTCTTGCATTTTAGGTTTTATGGTTTCCTAACAACATCTCTCAAGTGATCTTGCAGGGTTGTTGCTTTGATTTTTGCATACTTTTGTGCCCTAACTTGTGGTTTGTAGGATTTGTTTGTCAAAGAGATCAACACTTTCATGACTACTAATGCTTTGTGATGTAGGACGCTTGTCAAAGACTCAATCTTGAAACTAATAATGCTATTTGTCTTGTAGGTTGCCTTGGAAATACAAATATGTTTTCATAAGTTTCATTTTCTAGACACCTAGCTTTAATTAGAAGGCTTCTTGTCTTATGATTAGTTTAGTAGTAGGAGAGTATGCTCTTTTCCTTTTGAAAAATCATAAATCTTGACCTCCTTATTTGATCATTTGCAAATATTCTTGGGTAAATAAACATGAGCTTGATGTATTTGGGAGGCACTATGGAGTGGGAGAGTATGCTCTTTTCCTTTTGGAAAATCAGAAATCTAGACCTGCACTAGTTATCCATTTATTTTCTTGCATTTACCTTTAGAGGGTCTGCCAAGAGAGCAATCTTTTGGGAACAACCTGTTGACATCGAAAATTTTAGGTTCTAAATAACCGAAACATCAGGGAAGTATAGCTTACATTTTTCATTTTTTATGTAATTTCCCTATGTAAAAATTAAAACGATTTAACAGGCATAAATATTTATTGTTATTCTATGTTTATGAAATGGGTTTTAGTTGTTTTATTTCAATAAATTTAATGCATATACATTATGAAATAAAATAATTATAAAAATAATAAATAAGGTAGTTAAGTAAAAAAGGTGGCGAGAGGGAGTTGAACCCTTGACCTCTCAAGCCAACCTTTTTTCCTACCTACCTACCCTCCTACCCTCTAACCAATTAACCTATTTATTTTCTTCAAGAGGATTTGGAGTAGAAACTAATTCATTTACGTTTCTATGTGTAGGTGAAAAATCAATACAATTTCTCACACAACGAGTATTTCTTTCCTTAATTATTTTTAATTCAATTATGAAATATTCCTTTTCTAATGTATTATTTATTTTACATATTTTAGGAAAAAGAGTGGGGAGAGAGAGTTGAACACTCGACCCCTCGACCCACCCTTTCTTCCTAACCTAACTACCCGACCTACCCTAATCAATTGTCCTATGTTATTCCTTGAGAGTATGGGTAGGAATTAAGGGATAAATATTAGATTATTTTATTTCCTTTTAATAATTTAGACATAAATTATTAGGATAATAAATGTTTTTGAATTTCTTTTATATATGATGTTTTATATTTTTTACAAGACTTAGATTTATTACTAATGTGATTATTTTTTAGGTTTCATTTCAATGTACCCTAAAAACCCTAAAGTGGAAAAGTATATTAAAATAATTTATTTTGGTAAAATTACTATGTTCATAGTGTTGGTGCTAAAAAATGCTGGACTATTTTGAGGCCAACTGACAGGAACAAACAAGTGCCTCTGCAATTCTGACTCGATCGAGCCGAGGCTGGTAGGCCTAAATCAAAAGTGCTTTCGAACTGCACAAACACATGCACAGACAAAAGCAATTCCTTCCAAAGGGGTTAACAATCCTTGGAGGATAATAACCTAATTTCCTAACTATTAAATAGCTTGAAATCTAAACTAAGGCTTAAAAGTATTACTAAAACCTAATTGAATGCTTTGTAAAGAAGATAACAGATATAATGTGCAAACTACAAAAAGAAAAAAATGACAATTACAAATGAAATGAGATCAGTGCCTGATGCCAAATTGGGAATAGAGTCAATTACATTCAATCATACTTATAGACAGAGACAGTTTTAAGGTAACTCACTCCTGTAAAGCGAGACCATCATCCTACAGGCTTCAGTTGAAACAAAAATTTAAATAACTTATACAATTAGTCCTATGGATTTTAACCCAACTTAAGAGCTCGAAAGGAACAATAACAGGTTCTCAGACCATGCAACTGCTATTCAAATTGTATAAATTAAAATAAACAAATGAATCAATGAAAGAACATAGTAAGATACCCTGGTTCACAGAGTAATGCGAAAAACTAATTGAAAAATAAGAAACTATATAACCTCAAAGCATAAACACTTATCTGTCATTTGCATTTGAAAATTTGGACATTAGGTTCAAATCTGTAATTCAGGAGAGTTTTCCAATTTTGCCATGATGTGATGATCTTTATTGTTTACAAATTGAACTAATATAAATATCTTTCACAATGGTTCCTTGTGAAAGGACATGCCCTTTCACAGGACCTAGTCCTGGCAACTAACCCTAAAAAATACAAAACAAACCATAATAATAGTTTTTAGGGAAATGTTTTCCGTACATTTAACTTTTATTATTCTTTAGGTGTTCCGTGCATAATAATCTGATGTTTAATTTCCTGCACAAAAACACCTAACATTAGATAGTATTAAAATGAAAAATCATTACATTCATATTATATAAGGTTTTCATAAACAACTATTATCATTTATTTGTTAACTAATAATTAATCAAAATAAAACATGATAAAATTATAATATTACTCAAGTAGATATATCTGATAAATAAAGTGTAAATAAAAAATTAATTATAAGCCACCCACTTTATTAATAAAAATGAGATATATTTATCAAAGCATAAAATACACTTAAAATATTAAAAAGAAAAATGGCATGATAGTTTTAAATTCAAACTTTTATTTGCATGTCATATTAACCTTAATATATTTACTTAAGAATTACCCTTTGATCAAACATAAAACAATACAAAAAAACATAATAAAGACACTCCTTTCCCATTAGGGTAAAAAATTATGGTCCATCCTAAAAGGAAGGCTCTTACCCTAGTAATTAATAAATAATCAAAATAATTGATTTTAGGACAGGTATTAATTCTCTCTTACAAAATAGTAACATTAATGTTTAGGATAAAACCCTAAGTGAATAAAAACCTATAAGTAGGGCAAATTCAAGGTTTTGTTTTTAGAAATAAAATATTTAAGAAACACAAACCCTAAATAAAGATGAGAAATCAATTTATATTATATTCACAACTAGATTACAATAATAATGTAAAATTACTAAAAGCCTTTTCACCTTACAAGATAAAATTATAGAAGTTAAGAACACAATAAGGTGAAAATACCAAATTACATTTAGGGATATGAAAACTAAAATTAGTATCAAAATATTTCAAAACCCTAAAACATAATAATATTTATTCACATACACATGTACACTATCATATTTTTTCACTTTAGGGCTTCTATGAGTAAAATATAAATTAAGATTAAAAATAATATTAGTTGAAAATACATGAAAATAGAAAATAACAAACATACACGCCTTTTTATCATTTTAACTTTTTAACATAGAGAAATTGTATAAAATATGAAAAATGTATACTATTCCTTGATGTTTTATTCTTTTAGGACCTAAAGTGTCAACACATAGGTTTTGAAATAATGTTAATTGACCTTAATTTTTTAGTTTCAAATTACCTAAATGTAACTTTTATTTTGCCCTATATATTTTTTATTTTTAAAAAATCAATCTATTAGGGTAAAGTGGGTATAAATGATTTTATCTTACTTTATTTTGATTTTAACTTTTCATTTTGCTAATTAATTGATTTGAAGTGTATGCTTTTATTTTATTTTTCACCTTCATTTCAATATATGCATATTAGGGTTTGTGTTTGAAAGGTGAAACTATTTTATTTCAAAGACCCTAAATGTGTTTTATAAAATGGTTATAATATTGTTTTTTACATTAGCAATATTTATAATATTAAGATTGTTATTTTACAACAAAATTAATACTTGCCCTATGAGAATTCTTTTAAAAATATTAGGGTATGTGCTCCACTATTTTAGGTGAATTCTGAATCTTCTTTACCCTAATATTTTAGAGCATTTCTATCATGTTATTTATTTTATCTTATGTTTGAGAGGGTATTTCTCAAAAGATAAATGTATTATGGTAAAATTTTGAATTTAAAATATAATGTTATATTCCTATTTAATGTTTTAGGTGTTATCTTATTAATGTAATTTTTATATTTTGATAATTAGAAGTGGGCAACTTATGATTATTATTTAAATTTCATTTGCACTTTTATTTATCAAATATATTTGTGTGAGTTATATCATAATTTTATTAATGTTTTACTTTGATATATCATTAATTAAATAATGAGTGATTTTAAGGATCAAATTAAAAACCTAAAATATTATAGAATATAATAATTTTAATTTTAAATTTTATTTACTAATGCCGGGTGTTTTTGTGCAAGCATTAACATAAGGATTTGGATTTTTATACATAAACACCTGAAGACATAATAAATCAATTTTGTCATACGGGAAATGTGTTTCCCTAAAGGCCATTTTTATGGTTAATGTATAATTTTAGGGTTAGTTTTAGGGATTAGGTTCTATGAAAAGGTATGTCTTTTCATGAGTAACCATTGATTATTATACTTATATTCAAACATTTGTAAACAATTAATACCACGACACACAATTGGGAAAATCTCCTGCAATTACAAACTCGGACCTAATATACAATTTTTCAAAAGCTAATGTTAGATAAGTTGTTTATGCTTTTTAAGGTTATATAGTTTTTATTTTCAGTTAGTTTTTCAGATACTCTATGAGCCAGGGTTTCTTGTTGTATTTTATTCCTTGATTCATTTGTTTAAGGTTAATTCATGCAATTTGAATAGCGACTGTATGGTCTGAGATCCTATCGTTGTTCTTGTCGGCCTCTTAATTTGGGTTAAAATCAATAGGATTAATTGTATAAATTATTTTGAATTGTGATTCAACGGAAGCCTGTGAGATGATAGTCTTCCTTTATAGGAGTGAGTTCCCTTAAAACTATCTCTGACTATACGTATGATTGAAAGTAATTGACTCTATTCCCAATTCTGCATTAGGCACTGATCTCATTTCATTTGTAATTGTTATTTGGTTCTATTTTGTAGTTTACATATTAAATATGATTTCTTCTTTATAAAGCATTCAATTAGGTTTTAGTGATAGTTTCAGGCTTTAGTTTAGATATCATACTATTTAGCTATTAGGAGATTAGGTTATTTTCCTCCAAGGATTGTTTACCCCTTTGGAAAGAATTGCTTTTGTCTATATGTGCATTTGTGCAGTTTAAAAGCACTTGTGGATTTAGGCCTACCAGCCTTGGCTCAATCAAGTCAGAATTGTAGAGGCACTTGTGTGAGCCTGTCAATTGGCCTCAAAATGGTCCAACATTTTTGAGCACCAACAAATTGGCGACTCCGCTGGGGACGCTATCAGTAAAGGACAATTTCATAATCTTTGGTTACTATTATAGAAACTCTAATGGGATAAAGGACTCATAATAGTTATATATTCCTCACGGAAGGTGAGGTGGTGACTCTAAAACTCAAATCAAGAAAAGCCTATGTTAGGGAGAAGATCTCTAAATAAAAATTCATTCGTTGAATTGAAACCAAATAGGAGAATTAAGAAATCAAAAAAGGAGATGTTGTATGTGTCTCCTGAAAAATAGTTTGACAAAGATGAAGGTCAGAAGTTTTCCTGTGAGCAGTTCCCAAATTCAAATCACCATAGCCCGATGAGTAACAATGAGTATAGAAACACTTTTCCATATTCTAAGCCTAGTAATCAAGAAGTTGATTATGAACAAGAGCAGGAGGATAGGTGGATGGATGAAGTAATTCAAGGGATGATTCTATTAGAGAATAAAGATGAGAGGATGCTCAGAGCCCTCAGAAGACAGCCCGATGAAGCTCTTGGGAAGTTGGGAATAGAAAGGGAAAGCATTCTTTCACCTGAAAGAAGTGATGTTGAAAATGGGGATGTAAATAATAATGAAGCTATTGATAAAAGTATTCGGGTTCTGAGATACAACCCTCCTCATAGAAAGAATAGTGGGCATATCTCTGACAACAATTCTATCAATTTTGTGTTCGAACCAAACAATGAAGAAAGGATTACAGGAAGCGACAATGATCGGTTCAAAGTTTTTTTCTAATCCAATGTATAATATAGGTGATAAACGGGGGAACACTAATGATCACTATGAAAATCAAGACAGTGCAAGGAAGACTGCAAAAGGTGGTAATGATCGGGGAGATGGAGATCATTGGAGAAAAGGCAGTGACAGAGAACTGCATGATCAAAATAATAGAATGAATCTCCTCAGATATGAGCAGAGAGATAATGATATAAATGATTTTGGTCACAATTATAATAATTTTGGGCAAAATCATAATGCACAGCATTATGGAAATGTACAAGGAAATAAAAATATTAATAAAGGATATTTACATGCAAAGGATGAGTATTACAAAGAAAATAAAAATGGTGTGCATAGTGAAAATGTCCGTAGTTTATCAAATAATGATAAACATTTTCAAGATGTTGATTACATTCACAATCTACAAAAAGGTGGTGAGATGGCGGGTAAATTTAATGATTATATGCGAGGAAAAAATAATGACTTTACCTTGCAGCCAAGTGATTTTAATAATAAAACTTATTATTATCAAGGCCCGGAATGTTTGTAGAGAGAAGGTGAATATTGTAAAAATAATATTCAAAATGGTGAACGTGGCCAGCACGTTAAAAATAAAGGTGAAAATAACTATTATATGCTATCTCAGGGTAAAACACAAGATGGGCACTATATATGTAACCAGCCAAATAGATATACTTATGGTTGGGGCAATGAAAATACACAAAGCACAGAAGAAATGCCCGGATAAAACATGCAAAGTAACTGCCAGCGTCATGATAACCTACATGAGAAGAACAATCAGCAACATATTAGTAATTACCGAGTAAATAATAAGCTAGAATATATCAACAATCAACAAATAAATGGTATGTATTACCAGCAATCGGGAGATTTACATGAGCAGCTGCATAATTCCAAACCTGCGCAGGGGGAAGGTGATTATTGTATAGAGAATATTAATATAAATCATAATAACAAAGCTCAAGGTAACCGAAGCATTTGCCAAAGTGATGGTATTTATAACCAAAATCAAGATAATAATATGTATTATCACTAGCGAATGCATCAGCCTGGATATTCACATGAGCAACCATACTGGCTGGTGCAAAACCAGAATGATGCGTAGCAAGCCAGTCATCACCAGCAAACACATGATAAACATTACCCTAATGTGTATGAGCAGTCAAACAGATTCACGAATGACCAACATGTTAATAGCATTGGAGCAAAATGTGGAAATAAATACTTACATGAGGCTGGGAATAATACACGCGAGCATCCAAACAAGATTCCTCCACTTGCGCATGAGGAATATGTGAAAGGAAAAGAGCAATGCAATAAATTTTTGTATACACAGCCAAGGCATTTTCAAACATATAATATTTTACATACGCAAGATGCACACAATAAAAACATGCAGCCACATAAGGAGAACAACCAGCTTGCGCAGAGAGAAGGTTGGCATTATTCAAATCGCAATGCCCAATATGGAAACCCACATGAGCAGCCAGGTAAAAGTCATCAGCTTGTGCAAAAGGAGGAGGAGCAACACGATAATAGTTTTTATAAAAAACAAAATAATAGTCAGCAATTTGCGCAGGAAGATGAATATTGTTTTGCGCAGGAAAGAGGAAAGAGAGGCTTGCGTGAGCAGCCATATTGGCCTACGCAAAGCCAACATTATTTTGCACAAAACATACAATACAACTAGCAAAATGATAATGTGTATTATCAAGACCAAGTTCATCATTCTGGAGTTCACGTGTATGCAATGAACGAAGGTGATAAGAGCTTATATAAACAGCCAAATAAAATCAACCAACTTGCGCAGCAAGAAGGTGAATATGATACTCAAAATAGTACTCGGTTTGATGGAGCAAAATGTGGATATAAAATGGATCATGTGCAGCAGAATAATGATGTACATGTACAACCAAGCAACTTTACTAGTGGCCAGCAAGTTAATGTGGGAGAAGAATTTGGAGGTAAGAATTTTCATAATGTGCTAAATAAAGAAATATATAATAAAAAAATATAATGTGCCATATCAGAATTATTATACACATGGATGACATTTTGAACAATATGATTATCTAAATAATAATCATGTTTGGAGTACCAGAGATCACGTGTACTCAGGAAATAATGCACAGAGCCAAGGAAGTGGTAGTTATTTTCATACACAATCTAATAATAAAATGCAACAGTTTGAGAATTATACACAAGCTCCAAGTTCTGGCAACCATTACAATCACAATGTGCAACATACTCGCATTCCCATGCAAACCGGAATAGATATGCAGTCGTGGCATTGTGACCAAATCCATACACAAGATGAAATTAACAACAGTCAAGCATATCAAACGAACCATGCGCAATAATATGGTATTGGCACAAATCAGCAACAGGTATCCTGGACAACAACAACGGCAACAACGTGGAGGATGGGTGCATAATCCGATGAATATGGTTCAGCAACCTCACACATGTCATCATGGTCACCAGGCGAATCAACACCAAAGAGGTAATCCTGTGTGCCAAAATTAATACTTTCAGGATAATAATCAAAATAGAAATCAAATTGATGTCAGATTTCAAGAAATTAATGAGAGATATAAACCATTAGATTTTTCAAATATAATATGCTCTCTTGATCCAATACCCAATAAGTTAAAGGCTGCTATCCCCAAATTTACTAGCGATGGGTCACAATTAGCAGAACAACATGTAATAAATATTAAAAATGTTGTTTACGAATTTGATATAACATATGAAGATGTGCGTATGAAAATGTTTGTGCATTCACTCAAGGATAGTGCAAACGAATGGTATAGAAATTTGCTTGATGGATCTATTACATGTTGGCAAAGTTTTGTTGATCAGTTTATGGAAGATTTTGGGGATCATAGAGATCCATCTTTTGCATCTAATGAATTAACTAGTATAAGGAAAAATATGAATGAAATAGTGAAAGAGTTTAACAAAAGGTTTAACAGGGTGTTGATAAGATTTTGAAAGATATCCGCCCTGTTGATTCTTTTCTAATCACATTTTATTTGACAGCCTTTGATGTCAAAATGAATTATGAGATAAGGTCTCATAACCCGGCAACATTACAGCAGGCTTTCAAAATTGCATTAACTATTGAGAATAATAGAATAGCTGTCGGGAGACTGGATAAGAGAAATGATCCCAGACTCTACAATTTTTTAGCCCCGAAAAAATTGAAGAAGGTGATAAGATGGATGAGTTAGTTAGCTTAATGAAGAATTTGCAACAAAATAAAACTCATTTTCAAGCAGGAAAGAAAGACAAAAATTTCAATAGGAATGATAGGTACAGGTTGCAAGATATGCCATATCATACCAAATGGAAAGATAGGAAGCCTTTGAAAAAAAAGACAGACACTCGAGACCCTCTTAAAAAGAATAATCATTTTAGAGGGGATGAACTTTGGTGTGACATTTGCAAGATGCCTCACCCCTAGGAACAATGCCTTATAGCACAGAAGATTCTGGAGGAAGAACACCAGGGATGTGACGAGAGACTTGTGATAAATGCTTTATCATCCACCCCCTTTTGGTTAGGAAACAATGATGACTCAGATGGAGATTACATGCCAGATGAAAGTTACAGGAGGCTAGGATACCAACAGGAACAACAAATCTTTTCAGATGATGATGAGAGTTTGGATATTAGAAGGACAACAAAAGAGGAAAGAGAGGCTTACACTGTGGCAGCGATGGAACAGGTTCTTAGCAACTATCGCCTAAGGAATAGGAATGTAAACTCAGGTAATGAACAAGTGGTAGGGATGTTCAAAATTTCAAACAAGAATGTTGAGATAAAGAAGGTAAAGACAGATGTCCCTAAAAGGCAAGTTGATCAAACATCAAAGATAAGAAAACTTGTGGATAAGAAAAGCAATGGTAAGAAAATTTCAAACTGTACCTCATTCATGTCTCAAGCATTATCTCAGGTAAAACTTTCTATCCCTCTAATGGAAATAGTGAAATTAACTGATTGCAAGAATGAAATGATCAAAATAATAAATAATGTTGTTAAAAGGGATTCAAAGGAACAAAAAGATAATGAAGAATTACCAGTTATTTAATTAGGAACTTCTGTTAATGAAGATGCTACTAAAGTATATCATTTCTTTCTAACTTTGTTGATAAACAATAAATTAGTTAAAAATTGTATGTTAGACTCTAGAGCAGTAGTTAATATTATGCCTCATGGAGTAATGAAAGAATTGGGAATGAATGTGGATACTACTTATGGAAAATGCTATGCTATGGATAATAGATCTGTCCTAGTTATTGGAATAATGAAAAATGTTGAATTTAAGTTTCCTTCTTGTCCTGAAAAGTCTTATAAAATAGATATTACTTTTGTAGAAGTACCACCTAGTTATGGAATGCTATTATCTAGACAGTGGTCTAATTTAGTAGGTGGTAAAGTCCAACTAGACCTATCTTATGCTTCTATCTCGGTGAATGACATGACTATAAGGATCAGCAGGGAACCAAGATCTACTTACATCATTGAAGATGTTGATCCAAGTCAGGTTACCTACTTTTGTCATACCGACATGGAGAATTTCTAGGTAAGTATTCATAAAAATCTCATTGAAAATACTAGTCCTATTGAAATACATGCTAAGGAAAATAGTGATTTCATTTGGAAAATGTTTTTTGATGGATCATGTATCAAAAGTGGTAATGGAGCAGGTGTAGTCTTCATATCCCCAAATGGGAAATCTTTTAAATATTCATTTTTGTTGGCTTTTGAGTGTACTAACAATACTACAAAATACGAAGCACTTCTACTAGGTCTAAAAATAGCAGGTAAGCATGGTATCAAAATTCTCTCCATTTATGGTGATTCTGAATTGGTTGTATCTCATATTAGGGATAAGTTTGTTACTAAGAATCATACCCTAAAAAGGTACAAGAATGAAGTTTGGGATTCTATAGAATGTTTTGATGCTTTTTCAATAACATGGATAGATAGATCTGAAAATATTCTTGCTGATTTCATGGCTAACCTAGCAGTTAAGCATAACGATATCCCATGTGAAGATATTGCATAGGTAGAGATCAAATCAAGGGCAGCAATACCTGATAACGTTCATAATTGGAAAATCTTTGAGGATGATAGAGACATCATAAAGTTTCTTGCATGTGAAGCAAGGTATGAAGATCAGTGTATTGATTTGAATGCTTATGTTGAAACAATAGAAGAAAGGGATACTTTATTTGGAAAAGAAGTAATTCAACTTAAACCTAATAAAATTCTTAAAGGCCTTGTTGCATTAGAGAGAATGTTTGATAATAAGGATTCTAATAGTAGAGTTAAAATGGATAATACTACTATAGAGGAAGTAGAGAATATAAATTTAGGAAATGAACATGCTCCTAAAGAAGTGTGCATTGGTAAAAAACTAACTCCTAAAATTAGAGCTGATATTGTTAGTTTATTAAGAAAGTACAGACATGTTTTTGCTTGGTCCTACAATGAGCTTAAGGCCTATAGAGAAGACTTGTTCCAACATGAGATACCCCTAAGACCTAATGCCAAGCCCTTTAGACAAAGGCAAAGACCGATCAATCCAACTTTGGCTCCTAAGATGAAGGAGGAACTCATCAAGATGAGGGACGCCGATATCATCAAGCCGATTAGACACTCTACTTGGGTTTCAAACTTGGTACCTATTAGGAAGAAAAATGGAGATATCAGGCTTTTTGTGGATTTCAAAAACCTAAACATATCTTCATTAAAGGACAATTATGCATTACCCAATATGAAGGCATTATTACAAAAGGTAACCAGGAATGAACTATTGTCCATGATGGATGGATTCTCTGGGTACAATCAGGTGAAGGTTAAAGAAGAAGAACATTACAAAACAACATTCACTACACCATGGGGTACATATGTTTATGCAAGAATGTCGTTTGGACTTGCAAATGTCGGAGCTACTTTTCAGAGATCCATGGATGTACCTTTTGGAGATTTCATTGATATTATCATGGTAATATATCAAGATGACATCACAACTTATTCCAAGAAGGCAGAAGATCATTGCAAGCATTTAGAGAAAATTTTCAGAAGAGCCCTTGAATATGGAGTATCCTTAAATCCGAAGAAATGTCATTTTGGGGTAACCGAGGGTAAACTTCTTGGTCACATTGTTTCTAGGGAAAGAGTCAGAATAGACCCAAAAAGGATTGAAGCAATTGATAAGGTTCAGATTCCTAAAAATGTTAAAGGGATTCAATCTTTCTTTGGACAGATCAACTTTGTGAGGATGTTTGTCCCAAATTTTTCAGAAATTATGAAACCTATTGCAAAGATGTTAAAGAAGAATCTAGTTCTAGATTGGACAAATGAGGCCTTAGAAGCATTTGCCAACATTAAGAGAGCAATCAAAGAAGCTCTAGTTTTGAAATCTCCTTATTTCTCCAAACCATTTCAGTTGTTCTCTTTCACTTATTTCCATACCATTGCAGCGGTTTTACTACAAAAAAATGATGAAGGATACGAGCAACCAATAGCTTTCTTCAGTAAAACTTTACAATCTTCTGAGTTGAACTATGATATACATGAAAAGCAGGCTTATGCATTAGTTAAATCAGTGAAATCATTCAAACCCTATCTGGTTGGAGCTAAGATTGTGGCATATGTACCTACTGCAGCAACTAAGGATATATTGAGGCAATCAGAAGTCACAAGTAAAAGATTTTGATGGATTAATCAGATTCAATAATTTGACATTGAGATTTAGATCACTAAGTTAATCAAAGGACAAGGATTGGCTAAACTTATGGCAAAGACAAATTTGGATGTAGCCCAAGTAAACCAAGTAGATTTGGAAAGTGTAGAAATGAGCATCGAACATTGTCCATGGTACACATACATAGTCTACTTTCTAAAGCATATGAAATGTCAAGAAGGTCTGAGTGATAATCAGAAAAGAACTATAAAGTTACAAGCATCAAGATATGTATTGGTTCAAGGAGACTTGTATTGGAAAAATAACGATGGTATCATCTTATTTTGTTTAGACACCTATCAGGCTAAGTTGGTTATCAAAGAGTTGCATGATGGGGTATGCGGCAGTCACTTTTCAGCTAAGACAACAACTCATAAGATATTGAAAGCTAAGTATTATTGGCCCCATGTTTTCAAGGATTGTTATGAATATGTCAAAAAGTATGAATCTTGTCAGAAGTTCTCCGGGAAACTGAAATACAATGGTGCTTTACCCCTTATCCCTTTACAAACTAAGGAACCATTCAAAATGTGGGGAATAGACTTTATTGGGGAAATTGCAGATGCTTCGAGTGGAGGTCACAAGTGGATATTGGTTGCAACAGATTACTTTATGAAGTGGGTTGAAGCTATACCTACGAGACAGGCTACAAGCAAGGTGGTCATCAAGTTTTTGACAGAAAACATACTTACCAGATTTGGAGTAACTTGCAAGATTCTTTGTGACAACGACATGTGTTTAAGATCTAAGGAATTTTCAAAATTTTGCGAAAAATATGGCATCAACCTATCATACTCATCCCCATACCATCCTCAAGGAAATGGTCAAGCAAAATCAAGCAATAAGAATATACTAAAGATTATCAGAAGAATGTTGAGCAATAATAAGAAGGAATGGGACTCAAAGCTAAATCTAGCTTTATGGGCAGACAGAGTAACGGTGAAAAGATCGACAAGTTTTGCTCCTTATGAATTGGTTTATGGAAAACAAGCAAGGTTACCATTAAACAATCTCCTACCAATTTACAGGTTCATCCAGGAAGAAGAGCTTGAGGATGTAAATTTTATGGAAGACAGGTTGAGCTAGTTATCAGAGCTAGATGAGATGAGAAGAATAGCGCAAGAAAGGAATCTTTGTCAACAACGACAGATTAAGACCCTTCATGACAAGAGAGCATCAGACAGGCCTTTTAGAGAAGGTGATTGGGTACTGAAAAGGAATGCAAAAGACCAATATAAAGGAAAACATGGTAAGTTCGAGGCATTATGGCTGGGACCTTACATGGTCGTATCAAAGGCAGGTGAGAATTCATATTATTTACAGGATACTGATGAAGTTATTCAGGAGTTCCCAACTCACGGTCAGTATTTGAAGCCAATTTTCTCTTAAAACAAGAATTATTCTCTAACTTGTACATTATTTTATTTGTTTTAGTTTATTTGATCCTCATGATGCTTTTCTTACTATGGTTTGTTTTTCCAAAGATAACTGGACTCTCGCTACATCCAAGCATGAATGCACATCCCCAATAAGAGCCACTGTTAACACCGAAAATTTCAGGTTCTAAATAAACAAAACATCAAGGAAGTATAGCTTACATTTTTCATTTTTTATGTAATTTCCCTATGTAAAAATTAAAATGATTAAACAGGCATAAATATTTATTGTTATTCTATGTTTATGAAATGGGTTTTAGTTATTTTATTTCAATAAATTTAATGCATATACATTCTAAAATAAAATAATTATAAAAATAATAAATAAGGTAGTTAAATAAAAAAGGTGGCGAGAGGGAGTTGAACCCTCAACCTCTCGAGCCAACCCTTTTTCCTACCTACCTACCCTCCTACCCTCTAACCAATTAGCCTATTTATTTTCTTCGAGAGGATTTGGAGGAGAAACTAATTTATTTACATTTCTATGTGCAGGTGAAAAATCAATACAATTTCTCAATATAATGAAATATTCCTTTTCTAATGTATTATTTATTTTACATATTTTAGGAAAAAGCGTGGGGAGAGAGAGTTGAACACTCGACCTCTCGACCCACCCTTTCTTCCTAACCTAACTACCCTACCTACCCTAACCAATTGTCCTATGTTATTCCTTGAGAGTGTAGGTAGGAATTATGGGATAAATATTAGATTATTTTATTTCCTTTTAATAATTAAGACATAAATTATTAGGATAATAAATGTTTTTGAATTTCTTTTATATATGATGTTTTATATTTTTTACAAGACTTAGATTTATTACTAATGTGATTGTTTTTTAGGTTTCATTTCAATGTACCCTAAAAACCCTAAAGTGGAAAAGTATATTAAAATAATTTATTTTGGTAAAATTAATATGTTCATAGGTTTTGAAATAATGTTAATTGAGCTTAATTTTTTAGTTTCAAATTACCTAAATGTAACTTTTATTTTTCCCTATTATATTTTTAATTTTAAAAAAATTAATCTATTAGGGTAAAGTGGGTATAAATGATTTTATCTTACTTTATTTTGATTTTAACTTTTCATTTTGCTAATTAATTGATTTGAAGTGTATGCTTTTATTTTATTTATCACCTTCATTTCAATATATGCATATTAGGGTTTGTGTTTGAAAGGTGAATCTATTTTATTTCAAAGACCCTAAATGTGTTTTATAAAATGGTTATAATATTATTTTTTACATTAGCAATATTTATAACATTAGGGTTGTTATTTTGCAACAAAATTAATACTTACCCTATGAGAATTCTTTTTAAAATATTAGGGTACGTGCTCCCCTATTTTAGGTGAATTATGAATCTTCTTTACCCTACTATTTTAGAGCATTTCTATCATGTTATTTATTTTATCTTATGTTTGAGAGGGTATTTCTCAAAAGGTAAATGTATCATCGTAGAATTTTGAATTTAAAATATAATGTCATATTTCTATTTAATGTTTTAGGTGTTATCTTATTAATGTGATTTTTATGTTTTGATAATTAAAAGTGGGCAACTTATTATTATTATTTAAATTTCATTTGCAGTTTTATTTATCAAATATATTTGTGTGAGTTATATCATAATTTTATTAATGTTTTACTTTGATATATCATTAATTAAATAATGAGTGATTTTAAGGATCAAATTAAAAACCTAAAATATTATAGAATATAATAAATTTTATTTTAAATTTTATTTACTAATGTCAGGTGTTTTTGTCCAGGCATTAACGTAAGGATTTGGATTTTTATAAATAAACACCTGAAGACATAATAAATCAATTTTGTCATATGGGAAATGTGTTTCCCTAAAGGCCATTTTTATGGTTAATGTATAATTTTAGGATTAGTTTTAGGGATTATGTTCTATGAAAAGGTATGTCTTTTCACGAGTAAACATTGATTATTATACTTATATTCAAACATTTGTAAACAATTAATATCATGACACACAATTGGGAAAATCTCCTGCAATTACAGAGTCGGACCTAATATACAATTTTTCAAATGCTAATGTTAGATAAGTTGTTTATGCTTTTTGAGGTTATATAGTTTTTATTTTCAGTTAGTTTTTCAAATACTCTATGAACCAGGGTGTCTTGTTGTGTTCTATTCCTTGATTCATTTGTTTAAGGTTAATTCATGCAATTTGAATAGCGACCGTATGGTCTGAGAACCTACCGTTGTTCCTGTCGACCTCTTAATTTGGGTTAAAATCGATAGGATTAACTGTATAAATTATTTTGAATTGTGATTCAATGGAAGCCCGTGGGATGATAGTCTTCCTTTATAGGAGTGAGTTCCCTTAAAATTGTCTCTAACTATATGTATGATTGAAAGTAATTGACTCTATTCCTAATTCTGCATTAGGCACTAATCTCATTTCATTTGTAATTGTTATTTGGTTCTATTTTTTAGTTTACATATTAAATATGATTTCTTATTTATAAAGCATTCAATTAGGTTTTAGTGATAGTTTCAGGCTTTAGTTTAGATATCATACTATTTAGCTATTAGGAGATTAGGTTATTTTCCTCCAAGGATTGTTTACCCCTTTGGAAGGAATTGCTTTTGTTTGTGCGTGCATTTGTGTAGTTTAAAAGCACTTGTGAATTCAGACCTACCAGCCTTGGCTCAATCGAGTCAGAATTGCAGAGGCACTTGTGTGTGCCTGTCAGTTGGCCTTAAAATAGTCTAGCATTTTTGAGCACCAACATGACCCAAGTGGGGAAAAAGCAAACACATCTTACCCCATCCCACTATAATCAAAAGCTTCCTTCAATCTAAAGAGATGGAAGACTTAGATATTTTCTACTTCTAACGCTTCTTCATGTGTAGGGCCTAGTTGCCTCAATCTTGCTAAGCAAGACTGCACTTGATTGTTCGCTTGTAGAGCCATCTTGGTCTTAATTTTGTTTACAAGACTACAAGGAGGGTACATTCACTTTGTATAGGGCCGAGGGGTCTCAATCTTGCTTGCGAGACTATACTTTTTGGATGTTTGTAGGGCTATAGGCCTTAATTTTGCTTGTGAAACTACAAGGGGTAGTCATGAACGAAGATCCTTACTAAACACCTTAGGACTTAGAGGCTAACCTTTTGGCCGTGTGACTTCCTTTGTGCAAGGATTGATCCAAATGGACTTACCCGGATCACCCCAAGATACTCGCCATATGTATTCCCTTGGATGCAAAATTTGAATATGGCAATATGGAAAGACATGCAATGCGAGCATTGTTCTCTTCCAATTGATCCATAACTTGCATAGTCCTAGGAAAGGCCATTCAACCACTTAATTGTGGGGCTAAGAACATCAAGTTGTGGGCAAAGGTTGAAACACTTCCCTCTTGACCTTAGGTAGTTTTTCTTGATGTGCTAAGACCCGTGAAAACATTTGTGGAACATACACTTGATATACTTGACGCTTTTGCAAGACCTTACATATGCTTGTATCCACAAGGTTGCTTTGTCCCTTGTTGGATTGTTTGAAGACTATTTCTTGCTCACACTACTTGTTTTCAAATCAAACTTGGTCTAGGAAATACTCTAAACTTGTCTGTCAATCCTTTGAAATCAAACTTTTGGACTAAGCTCAAACGTTGTCAACATTTCTTCTCCATTGTTATCCTTAGCTCATCATGTTATTTGGTACATTCCAAAATGTTAGGAATTGCCTCTAGCTAGAAAAAGATTATTTTGATCTCTTGACTACACCCTTGGTTAGTAGAATGTTCACTTGTCCATCCTCTTCTTGATCACCTCTCTTGGATTCTTTATCTTATATTTGCTTGTTCACAAGTGTCGTACACAAGGATCTACCTGCAGCTTGGACATCTTGTGGCAAGTTATCTTTTCTCTCTTTTACACCTTTTTCACTTTGGACAAGTGGACACTTTGCTTACCTAGCTTGAAAATCAAGTCATCATAAGTCATCCTATTTGGCTTTTGAAAAACCTTCTTTCATGTTGGTCACAACTAGATCTCAAATCCGCAAAGGAAAGAAACACGAAGCAACCTTTGACAAATCATCTAAAGGAGATCTTGAACCTTGGGGTTTTGAACCCTTTGCTAATATCTCTAGTGAATCTACCATATCCTCTCCTAGGTTGGAAAATAGTATTTCTTACACTCTAATCATGGAAGATCAAAACAAAAGGATTGAGGAATTTCTGAAACAATTGGGATACAAGCATTTGGACAAGAAAACCAAGAACGCTTGTACAAAGACCTTGATAATCATAACTCTAGACATGGCTCTCAACATACTAGACCCAGATCACATGGTTCACAGAGTGGTGATTCAGATAATGAGATAACCAAGGAAGATATATTGCAATTTCAACAAGACAAATGCTTACAAAGACTTATAAAGTTGACCCTAACTCAAAACAAATACCAATACTTCATAAACTTGGCTTCGCAAGGAGTCAAGTTACCTCATAACTTTGATAATGATAACCTGATAAAGAAAGAGGAACCATTTGAAATGGAGATTATGAAGAAACAGATGGAAGAAATGATGAAACAAATGCTAAGCTTGGAAAAAGAGAAGGAACAACCAAGTACATTCGTTTCACTTGAGGCTATATGCTCATGTCCTTTTGACAAAGATCTATACATGCCTCATTTTCCTAGAAAGGTTGAATGTCCTAAATATGATAAGTATGATAGTAGCAGAGATCCTCGTGATCATATTAGGGATTTTTGCACGCTAAGCATGGAGTTCTTACATGAACCCACCTATCTTATGAGACTCTTTCCTAAGAGTCTTAGTGGTCAAGCTATGGAGTGGTTCACTAAACTCTCTCCGCCACTTAAGTCATTTGACCAGCTAGTGCATAGATTCATCCAGCAATACTCCTATAATATCCAACATGCTATGGCCATGCTTGATCCTTGCAATATCAAACAACGCCAAGGTGAATATTTTGTGGTTTGCCTTCAGCGATGGGGGAAGCTCTACTCACGTTATCCTCGGCAGATTCCTGAGACTGAAAAGATTGATATATTCATCAATGCTTTGGTTCCTAAAATGAATTGTGCATTGCAAATGCAAACACATGCTTCATTTGATAAATTAGTTGAATCATCTATTCGTATAGAAGATGTCCTTGTTTGTAAGGGCGAAATCACTCTTCAATCTAAAGAACATAAATCCTCTTCTAACAACCAACATAACAAGGATAAGAACAAATTCTGGAACAAAACCAAAGATGTCATCAATGATGAAGTCATAGGTATGACCTTGGTGTCTGCCTCTACCAAGCCTAAAGAGACATCTTTCAACTTGTCTACTACAGTAAAATATAATAAGAACAACTCAACAAGCTCTAAAATTGATAGGCCTTGGATCTCAAGGCCTAAGAGAGACTTTACTCCTTTCGGAGAATCTCTTGAGAGTGCTTTGAAGATGCTTTTGACTAATAAGATCATTACTTTACTTGATAACTCAAGACCCTATGATCCTGAGATAAACCCTAAATGGTGGAATGACAACCACTATTGTGATTATCATCACAACAAGGGCCATAAGACTAATGAATGTATGAAGATTAAGAATCTCATCTAGGATCTAATTAATAATGAGACTATTATGGTTGATCCCCCACAATCGAACAATGATCACAAGGCTTTCAATGAGCCTTTTCCCAAATTTGAGAAAGGGGAGTCTTCTAAGGAAAAGGATAATAAGGTTGGTTACACATACTCTAATAGTGACAATGTGATCAACATGCTTGATTCCTCCAATCATACTCTCAATACTATTAAAGTCAAGGACAAAGCTGAATCATCTAATGCGGTAACCCGCTCTCAAGTGAAAGTTACTCTATTAGGAGAAGTTTTTTCTTCCTCCTCTACTCCTCAGCCAACAAAAACCTCAACATCTAAACCTACTATCTCATTAGTGGCACGGGATTACAATCTAGTTGACCAACTTCAACGTGCTCCAGTTCAAATCTCAATACTTGAGCTACTCAAAATCTCTCCTGCCCACAAAAAGATCCTCGATCAAGCCCTTCTTGTGGCTAACGTACCTAAGGACCTAGACGTAGACAAGTTCTAGTCCATGGCCGGTCATCTCGCTTCACCCCATTACCTAACCTTCTCTAAAGAAGATGACAAAAGATTACAATCTGGTTGACCAACTTCAATGTGCTCCAGCTCAGATCTCAATACTTGAGCTACTCAAAATCTCTCTTGCTCACAGAAAGATCCTCAATCAAACCCTTATTGCGGCTAACGTACCTAAGGACCTAGACGTAGACAAGTTCCACTCCATGGTCGGTCATCTTGCTTCACCCCATTACCTAACCTAACAGTTACAACAACACTTGTTATATGTGAAGGTACTGGAATGGTCAAGGCTAAAGTTCTCCTAGAACTAGAAAGGGAAGAAAGTGTTGTGCTACAATGGCTCTACAAGGGAGAATAATCTAAACAAAAGGACACACATGCTGAAATTTCACTTGAAAATTATGGTGTGGGTTACCAATTTATGTAGAAGACGGGATATGATGGAAAAATCCCTCTTGCTAAAGGCAAAGGTCTCCTTGAACCTCTACATGTTGAATTCAAAAATCCTAAGGACAAGACTGGTATTGTCTATCATGAACATAAGTTTGACAAACCTAGTAATAGCACTCCCACATATGAGGACTCAAATGATGAAAAAGAAGCATAAATTCAACCAATGACATATGAAAGACTCTTACATATCCAAACTTCTAATCCAGACTATCAAGGAGAACCCTATATACCATCTCAAGCTCTTCAAGAAAATGACCCAGTGGAACCCATGGATCCAGAAGAAAATGGTCTTAATCAAGAAAATCTCACTCACTCTCTTGAGAAAATTCATGCTACTACTGATGGTACTACTACTACCACTCTTACTATTGTTGAACACATCGTTGATCCTGATAATATGCATCCTAACTGGAGGAAATTGGTTGATGTCTCCCATATCTTGGATACGCCTTGATTTATGCCTATTCTAGACTACTCTGCTACTGCTACTACTATTGAACAAGCTTCCGCTACTGAAAATACACCTCTTAAGATAGAAGAAAGTGATGATGAAGATCTCCCTCCTACAATAACTCTAGTTGATTATATTAGAAAAATATCATAACAGTGAAACTGATTCACATGAATATGAGTGGGACTCATTGTTAGATGCTACAATGGAAATACAGGTTGATGTCATACACAGATACGCCACTGCTACGAATTTTGAAAAAGGAGAAAGCTTAAATTCTCAAGACCAAGTGAATGATGAAGATCATCTTCATCCTCCTATGGAAATCATTCCTATGGCTCCCAGGCCATCTGATCAAGACAACACTCTAGTTGATCAAACAAACCATGGGTATATAAGACCTCACCCTACAATAGCTACATGGAACTTAGGAAGGTCTAGGATTGAGATGGTTCCTATTCGCACACTTTTGGAACAAGAAGAGAGACTTAGTTCTAGGAATAGGCTATCCCAGTTGGATTCATGTAATACTTCTCTAAAATCCCCTGACACTTCTAGGATAACTTGCGATCGACAATGCTTTATGGAGGATAACTTTCTTGATCTCTTTGATTCATTCATGAATGATGAGTATGATACCGATGTATTTGTACTTGAACCTGTCAAGCTTGTATCCCTCATCCATCGTAAGTTAACTGACTGGAATCCTTCTAAATCAATCCAACTCATGTCCCTTGACAGTAATCATGAACTAGCCTGTTACCTAAATATTGTTGACCCTTCCCCTTCTTCCACCAATGCAATGAGCGGAGACATGGAAGGGGAAGATATCAAGTATCTCAGTCAAAAAAACAAAAAGAAAATGTTGTCTGACTGTGAAAACCACTCTGTGGCAGTATCAAACTCTAAAAAAGTAAAAATAAAAGACGTATCCAATGGTGAAAACCTCTCTGAGGCACCTACGGATGGGATACTTGATATTTCTATCTTGTACTTAACTCAAAATCCCTAGAAGGTGTACTTTGATGGCTCATTTACACAACAAGGTTCTAGTATTTTGTTCATATTTCCACAAGGTTATAAAATTCCTAAAGCATACAAGATAATCTTTCCATGCATAAACAATGTGGTTGAATATGAAAGATTAGCTAATGAACTCAAACTATCTATTGAATGGAAAATTAAAGAACTTCATGTCTATGGTGACTCTTAGCTAATAATCAAACAAGTTACTGATGAATACCGAACCAAAGATTAAAAAAAACTATTTCTATATAAACGTCTGGTTGATAACTTAAACAAATACTTTGTATTCATCACTTTCCAACATTTAGTACGTATAGAAGATAGAACAGTGGATACCATGGATACCTTAGCCTCCATGCTACAACTTGAAGAACGTCAATTTCACTATGATTTCCTGGTGGAAGAACTCCATTCCTTGCCATAATATTTTCCAATTTTCAAATTCACAAAATATTGTTCACGTACCATAAGTGTATGTTCATCATTGATCCATGAAATTTGATAGGGCTTAGGTTGCTTCTATATTTCCAACTGCAACTTTGTAACCATTTCTTTTGATGCCAGATTCTCTGAGCTTCCACTGTCAATGATCGATTTCCAAACTTTGTCTGCAACTCTTCATCTGGTCTTGAACAAACTCTTTCTTACTAGATCTTCCTTAGTCTTTTCACTCCACAATTCTCTTTTGATCAGATTTCCTTCCTTCTCAAGCTCATTAGGTGAACCTTCAAGTACCAAAGCATTTCTATTGCTACCGACCTTCTTACTTGCATGTGTACAATCAAATGATCTATGTCCCTCTTCACCACAATTGTAACAAGTTCCTCGGAATCATCCTCTGCCATAGCCACCTTGGGAGTAGTTACCTCTTCCTCGGAATGAACTTTCACCTTTCCACTCGATCTTGCTTTTGTCTTGACTTGTCTTGTCCTGATCATATATAGTATTTTCACCATAGGACCTACATCTTCCTCTAGGGAATCTACCACCTCTTCCTCTTTGTCTTTGCTCATGTCTTTTATTTAGTTTCTCCCCAACCTTTAGGGAAAAATGATAAGCCTCCTCAATGCTCTCCATTTTCACCAAACTGATTTCTTCTTGAATAGAAGTCCTTAACCCATTCAAGTACCTTGTAATTATTTCCACCTTATCTTCAATATGTCCAAATCTGATATCTAGCCTATATAATTCCTTAGTGTTATCCTTTACCGAACTGTCTTTATGCCTCAAACTTTGCATTCTCCTAACTATGTTAATTTGATAATCATAGGGTAGAAGCTTTCCCTTCAGCTTATTTACCATCTTTTCCCATACCTTGATTTTGGTTTTACCTTTCTTCTTCTGATCCAATTGCAAATGCTCCCATAAAAAGAATGCATGACCTTTCAATTTTGTGCTTGCAATCTTCACCTTCTTTTCATCTAATATATTCTCATATTCAAAGTATTTTTCCATCTCAGTAATCCAGTCCATCAATTCATCTGAATCCACCTTTCCACTACACTCAAGAGGATTAAATTGTGGTGTAGCCTTCAAACTAGTCAATGCCTTCAAGAATCTTTCTTCTCCTTGATCCATTACAAGTGCAGGTTCGACTACCTCTTGCACTTCTTCGGCTTCATCATCACTAACATCATCAATATGTCTTCCTCAGTGTTGGGTTGTCTCAATAGCTTCTAATCTAGTAGCAATTTGTCTTATCATATCAGCTAAGCCTAGATCTGCATTTATTCCTCCTCGAACCATCTTGAAACCCTTTGCAATTGTAGGTTAGGTCGTAATCTGCTACTCCACAAAAAATAACCAATCATGGTTTAACAAGAAGGAACCCCAATCGCAGACCTAGATTTGCAAACCTAGATCAAATCCTCGCTCTAATACCACATGACGCAAGGGGAGGGTGATAGATGGGTCCAAAGGCTCACTCAAGTACCAGACCACCTTGTTGAATCACAACATGGAAGCAATTACACAGAAATAGAGAGAAGGAAGAAAATCAAATATCTTTATTCATTCAAACTTCATACATGTCAGGCTGTAAGGCCTTCCCGATGATAGCTAGTACAAATAGAATCAACTACAGAGATATTACAATCTTCATGCATGCGAGATCTGCCATCTCTCACTAACTATCTTCCTTTCAAAATTCCCCCTAAATCTAAATTAGACTATTACATTTATACTCGAGGCTACCAAACAGGTCAACCCAAAGAATCATCTAGATCCAGCATTGTACAAAGCAACGACCCAGATTTAGGACCACATGCTTCCCAGTGATCAATCCCAACATTTAGATCATGACCAAAATTAAATGCACATCTCGGCCTCAACAAAAGATCCAAAATAAACCCCTCAGTGAACTAGGCCACTGAGCAACAAAGACAACATCGAACCAACTTGGTGAAAGAACACAACAAAGCCACTCGGTGAAGGCACTGAGTAGAAAATAGGTAACCGAGCTCGTCTGTGAACAATAGAACACTCGATCGAGAACTCCAAAGCAGTTACCAAGCACAACTAACAAGCTACCAAGATTCCATAAACCCAAGATTCTCCTGCATCATTTCTCTATTAATTGGGTTTATAGGTCAAAGAATTTCATTGCAGACTTCCTTGCTAATCTTGCTGTAAAATATTATGACATACCATGCAATGAAATTTCACAAGTGGAAATAAAATCTAGGCCATTTGTCCCGGATAACATTTGTAATTGATAAGTATTTGAAGATGATAGAGATATTTTAAGGTTCTTGAATTGTGAAGATGATCACGAGTCTTAGGAGATAGATTTAAATGCTTATTGTGAAAACGAAAATGGCAAAGAGGTCCTTCTTGGAAATTAGGTTGCACAAATGAAAACAAACAAGATACCAAAAGGATTAGTGGCCCTTGAAAGAGTCTTTGATGATCATGATAGATCTCAAGTAAAAACTACCCGGGTGACTGAAAATGAAATAGAAATTATTTTTTTGGAAAGTGACAGCTCTCCAAAGGAGGTGTATATTGGAAGAAAGCTCATTCTGAAAATCAGGTATGGATTGATTGCCTTACTAAGAAATTCTAGACATGTATTTGCATTGACTTATGATGACCTTAAGCCTTACAAAGAGGACCTTTTCCAACATGAGATTCCACTCAAACCAAATGCAAAACCTTTCAGGCAGAGACAGAGGCCTATAAATCCCACTCTTTCACCTAAGATGAAGGAAGAATTGATGAAATTAAGGGATGGAGGGATTATCAAGCCTATCAGACATTCTTCATGGGTATCAAATTTATTCTCAATGAGAAAGAAGAATGGTGACATAAGGTTGTGTAGATTTCATAAATCTAAATATGTCCTTTTTTAAAGATAATTATGCACTGCCAAATATGGAGGCTCTGCTAAAAAAGGTAATTGGAAATGAACTCGTCTATGATGGATGGTTTCTCGGGTTACAACCAAGTCATGGTCAAAGAGTCAAAGTAGTTTAAAACAACTTTCACCACACCTTGGAGTACATATGTATATGTTAGAATGTTGTTTGGACTAAGAAATGCAGGGGCTACTTTCCAAAGATCCATGGACATGGCATTTGAAAACTTGATTGATTATATTTTAGTAGTATACCAAGATGATTTGATTGCTTACTCTAAAAGGGTTGAAGATCATTGCAATCATTTGGAAAATATATGTTAGAGTAAAGTATTAATTTAATTATGTTAATTAAATTAACTATACTCCCTTCTTAAGATGTCACCTTTTTTGCTTTAGTTGTTTATATTTAAACCTCTCGTGCATTGGTAGTGTTATATTTAAAACACTCATGCACTAGTTGTTTTAAATATAAACTTGCATGCATTAGTCATGTAATAATTAAACTAATTATTACATGTACTTCTGCTTTTTAGGGTTTTCCTTTCAAGGCTTTCGATCTCCTTTATAAGGTTGATCTATTGTATTTTTTTTCATTCATTATTTGAGGATATTTTCTTCTTCATATTTTTGAGTCAAACCCTTGCCCTCTTCTTGTCTCTACTTCCTTGTAACAGGTTTTTGTATGCAAGTGATTTTCGGGTTTTGTGGATTGGTATTACTCAAATCCTACATGGTATCAAAGCCTAATATGCTACAGCATGTTCACATTTGAAGGATTCAGAGATTAGAAATTCATCTGTTTCAGATTAGGGTTTTTTGTTTGTTTTTTATTGAATTTGGGGGGTCCCTAAATTTTGGTACACTTTAAGCTCAATCGAACCTCACCGTTGAGCTCCCAGCACCCAAAAACCCCTATTTCGATATAAAACACATCAAATTTGGACAACTTTGCATTTTGGGGCATTTTTTAGTACCAGACAGCTTAGCACGCTTCCTGAAGCAGAATTTGTATGGACTGGCATGCTTCCCAGGGTAAAATTCTCTGGTCTTGGCACACGTATCAAGGCAAAAATTTTGCTATCTAGCATGCAAATTAAGACCAAATAATTAGCATGCAAATCGAGGCAAAAATCTGAAAGGCCTTGCATAGATCCCAAGGCGCGCATGCGATTTTGAAAAAAAAAAAAAAATTTGGCCCAGCAACGGCCATTTGGCCGTCAAATTTAAGCCAAGCGAATGCAGTTTTAGCCCCTAGTCATATGGTGACCAGAGGCCCAAAATTTTAGCCCCAGGGGGCTTGTATGCTGCGACGACCATTTGGCCGTCAATTTTAAGCCCGTGAAGTGCTGACATCAGCACATGTAGACACCATTTTGGGCCCTCCGAAGCACTTGGTGGTTTTTTGCTCATAACTTGAGCATACGGTATCGAAATTGGGCAAACGAGATATCATCGAAAAGCTAGTTCCGAGCTCTATCCAGATCTAGAGGTTTGAATTTCTAATTTTGCTTTTTTGAAGGTGTTTTTTTTACTATCAAAACTAGATGTTCAGTTTTGCACTTCGGAAGCTATATCTTGCGCATCCGAACTCCGTTTTGGGAAAGCGAGATATCGTTGGAAAGCTTATTCTAAGAGCTTTCTAGTTTTGTGAGTCATTTTTCCAGATTATGCTCCAGATGTATTTTATTCAGATTCTTTCATTTTTGCAATTTGGCAGATATCTTGACTGTTTCAGGTCCTAGGATCTCTTCCCTTTAGGGGTAGGCTCTTCTTAGGTTGTTCTTTTGTTTCAGCAGCCTTCGCTCTTATTTGAGAAGTGTATACTTCACTTTTGTAGCATTCTTTTATGCACATGCACTGAGATAAAGTGTCATTCTATTGCATACTTGGAATCTTGAACATGTTTGTGCTATTTGTACTTGCACTCCATTATAAAGTGCCATGGGGGGGTTTGATGTTTGCCCTTGTTTGCCATCTACCTTTGTCAAGTGAATGTTCCTTCCACGACATTAGCCTCAGGGTATTTTTATTTGTGCTTGTGCTTTCTATGCACCTTCGATGTTCCTGGTTCTTCACGATGCAGTTCTTATTGGCACTTTTTTCAGTGTACCTGTCACCTCTCTCTTGTTAGCATTATGGGGGGTTTCTATTGATCGTTCTTCTGTTTCCTTGGTTCGATCGTGTGAGCTATGTATTCAGTATTTTTCCTATGTACTAGGCGGATGCAGTGGCTAGGTACCTATGCATTCCGGTGAGATGGATCATTTACCATATGGACACTCTTTTCTTTCCTGTTTTTGGATGCACTCTTCCAGCTTTGATTGATCAGCTCTTTAGATTTTTGGTGTTTGTGTCATCTTTATCTTCGAGTTCAAGTGTTTGCTTATGTTTGCCTCCTGATTCGAGTAGTGTCATTTGAAGGCACTCATGCAGATTACAGTCTTCTCCACCTGGTCATATTTTTGTGGAGGATCTTCGGATCATCAATTTCTTCTTGACAGAGTTTGCATCTTCCTGCTTCAGTGATGTTCTACATGTTCATTCTTGTTCCTATTTTTTGGAACATTCATAGTTTTGGAGGCTTCTTCAGTCCTTCAAATTAGTTTTTGTCTCTTTTTGGAGTAGAGTTTTTCCCATGTGGTTTTCTCTATTTCTCCTCTTTATAGAGACTCTCTTTTGTACTTGGGTACCTCATCAGGCCATGTTTCCAGGACCCATTTTATGCTTTCAGCACTGTAGTTTCCTTTGCTTTCTTCTTGCATTGTTTGTAGTTGCATTGTTACTCATCTTAAGGGGGGTGTTAGAGTAAAGTATTAATTTAATTGTGTTAATTAAATTAACTTTACTCCCTTCTTAAGATGTCACCTTTTTTGCTTTAGTTGTTTATATTTAAACCTCTCTTGCATTGGTAGTGTAATATTTAAAACACTCATGCACTAGTTGTTTTAAATATAAATTTGCATGCATTAGTCATGTAATAATTAAACTAATTATTACATGCACTTCTTCTTTTTAGGGTTTGCCTTTCAAGGCTTTCGATCTCCTTTATAAGGTTGATCTATTGTATATTTTTTTCATTTATTATTTGAGGATATTTTCTTCTTCATATTTTTGAGTCAAACCTTTGCCCTCTTCTTGTCTCTACTTCCTTGTAACAGGTTTTTGTATGCAAGTGATCTTCGGATTTTGTGGATTTGTATTGCTCAAATCCTACAAGATATTTATAAGGGCATTAGAATATGGTATATCTCTTAATCCCAAGAAATGTCATTTTGGGGTTACAGAAGGCAAATTTTTGGGACATATTGTGTCCAAAGGAGTCGAGATAGATCATGAAAGGGTAGCAACAATTGACAAAATCTAGGTTCCATATTATAGTCTTTCTTTGGATAGATCAATTTCGTTAGGATATTTGTGCCAAACTTCACAGAGATAATAAAACCTATTGCAAAGATGTTGCAGAAGGTATCCCTGATAAATTGGACTTCAGAGGCCCTTGATGCATTCATAAGTATCAAAAAAGCTATTAAAGAGGCACAAGTACTAAAGTCCCTAGATTTATCTAAGTTGTTCTAGATTTTCTTATTTGCTTCTTATCATACCATAGCAGCAGTTATGCTTCAGAAGAATGAAGAAGGACATGAGTAGCCAATTGCATTCTTTAGTAAGACTCTGCAAGCTACAGAACTGAATTATGATATCAATGAGAAAAAAGCATATGGTCTGGCAAAAGTAGCAAAATCTTTCGGGTAGTAGGAGCAGAGGTGATAGCCTGTGTACCTGATGTCGTTGTCAAAGATATATTCAAGAAAAATGAGGTAACAAGAAGGAGATGCAGATCGATTAATCAAATCCAAGAATTTAATATTACAATCTAGATAACCAAATTGGTTAGAGGACAAGGCCTTTCTAAACTCATGGTTGAGTCAAATCTAGAGGTGGCTAAGATAAATCATGTTGACATAGAAAACATGGTGACCAGTATAGAGATGTGCCCATGGTATTCAAACATTATATACTACCTGAAAAACTTGAAGTTCCCTAAAAGTTAAGTGATAATCAGAAGAGATCACTAAAATTGCAAGAAGACAGATATGTACTTATTGAGGGGGATTTATACAAAAGAAATCAAGAAGGGGTGTTACTTCTTTGCTTAGATGAATACCAGGTCAAGGAAATATTAAAAGAACTTCATAATGGGATATGTGGTGGTCATTTTTCAGCCAAGGCCACAACTTACAAGATATTGTGTGCTGGATATTATTGGCATTGCCTTTTTAATGATTGTCATTCATATGTCACAAAGTGTGAACCTTGTCAAAAGTTTTCAGGAAGGATGAAATATCAGGGGGCTTTACCACTAAAGCTTGTACGAATAGAGGATCTTTTCCAAATGTGGGGCATGAATTTCATTGGAGAGATCTTTGATAAATTGAGTGGAGGACGCAGTTGGATACTAGTAGCCACTGACTATTTTACAAAGTGGATTGAAGCAATACCCACTAGACATGCAACAAGCAAAGTGGTTATCAAGTTTCTCATGGAAAATATTTTAACTAGATATGGAGTTCCTAGCAAGATAGTCACTGACAATGGTATGTACTTCAGATCAAAGAAATTTTCTGATTTTTGTGAAAGATATGGTATTGTTATGTCCTACTCATCCCAATACCATCCATAAGGGAATGTACAAGCATAATCTAGCAACAAAAACCTACTTAAGATCATAAAAAGGATGCTTGATAACAAGAAGCGTGCTTGGGATTCAAAATTGAGTTCAATTGTATGGGCAGATAGGATTATAGTGAAAAAATCTATTGGATATTCCCCATATGAGTTGGTATATGGTAAGAAAGAAAGACTACCTTTGAATGACTTGCTCCTAGTTTACAGGTTTATTATGGATGAATAGTTGGATGATGTAGATTACACGGAGGAAATAATTATGCAACTAATAGAGTTGGAAGAAATCGGGATGAATGCTCGAACACAAAACATTAAGAAACAAAGACAAGCTAAGCTTTTGCATGATAAAAGGGCAACTGACAAAAAAATTCAAGGAGATTGGGTCATCATATGGAATGCAAGGAATCAGGATAAAGGCAAGCATTGGAAGTTTGAAGCCGTGTGGATTAGACGCTATGTCATCACCGACAAAGGAGGAGAGAAGCATATTATCTCCATAATGTATCCCGAGAAATCCAAGGACTGTCAGTGTATGGATAGTTCTTGAAATACTTATTTTCGTGAAAAAAAAAATCCATGCACCGTAGATTAGATGCTCTTATTTATGTATTTTATGTTTTGATCTATCTTATTTTATGTTTTTTGGTATGCTTCTCCCAGAGGTGTTTCTGCATTCTTGCAAGTATTCAGTGAAAACGTCATCCCCAGAAAGAGACATCGTTGGGACTAGCCCAAATTTTTTACTTCATCCATCAAAGGTTAACAAAGTTAGGGTTGCTACTCAATCCGCATGTGTTGGCTAGGGGAGCATCTAGCAGTGATTGGCAGATATCGGCTTGGAGATAGAAATGGAGAATTTGGTGTAAGGTCATTGATTAGAATGCAAGATCATCCTTGATACAATCTGAAGAGGCAGATAGATAGTGTCATTTCACTATCTCGCAGTGAGGAATAGGGATGTTGCAAAGTTGTGAAGTTTTCGCAATCTCACAAATGGTGAAGAGAACAAATCGTGAAATGGTGATTTTTATGGTACGTTGGTCAAATGCAAAGTATTTGGCGAAGTGGTGGAAGTATGTGGAATAACAGCTAATGGACCTGCCTTTTCTATTTCGCGGGATGAGATAAAGAGGAGATGTGAATTAGCGACATATTGCTATTTCGCGGGACACTTTGAACAAGGTTGTGAAATGGCGAAATATTGCTATATTGTGAAGTAACTAATGACAAAGATATGAAACAACGATAACATGAGGGCGTTGGCGTGTCGCCATTTCGTTGAGGAACATTAAAAGGAGTTGCAAAACAATGAAAAGATTATTTAAGAATGGAGATGGTTTTATATCTTGCCATGAATGCATTAAATTGAAATGACTACCAACTTATCAAAGCCACAAACCGCACATTTGGACAGATATAATTGCAATGTCTTATCAAAATTCAAAGGATGACATGAGGAATTCGTACAAGGAAATCCAGCCTGTATGAGTCACGTAAGGGATTGGGCAGTACATTTTAACATACTTGTGTCCAAATTGGAGATCGTGAAAATTAAATTGTTTATGTAATGTCTATCAATCCAAACGTGCTAACATTTCTTTGGAATCCGAAAGCATTAATACATGGATCCGTTATAATGAAATTTGCATGCATACGAGAGAATTTTGGAGGTACAAACTGGTTAGGTTTATAGATATGTTATAAAGGCAATCAAAATTTTGGTATTTTTCACGAGAAGTTTCAAAACAAGGCTAGTTGTATCATCCATCTGCCAAAATGAGAATTCTAGCAAAAGTTGACATTCAGAATGAAAATCTTGAACCAGTCTTGCAGCCTGACCTGAATGGGGTGGAAGAAGATCAACTAGATATCATCACCAGTCTCCTCTCCGTTGCCTGGGACCTCAAGACCAGCTATGTTGCATACCATAATGGTGTGCTTGACTTGGAGGACAAAGTCAAGTTGCACGAGCTCATTCCAAATGTGCAGGCAAATTTAAGAGGATGGGTTCCAAACCATCTCCAGGGTGATTTGTTGAATCTGCTCGGTTTAATTCGAATTAATAGACCCCCTCCCACCCGATGACACTACTATAGTGTTTTTGCTTATATTCCAATTGTTTTAGGTAGTTTGGATTATAGTCATGAAAAGACACTTGGAACGGTCTAAAGCTTGTTTGCATCCCTCCATTTTGTATAAGAGGGATACCAAGACCAAACAAGTGGGATATATACAATAGGATAGATAGAATTTTGGTGACTGAAACAAGATCTCAAATGAAATCATCTTATTGAAATCAATAAAAAGAACCAACGTTTTCCTATCCAAATTTGAGGTTTGAAAATTATCTTTTATTTCAATTAGTCTTCTGTAATTATTGACTGTCATATTAATTGCCATCTTGTAATGCTTGTGCAGAGAAGTTATTTGTTCCTCATATTTATCTGATTATCAAGAAATTTGTGAGAAGTATTTTCCTCGTGTTTCTTGTCTAATTGATTTTTCTGCAAAAGAAATTAAATTCAATTAGCCTGGTGAGGGTGTGTGGGCTTAACCATTTTCTACATTGATAGCATTTGATGGTTGAAGGTGTATTGGGAATATATATACTATCTTACAGAATTGTACATAGGGTTGGATAAGAGTGACTTTATAACCCAAATTGGATAAGGGACTAGTCTTACCTATGATCAAGGAGTGAGTATTGGATTTATTGTTATACATTTCTATTTTAAAAGCATTTATTAACATTAAATTATTTTTTTCAAAACTCTGATTCAAGCTTTTTATACAAAGCAAGTAAAGCGACTAATTGTGAAATTACACAATCAGATCTATCTCAAGAGTATTTGCTATCTTGAGAGATTATTCAATTCTAAATCTGCTATAAAAGGTCTTAAACCTAGTGTGTGCGTTAAGGAATGGGTTTACCCACCTTGGTCCTACAGAGCCAGAAGTGTAGGGAAATTCTATCATAGATCATTCTCATTTGTTGGCTATAAATAATTGAGGAATTCTTATAAGAGAAGCGACAAGATATCTTGGATTCAATCTGTGGTTTTGGGAACCAATAGTCTCTATTGTGTTACAAAATCCACTTAAAATGATGAATTTCCAATTAATGCATAAGGTTAATGCAAAGACTAAAGATGTCAACCACAATATTGATGTCTCAACTTGAATTTTTAGATTATTTAATATTACTTTAATAGAGCAATCGATTGAAACTTAAGTTTAAATTTTCATGCCTCTAATGAATTTACTTTTCTCATAGTTCTTGGTAGGGTTGGGGTAGGGAGCAAGGGAGAGATGTGGGGTTGGGGGGTGGAGATTGGGAGAGTGTTACATTTATTTAAAGCTAGGAATGAATACAATGGTATGATATCCACATAGGATGTTGAGTAAAATTCATATCCATTAAAGGATACTTAATGACATTCATCAATTCCAATGGGTTGTGATATGTCAATACAACGAACTCATAAACCTCTTTAAGGCATTTGATACATGGTGTAGATTAATGTTTGATTATGTTTGTATTCCATTCAATCCACATTCATTGAATTGTTAAGTTCATATATTCTCACTTGGCTCTTCTTCATGGGTTTATTTTAAACCCTTGAAGTGGTGAAAGGCTACTTTCTTAACTATATACCTCAATCATAAGCATCCAACATATCAAAATATAAATTTACCATGGCTCAAAAATCAAAGGAAATAATCATGGCACTAGGCCCAAATCATAATTCCATAGGGAGACTACATATCCCACAAAATAAAATGATTTAACATGGTCTAAATATCAAATTTGATTTCTACAACTACAAAATCAAATCCCAGACAAGTTTCTTGAGTCCACCATCAATGAATTCCAATGATACCTTGAGTTTTTTAAATAAAAAATGCTCATGATATAAAAAGTCTAGAATACCCTTGGAAGCATAATATGCATAACGCACATTTCTACTCATACAAATTTGAAAAAAATTTGCCATAATACAAGCACATTTTTATATTTTTAAATTAAATAAAAATTTGACACATTGAATTTTATACAACACTCTGTCATGAATCCAAACTTCAAAATAAACCTTATGTAATCAAAACCATATCCATCCACCCATTGTTGGCATAGCTAATTAAGGAAAAAATAACACTTGCAAATATATTTCAAATGGCAAGCTACTATGATGGAGGAAAGTCTATTTTGGCAAGAAAGCACACAACCATCACAATCACCTTCTAGATTCCAAGCAACACCAAATCCATGCAATCCTTTTTCAAAATAGGTATTTTTGCACACAAGAAGAGAGAGGTTTTCTTCTTTTAAAACAAGTGTTTATAAAATTTCCTCTCTTTCCCTTTTGTTTAAAATTACCTAAGCCCCTTTTCTGCTTTTCCCTCCTTCTTAATGCAGGGGCATTCTAGGGTACTCGGTGAATCTGCATGGGGTGTGTTGTTTGGCCAATGTTACTTGGTTGCAGCCTTGACCGACAGTCTCGGTCATTGAAGGAAGCTTGGTCGCTGAAGGAACTTGGTAATCTCTGGCACTCGGTGAAAGTGTTACTCGGCGATGCCTGCGGTGCTCGGTCGACACTGGTGCTCAGCGATGCTTGGCATGCTCGATTATTTCACTATTGCTCAGTAGTTCTAGTTTACCGACTGGAGTTCTGTGTGATTTGTTGGGCCGACTTGGTGCATTTATTGTTGGTAGCTGTTGTTACATGCCGACATGTGGAATTAAATGTTTGTAAGGCTATTTTGAAGCTAACTTGTATGGCATTTAATATTTGTTTGTAGGAGTTAAGGGTTTCATCTAGCCGACTTGTGGCTAATGATTGGTATTTATAGGATGTTTGGGTAGATGTTTAGGAGTTTAGTGGTGGGGGACATCAACATCCTAGCGGACATCAATTTGGATGTGTTGGAAAAGCTGGAGTTGGTGAAGTTGTGGAAAAAATCTTGCATGATCTTGCATATTAGATTGTTATCTAATAGTTTGTAGTTGCAGAGCTAGTGGTTTGCACACTTGGAGACAAGGAGATTGCTTGGAGGCTTGCGAGCTCAAGTTTAGATCTGTCTTAAGGTTTCCATTAGTTGCTGATTGTTTCAGAGCTGAACTAGCCCAGTTTGTATTGGATCTGTGTGGATCTTGAAGAACTTGTTTCTGTTGTAATTGGCCCTAACCTGGAAAGCCTTACAGTCGGGCATGTTATTGAAAATTGAGTTGAAACATCTTGTTGTGTTGTGTTTTCCACTGTGTAATTCTAAAGTTGCAAGGCTAGACTGTCCTTAATTGGATCCTCCCTGCCTTGGTCTGCGTCACTTCCCTATTTGGACAAGCTATTTTCAAAAATGAATGGTTACAACAAAATATATTTGTAGAAGATATTTTCACGAAACATTTCATAAAGTTATTTTCATTCAAACAACTAATAACTAGTATATTTTAATCAGCTTTTGCATAATATTTTAATTATAAACATCTAAACACATTTAATTTATATAAATCAATTAAACTCATTTTGATTTAATGCACTGGACCTTTTCCATTAATGCATAAATAATAATCCTTTCAACAAATATGCATACAAGACATTTTGCAAACACAACAAATGAGCATTTCAAAGACTAGCTGAAATGCGATTGTAATCAAAAGTAAAATAAACACATGCAAAAGAGTCACTAACTTCACAAGTTTATAACATGTATTCTAGGATTGTCATTGATTCAAATGCAAATTATAGAGGGATTGACAAAACTCATCTCATAGCTCAAATCATGTGAGATGAAAGTTAAATAAACATGTTTTACCTAAGATAACCATCATTGGGGAAACTTACATTTGCACACTCAAGAAAAACATTAGACATACTTGCACCATATAAGGATAGCCAAAGAATAGAATGGCACCAAATGTGATATAGCTCATAGCATGATATAAAAAAATAACATCTAGTTCAAAAACATCAAAAAACTTCTAAACAACAATGTCAAGCCAGATATAGTTTTCCTTATCACATAATACATAATTAGACACTAGATGTGGATGCAAAACATCATACATGAAGTACATCAATGGCAATATAAAGCTACACTAATAGGTACATTAACAAAACTAAAAAAAAATTATATAAATATACAAGACACATGGTTGAGGTATTACATCTTCCTCCCCTAAGACTAAGCTTACTCCTAGAAGCTTTCAATAGGGTGAAGAAAAGAAGCTTATGTTACTCCTAGAAGCTTTCAAATGGGTGAAGAAAAGAAGCTTATGTGTTGACCATGAAATGTCAGCCTTCAATGCTACAATATAGGATGGTTTGCAATAAAATTTGCCCCCCTACCCTCCGCAACTTACAAGACACCCCAATCAAAAACATGTATCACATGTAGAAGCATATTGTTTTAAGTTAAGAAACATGAAACACATCGTGGATGTATGAGAGACTATATAACAAAGAGGTAATACATGAGACTAATCATCTCTAAGATCTCAAAAGGCCCACCAAAGAATGGTGTGAGCTTAGAAAATCATCTACAACACGTCAAATTATTTTGTTGTTGCACTCTCAAAAAACATATGATCATTCACCAAGAAATGTCAATCAAATATCTTGACATTAGCATACTTATTTTATCTATCATGAGTTGTCAACAACTTTTTATTTAAACCACCTACTATTGCATGTCTTGAAGGATCTTAAGACCAAGAGTAACTCAATATTCAAGCCTATCCAAACTCAAAGAATTCCAGCAAGGACAACCATACAACGCTCAAAATTATACCATACTAAAAGAACTTTTAATATCCATTATAATGAGAAAACTCAAGTAGATACAAATAGTCTTTAGGTAATAGGCTAAGCTTAAGTTGCGTTGATCAACCAACATATACTACAAGGATGTCCATGATCATCATTTGATATGACTCCTAGTAATATAGTGAGCTAAAACTTGAACTGCGCATTTTCTCCTCCTATTGAGTGTGTTATTTTGTTTTTGTATACAAGAGTTTATTTTCCCTGAACAAGCATTCATACTCCTTACATTTTTCTCACTATATAGGATTTCCTATCTAGTATTTTAGTATGATTTCTTATATTGGTAGATTGGCATATTTGTTTTGCAAGATCATGGCTCTTAATTTTCATTAAAGATTAATATTAAATTGAAAAAGATCATAACATCTCATAAAAAATTAGTCAAAAATTAATTGAAGCACAATAAATAGCAACATATTGGTTTTGCGAATTCTTGGTTGAGGGAAGAATGCTGTTGCGTATCCTTTTATGTATCTTTAAAGCAATGGTTATTTTTCAATTGCATTCCTGTCCTTTAGTGTAACTTTACCATCTACTGGCACGAGCTCACCAAAATGGAGGCAAAATGTAATATCACAAATTACATAATCTACAATAATCGTATTATGTTTTACGCTCATTTTGATGACTGCACTCTTAGCATGTCTTAGAATACACCAACTCAACCGTCTTTCCTTTATCAGTTTGCAATTTTTTAATATCATTCTATTATGTTCCGTTGTTCTGTTTTTTGTTTCTGAAATCTTCCTTTGGATGACGGCATGAACGCATACAGGTTTACGCGGGTGCCCTATCATCCCATAGATTTCAAAAATTAAAATGCTTGTCTGCCCATCTTTTGACTATTAAAGCCTATTAACACCCGCTCTATCATGTAGCATTCCTATGCTTGCAAATCTATACCCGTATGTCTTTTCCTAACTTTTTAGGAATCAATATTTGAGAGATTGTCAATGGGCCTTTGGTCTACTGGTGAAGTTGAATGGCTCACAACGAGTCTATCAGGGATCAAGTCTTGCTGAGTGTAAGGCTCCGACATCATAAGGGATGAGGCCAGGATCGTGCCCAGAACGAATTTGGCAGCATGGATGCCCCTCAATCCTTGACTCTAAGCTGAAGAGGTTGCACATATGAACCAGTATCAAATTCCTAAACCCTCAATCAAAAAAAATTGAGAGATTTTCTTCCTCTAATTTTTTATACTATGGCTTCTTGGGTTGAAGTTTCTTTTCCTTGCTAGAAGAACTATTCTTATTTTGTTTGCAAGTTCTTATTTGTTGTTATTTCCCCTGAACATTTACCTACATCTCTACGTGCCTCTGTCTATTTAGACATTTAACTTTGTCATGTCCCTCCTCTTGCTTTATAATGTTGTTATGCAAAGTTTTTATACCAATACCGTGCCCTCAATGGCTTCTCTTGCGTATTCATGTTGCTTCGTTTATCTACATAACATTAGCAAAGTTCTTGGTGATTCACACTTCTAATCCATGATGCTAAATCTCTGGACATGTGATTTTAGGATTTATACATATTATGTTATGTTTTATATTCTGAATACACTTGAGATCAAGAGCGCACACCACTCACCAATTCCTCTATTTGCCTCCCCATGGGCGTTGAAAGACCAAATTGGGGCTTGACCATTTTAATCAACTCCCAAGCAATTACCTCATTTTCCTCTATAGCAGCTCTAAGTATTCTTGGAGGCTCTTTCACATTAAGGATTCACCTTCTTCATCACCAATTGTATCTCTCTCATTTATAGTATTTTAGCTTTCTTTATCATTATAAATCTAGGGCATACTTTGTTATTTTCTCCAGCTTTTGTGGCATTTTCAAGGGATATATTATGTACATTAAGACTCTGTATTGCAGGTTTATCATTTTGTATATGGATTGTACATTTCTAGGCACGGAGGACCATAGCACATTTGGATAGGAGGGCAACTGCACTGTCATCCACGAAGCCTGCGGTTGTCTAAACCTACCACTCCCCATATTCCCTTTTCAGGGTCCTCATGACTCCAGGGCTTCTATTCTGCAATCGCTTTTAATTTTCCATATTTCCAAATTCTCCAGCTCTCCATATTCAACTCTGTATTTTCATCTAAGCAATAAACATAGGTGTAATTAGACAAAAACACAGGCAAGATTAAGATATTTCTGCTATTTTGATATAAATAGCAAGACTTTCCTAATTACTTGTCTAGTTAGTGATAGGTTAAAAAAACAAAACTAGTTAGATATCAGCCTTTACCTATCACACAAATTGAATCAAGTCTTCTTCCTTCATAGGACTGAGTGTAAAATGTCTGTACTACAACCAACCCCTAACAGAGATCTTATTTGTGCCATCAAATGTGGATGCAGTTAATTTGTTTACTTTGTGCAACTAGTTAGATATCAACCGGTCCCTATCACACAAACTGAATCACACCTTCTTCCTTCATGGGGCTGAGTGTAATCTTTGCTGCAGTCCAATTTGTTTACTTTGTGCTCCAATTTCTTACTGTTATCTTGATTATTCCCTTGACATCTTCGTACACCTTTTCCCTATAACTCCAAATTCATGTCAAATGTTACAGCCACCTTGAAATCATCAGTCTTTAGTTGATATTCTTCACATAATTTGTCCATCTCTTCCAAAGAAATTTGTAGCTCCACTCTTTCAGCTACCTTGAAATCGTTGGCCTTTTCTCGATATTCTTGTAAGAATTTGCATATAATAACGAACCAAAGATCTAGAGGCCAATGAATAGTACAAAGGAGAGACAATATGAACAAGAATAACTATATCCTCATTAATAATGCAATAACTGAATTAACTGAATTCATGATATCATAACTACTGGATGGATTGATTGATTGATTGGACGAGTACAATGAAAATGTCTCTTCTTACACAGGCAAGGCAGTAGGAGAATGTGATAACCAAGAGATAACTTATCACCTACACAAGTTGGAATCACATGTCTGTTGGCATTAAGTATGTTTGTCATTAGTGACAACACTTATTCAGACTCTATGTGTTTACCGAGCAAACAGGACAGTGTTTACCGAGTGATGAAATGAGCAGTGTTTACCGAGTGCCAACATGGTAAATAGGGAATTCAATTTCTACCGAGTGACACTATATCTACCGAGTCTCCAGTATATACCGAGTTCGAAACTACAACCGAGTGGTTAGTATGGACTGAGCCTCCACTTCTACCGAGAGCATGACGATGCCGAGTAACACAGTGGATGCCGAGTATCAGAAAGTCACCGAGTTAGTTTGCAGTAACCGAGTAACTATATTTGGGCCGACTCAGTAATATTTGTGTTAAGAGCCGACTTTGTAATTATTTTGTAATTGTTTTGGATTGATATATAAACAATGTTTTGTATCATATCCAAGGTGTGAAGTAGCGAAGTATGAAAAGAGAGAAAGGCAAAGATAAGCGAATTACAAAGGGCTACAGCAGTATAAGAAGCAGCAAAGATCTATCCATCACACAAGGTGATCAGTACATCAGAGAATCTCAATCAGCAAGTACAGTTGCAAGTAAGAGATCTACTGTTTCATCCTAACAGGTGAATCAGCTTAAAATCCTTTAACCGGGTAGACTTAACAGTCTTTGTAAAATCTCTTAACCGAGTGCATACTTTATTGTATGTTTGTAAATCCTCTAACAAGGCGGACCTAGCAGTCCTTATTGCTCCTAATAGGGCAGATCATCAGAAGTGATCATTGTAAGCCTTAACCGGCAAACTTTATACTGCAGTATTGAAGTTTTGTGGGTATCATCCCCACCCCAGTTTTACTTTCTACTTGGAAGGTTTCTGGGTCATCAAATCTCTGTGTTCAAAGTGTTATGAATGTTTTATTCTTTCTGTTACTCATACATGCAGTCAGATTATCAATCTAATGTTATTTGAAATATGATTAAGATCTGAATTTGTTAAAAGTTTTGAAGTTACTGATTCACCCCTCCCCTCTCAGTAACCTGGATAGTCTTGAATATTTCCAACAATGTCCACCAAAGGTGGATCATCCTCCATTGTGCAATGAAGTATGTGCAACATGTGGAGGATGATAAAGTGATAAATACACTAAGGTGGAGACAACACAAAGTAGAATGTGATAACAACTATCACCACCTAAAGTGGAATTTCTCCTACACCATGTGCAACTAAATGTGCAAACTCCTAAGTGTCTCAAATGCAAACTACCATGTATGTATTGTCCTAAATAAGCTTAAGTAAAGTGGAATTAAGTGAATAACTAATTACACCAACACCCCCCCTTAAGTGGAACTTAGAGGAATGCAAACTCAAGTTCACAATGCAAGATGGGCCTCGGCTACTAGGCCATGTTAGGTACCCATGTACAATATGCAATGTAATGCAATCTCTCACGAGCGAAGAAAAGGAGAAAACCATATGGGAGAAAACTCCTCTCCAAAAGAGAGATGAAAACACACAATACTCTCAATAATAAATGAGAGAGAAGAAGAGAGACAATGAAGCCCCCCTCAATGTCGAGTTTCCTACAAAGATGATCCAAGATGATGACCAATGCTTCTCCATAGGAAGAAAATAGAGTCAATGCTACACCAAGAATGTCAAAGTGTCACAAAACCAAGTACCAATGTCAATGAAGATCTGATGATGAATAACCCACTACAATATGATAGAGATCAAGCATGGACACACCTACTTGAGCATTAACTAAATACTCACAACTGGTAGGTTGGTACATTCGAAGTCTCAACTAGAGCCATGCACTGCCAATGATTGATTAATGCATTCTAATCTCCTCATACACCAAGTCTCACAATATAATTCCTAATCTACTAAGTACACAAGGATTACATCAAATATGACATCAATGACAAAGTACAAAGAAGGATGGCACTTTATATTAGCGTGTGTACAGCATAGCTTATGTAAGAGAATACAACATCATATGGCACTTGTGCAAAACTGGAAACATGAAGATGATGCCACCAAGAATGACCTTGTAGAATATCACAGAAGATGCCTCCGACTGGAATGACATTAAGATATCGAGAGGAAAATTGTCCCCTCTAATTTAACTCGATTTTTAAAAACAAAAAAATCAAAAGAAAAAAAGCAATTTTTTTTAAATTAAAATTAAAATTGTACTTCCCTACACATGACATCTGTACGACAAACCAATGAGGTTTTTTTACAACTTGAGGTGTCGAGCTCCAATTTGGGCGAATGAACAGTCAATTATGAGGTTTTAGACATTCTAAGCACGATGGCAACGATTGTTTGGGCCCAAAGTGCTCAAAAAATGCAAATCGCTCTTGAGACTAGTAACCGCTCTCCACCTTCAAATGACTCTAGATTTGGCCTTCGGTGTTGGATTTGAGCGAAACAAAAGGCAATTTTGACTGAAAACAACCTTTTGAATCAAATGGTGACCTCCGATTTGACCCAACAAGCTCCAATATTGACATGCAATAGAAAGCCACAAAATGCAAAACCCCAAATTACACCAAAATCTCTCCAAGAAGATTACGCAATGGCACTCCAATAGCTCTGATACTATGTAACAATTTGCATATAGCAATGAACCAAGGATCTAAAGGCCAATGAATAGCACAAAGGAAAGAGACAATATGCACAAGAATAAACTATATCCTCATCAATGATGCAATAACTAAATTAATTGAATTCATGATACCATAACTAATGGATGATTGATTGATTGAGTGCAATGAAGATGTGTCTACTTTTATAGGCAAGGCAATAGGAGAACATAATAACCAAGAGATAACTTATCACGTACACAAAGTAGAATCACATGTCCACCAAAGGTCGATCATCTTCCATTGTGCAATGAAGTATGTGCAATATGTGGAGGATGATAAAGTGAAAAGTGCACTAAATTTGGAGACAACACATAAAGTGAAATGTGATAACAACTATCACCACTTAAAGTGGAATTTCTCCTACACCATGTACAACTAAATGTGCAAACTTCTAAGTGTCTCAAATGCAAACTACTATGTATGCATTATCCTAAGCAAGCTTAAGTGAAGTGTAATTAGGTGAATAATTAATTACAGCAACAATTTCCCAAATAATTTGTCCATCTCTTCCAAAGAAATTTTTAGCTCCACTATTTCTTCTCTGTGAGAACATGGGTTTTGAAGTTTCTGGAATAAAACTGATTGAGTGGTGATTTACATATGAGCTTTCCCCAATTTGTGACATTTTGGTATTTCCTTCATTCTGTAATGGAATGGCAATAGACATGTTTTCCTGGATCTACAACAACCATGTCAACAATACAACCATTCTTTCTTTCCCTATCTGGATAACATGGATCTTTTGTTTTTTCCATACCCCACAAGCTACCAGGATGTTAACTCTTCTACAACTGTAACATCATTTACAAAATTTACAACTATTCTTTCTTGCCCTATCTGGATTCCTATCATGGTATCTTGAAATAAGTTTGTTCTTTCCTCCTCTAACACGGATCTTTTGTTTTTGTCATACCCCACAAGCTGCCAAGATGTTAGCTCTTCTACAACTATAACATCATTTACAAAATTTGTATCTTGACATGCCTAAATTTATAAACAACACACCATGTTGATCTTTTTCTACTTTTAGATTCAATTGTGGGAAAGCTTTTTCCATCAACATTTTAGATCACACTCCGTGACACGCCTAAATTTATAAACAACACACCATGTTGATCTTTTTCTACTTTTAGATTCAATTGTGTGAAAGCTTTTTCCATCAACATTTTAGATCACACTCCGTGATCCATCATCGGAATGAGAGAGTGCACAAGGAGAGGAAGAAATGGTAAGTTGCAGACCAAGACACTCTAAAAAGGAGGGGTAGAAGGCCAAAGGAGGAACACGAATCAGAGAAGGGTAGGTGAAGAAGAGAAGGTTAGGTTCTACATAAAGGTTAAAGGATAAAGGAGAAACAAAGATGCCAAAAACCTTGAACAATGTTAAATAAAGAAGAAATGCAAAAGGGATCACACAATTATTTAACATTGTGTTCTTTGTGTTTGTGTGATCTTTTTGCATTTCTTCTTTATTTAAAATTGTTTAAGTTTTTTAACATCTTTGTTTCTTCTTTATCCTTTGAGCTTTTTCTAGGACCTAACCTTTTCTTATCCCCCTACCCTCTTCAGATTTCGTGTTCCTCCTTTGGCCTTCTACCCCTCCCTTTTAGTGTGTCTTAGTCTGCAACTTACCATTTCTTTCTCTCTTTGTAAATTCTCTCATACTGATGATGGATCGCAGAGGGGGATCCAAAACGTTAAGCAAAAAACTTTCACACAATCGAATACAGAAGCAGCAAAAGATCAGCCTGATGAATTGTAGAAATCTAATGTCATTAACACACCATATGCTAAAAACTATATTCTATTGATAATATAAAACTGGATGCATAGATGAATAATAGCATGTCACTATACCAAGCCTGCAACACGTGATGACCTACAAACAACCACTCAAAAAAACTATATTCTATTGATAATATAAAACTGGATGCATAGATGAATAATAGCATGTTACTATACCAAGCCTGCAACACATGTGGTGACCTACAAACAACCACTCAAAACTGATTGACTGTTTACCGTGCACAGCCATGACAGACCACCAAACACTCACCAAAAACGAAGAGAACGTCTTCAGCATAATTGCAGCCCCTGGATGAGACTACCAAAGGGAGCCAAAAGGATTTTGTCCTCTGGTTTCGAGATTCAAGAGATTACATCTTCAAACTGACTACAAAACACTAATACAATAATATAACACCAAAAAGTGCTTCTAATAGCCAATCCATCATTCTGTGGAACAAGGGAGAACCCAGACCCCAGCACACCCCATATTTGACTATACTCCAGGAATAGCAAATGTATTCACGTCCAAATGCCACCATAACTCAATAATCCCACTCTCGTAGCATAATTGCCCTCTTTGAAAAGTCAATTTGTAACTCCCACAATGCAATGTCTAAAAATGACGAAATTAAACAGAAAATGCCATTAAATATTATTTATTTGTTATAGCTAATGTTCCCAAACTGTAACCCCACTTTTAAAAATACCTTTTTCCTCTAGCCCACCAAGGAATTTAAAGGAATAGGCTTATGCGATGCCGCATGATGAATTAATGAAAAGGAGCCATTACAACATCACCTTTTGAGTCGGCACAAACTCAACATACGAGCTCTCGATTCTGTCAATTATGCACGTTGCTAAAATTATATTGTACGTGTGGACTACCTAGGGCCACATCAAATTTCTCAGAATGTTTTGTTGAAAACAAACTGTGCACATTGATAAGGTACTCTTTGCAGATCTTTGAAGATGATTCGAAGAAATGGTATTTACAGAAAGAAGAAAAAAAGAAAACCAACAAAAAGTCCATACACAGCATAAGATAAACTACCTGAGTGATAAGCAATGAGATACAGCAAGTCAACCTCATTTTATACGAAAAAACTTAAAAGCGACGCTGAACCAATGTTGCACACTAGTTTTTTTCTATTTTTATCGAACATATAAAGAGTGGTTTGCCATGGATTTTGCAAGGTAAAAGTCAAGGTTGTAAGAACAAGATTTATGCAAAAAAAGTCAAAAACAGAGAGAAGTCATTACAGAAAATCAGTAAGGTGTTAACAAAACCCATTGGAGAGTATCTTTTCTTGTAGGGATATAAGTAATAATATAGTTTCGGCAGATTTTAGAATGATGCTGTAGCTATACTAACCAAAGAACTAGCTTGACTGAGATGGTAATCGTCTGTGTCTAATCATTGTTAAGTTGCATGTATATTTCCTAACCATTAATGCAACAAAAAAAAATCATTGACATAATTACTATTGAAAACTGTTTGAAAAGCATGTATAGATTTTTTTTAATGAATTACACTGAGGTTTGCAGCTTACATTATTTCAATATAAAGAACCTGCAGACTAGAAGTTCTATCGAATCAACGAATCTCATACCTTGAATGTTAAGGTGCAATATGCAAGGGTGTCATGAACAAGTTCCAAATAAGCAACGATTGCTTTAACTATAATGTTTCTCAGGCAAGAAAAAGGCAGTCTACGCATAAACAGACTGGACATGCAAATTGAATTTTGAAGTTCAAGGGCAAAGACATTTTTGACTTTCAGGATAGGCAAATATGTAAATGACAACTTAGAATTAAGCAAAAGGAACAAACAAGAATCAGCGTTCAGCTGTCAGGGTATTTATAAGTTTCCATCAAGTTTCGCCCAATGAAAAGGCAAGGGAATGTGAACCAGTAAATTGACAACGCACATGGTAAACCAAAATTTTGAATTTGAATTAACTGCCTTTTTTTATCAAATCACTCAAACTAAATATGTAAGTGGCATTTAAATATTTCTCGCTAGGGAAAGGAGGAATTTACTTCGAAAAACAATTCTTCCAAATTTTAGCATTTGGCCATTTCCCATATATTGTTTTAAGTGAGTAGAAAAAAATGTGAGCCAATTAATAAAAATGCATTATCCAGATTCCAGACCATATATTTAACTTTTAATCAACTCCTTTCACTATTAAATCATTCAAGCTGGGTTTCCATGGGCAATGAGTCATGATAGGTAATTTTCAATGAAGGTATGCGCATGTGTACGTGCACATGTGTCTATTAATTAAATTTATTTTAAAACTCAAAAGTTTCCAATTGACTAATTTCCTCCAAGTTTCCCCATCGCAACAAGAATCTAATAGTCAAACTGTTTCCTACGCTGGTCCAGTTGCCATGGCTCAAAAGAAATTCGGTTGAGATCTCCGAAATGAAATTACCATTATCAATTATGTTTTATATTATAGAACCGCAAGAAATGGGCTCCGTCAATAAAACATTCAGATATTCATGGCAGAAAGGAAGTTCTCATTTCATTTATTGACTAAAGCCATTTATACTTAAAAGCGTTGAGGTCGATCAAATTTACCATACAAATGCCCCCAATTTATTACTCAGAGAATAGCTGTAAAAGATATTTTATGTAACCGTAGAACGATGCATATCAGCTATCTGGCTTTAAGTAAGTAGATAAAATAGTACAGAGAGACACAACTATCGGAATATATATGCAATTGCTCAATCGTTAAAACTTAAAAAGGGTACTAGCTTGTGAAACCCCAGCCCTGATAGGGCCCTGGTAATAGGGGTAACCGGACGGTCAATTTTGATGGATCCTTCCAGTACAATCCATGCATGTCTAAGGATGACATCTGAGGATGGGGACCTCACTTTCGGTTTTTAAGGTAATCTAATCAAGGCCTACTCCATCTACAACAAGTCTGAAACTAAAAATTTTGCAATATGTACGAACCTGGTTGAAGGTTTGAAAGAACCTCTGCATTAGAAAATTGGAGAAATCGAAATTGAAGGTAACCTCCTGATAGTTATAAGAGCGGTGGCTAAGGGTTCAACCCTGAATTGGAATTTGAAAAGTATCCTTTCAAAGGCTATCTATCACCTTCCAATATTGTTATTGGAATTACAAGCAACCAACTCTCTTGCCGATGCAGGGGTGAGTTAGGCTTTTCTCGACGCCCCTTCTTCATTTTCCTGTCTTAGAAATATAACTAGAAGATTTTGCTTTGAGTAAAGAGGATCTATTAATAAATTTAAATTTATTAAGAGGAGAATAAAGATGGACGTGGTAGGCATTAATGGTAGGTGAAGTGTAATGTTTAAATTAATACAACCAACTCTCTTGCCGATGCAGGGGTGAGTTAGGCTTTTCTCGACGCCCCTTTTTCATTTTCCTGTCTTAGAAATATAACTAGAAGATTTTGCTTTGAGTAAAGAGGATCTATTAATAAATTTAAATTTATTAAGAGGAGAATAAAGATGGACGCGGTAGGCATTAATGGTAGGTGAAGTGTAATGTTTAAATTAATGACTCGTAGATGGGACTAATAGTTCGTTAGAATTCTTTATGGAGGAGGAATCAGGTTGCATATATCTCCCACACAAACCATTTAGCTCCCTCATTGTTTAATATTTTCTGTCTTCCTCCTCCATTCATTCTTCTGTTTCTCAACCTTCCATTCAGTTCAACTTTCTTCGGTTGCCTAATCATGTTTATTCATATACTCCTCCCATTTTGGCATCAATTTTACAAGAGAATCCTTGGCAATATGATGTCCCTTAGGATGATATTACACAGACAACAAGAGCTACAAGAAAGAAATTTAAAAAGAGCTTCAAGTGTGCGTTTCTGATGTGTTGGACAAAATTCTATGTTAAATGTATAGGAAGTTGTCAGTCAGAACTCAAGATAATCGTCTTAAAACTCTGTATCTACCCATCTGAAGGCCTTGGACGAAATGGTGGTATGTTTGAAAATATTTGTAAGCTCTGTCGTAGAGAAGTGGAGTGAACTGAATATAGTTCAAAACAGCGATTAGAGGGAGGAGCTAGTGTCTTTGACATCAACAACTAAATAAAGGGTTGTAGGCTTGTAGGTCAGTTGGTAGAGTACAATTTGTGAGGGTGATCATGTATACCATCTAAGATTCAAATTTTTCAGGAATACAATAAATAAGGGATGGGCTGGTATCATGCATTGAACGACTTTGATGTAATGGATATTTCTGGATCTTTGAATCTGAGTGAAATAAATTTCAGCTTAACTTTGGCAGAATGGACACTTCTGAATCCTCAGCTCTCAGTCAAAGAGGTTTCAATCTAAAACTTCTGCTCCAATATCAAGTTGCTCAAACAATTCTAAAGATCTTATATAAAACCCTCTCTTCAAAATCAAAAAAATAAATATATTATATAACATTTAAAGTTTTCCCTGATCACAAATCATAGAATTCTTGTTACTTTGATAACCATGATACATTTGTTCTACAAAGATGTTCTGAAAACAGAACTTTTCATATTTATATTGTTGGGGCTGCACTTAAAGAAATTTAGTCGGTGCATTAAATTTCATTACTTTAATAAGCTTAAAGAGTATCAGAGCTCATTTTATTATGAATTCCTAACTGACCAAGATGATAGTTAACGAAGTTAACTGGGACATGGGATATCGGCGCCGCAAAACGAACATACACGTCATTTTCAAATAGGGTTCAGGAGCATATGAATAAGTCTGCAGCTATATTAGATTTAAATATAGTCAGTCACCAGGAGATGGGGATAAAAGTAAGGGCACATGACCAGGATTCGCGTTCCTGAACAAAGGTTCCTGGATACCGTCGTATTTGTCACATTTTGTCTCTAACCAAGATAAATACAAAATTGAATGAATTTACATTTCTCACTTGGAACTCTGAAGAAACAAAACCAAGTTGAATTGCTTCCAATACCGGATAAGAAATGACTAAGGGTTCTATAAGTAACAGTAGAAGAATATATACAAAGCATGGATCAGCGTCATGGCCTGACCAGCAAATGTAGCATTAAAGGATAATTTTACAAAGCACAGCGGCTCATCCCCCAACTACATCAAGTAGACTGCACGAAATAAAATTTACAACACCTTACTTAATGACAGAAGCTTTCCAGAAGCATTTAACAGGGAGAAGGGATAAGATGAAGAAAGGAAAGTGAGGATAGCGTACAGGCAAGAGCTTCAAATTATGGCATACCAGGTCTGAGGTCTGAGATTCTGACTCAGCATACAGCTGCTACCCATATCACTAGCAAGAATCCACAATACAATGACATCAATTCATCATGCCATGATATCAGTTTGAAGTTTTCCCTCTTCGGGTCTCCCTCCAACAATAGCCTTGAGCTCCATAAAATAGGAAAGATCGCCTTCTTCTCTTTTCCCATCTATGACATCCTTATAAGCAGCCATAAGCTTGTCCCACTTCTCCCTACACTGTTTCCCGTCCCTCTTAATCCCCTGCGTCCCCAACGCCTCCGCAAGCTCTTCCCACAGAGCGGCCCTCCTCGCAGAATTGGCAAACCTAGCATCCATCTCGCCCCTCAATTTGATGAGTAGCAGAACCTCTCCCCTCTTCCAGTTTTTAGAACGCTTCTTGGGCCGTGGACCGTCAGAAGCGGAAACAACAGAAAGAGAATTCCCCATGGCAGGAGGAGGAGGAGGAGGAGCAACAGGAGGATCAGCAGCAGTACCGTTCCCCAAACCCTTATCAGGCAGAAGCTTCTGTGCAAGCACCATCATGGCATTGTTGAAAACATTCCTGTGCGCTCTCTCCTCCTCTCTCCACTTATCATCCCTCTCCAGCCTCATCTGCTCTCTAATCTGGTCCTTCCTCTCAAGGCTCTCCAACAGCTCCCTGAAAAACCTCTGCTGCCGTGAAATAACCGTCTCCACTAGGGTTTTCACGGCCGTAATATCAGTAATCGAAACAAGCCTTGCGCCACGTTTCCTCTTCCTCATACACGGCGACTTAGAAAATTCATCATCCTCCTGCTCCTGCTCCTCCTCCTCCGAACCCCTCGTTTCAAACATTTCCCTTTCCGGCGGCCGACAATCTTGCACTAGATCACTCTCCTTTTTAAAATCCTTTTCCCTGCGCAAAGACTTAGCGGAAAGCAAAGGCTGTAGATCGTCGTAGTAAGGGTTTTCGCTGCTATCCTTCAAGCCCTCCCTGACATCTTTGAAACTGGCCATTAATTTCTCCCATTTGTCCCTGCACTGCTGTGCGTCCCTCGAGAAGTGCTCCTTATGCAAAGCCTCTGCTATTTCGTCCCACAATTCCGTCTTTCTCCCGCTACGCGAGAATCGAGGCTCCAAATCACTCCGTAGTTTAATCAGCTTCAGAGTCTCGACCCTCGTCCAGTTCTTGGACCGTTTTTTGTGCTTCTTATCATCCTCCTCCGTTTCAGCAGGCGGAGGAGGAGGTTTCTTCTCTGCGCAGACATACGGAACGATTGACGTTCCAGAGGATATAAAATGAGAAGAATTAACCTCATCGTGATTCTGGTGCGATGGAGAAGAATTTACCATCTCCAGAGCCTCCACCATCATCGCCGTTTTCTGTGTTACATGGAATTCTTATGGCCAATTCTCTGTTCTTCCGTCTCTGCCACGGATCGATCGAGCAGCCTATAGTAGAATTAATCGTCCTACACAGTACACAGGAATTCCGTCGATAAACGTCATCTGTTAATTGCCGGGAATTTTAACGTGAGGTGACGTCAAAAGGATGTCGTAGGTAGTAAGTCTAAATCTTCAGAAATCTTTCACCAGGGAGAATATTGTTTTCCCTGCTGTGGACCCCACTTGTCATAAAGACGTTTCACATGGCCGTGCCTTACGCCCTTTAAATATCTACTTGTTTTTAATTGGATGGCTTTATGTATTTATTACCAAAAATATCATTTCCCAAATCCGGACCAATACAGCAACTTTTGTATTTTGTTAGCCTCACAATCGAATATCAAACCCACCATATAAATGTCTCATATTCACAAGATTATTTACTTTTTAAGATAGTCTATCATGCTATAGAACTTTAAAAAATTGTTTGCATTTCTATAGTTTATTTATTTCTTCTTTTAAAACTCATTGTACAATTGTATTGTATTTTCCTTTCTTTAAAGCATACTAATGTTTTGAATCTTTTTCACCCATTTAGCTCCTTAGTTCATCCATCTCCAATCAAAGACTATGGATTGGATAAAATTAGAAGAATGTTGGATCGAAATTAATTTTGATGCGATGTTCAAAAGAAATTTGGGGCCTTCAGGAGCAAGGCATGTGGATTGTGATTGGTCTAAGAACATCCTAGCTCTAGAAGTTCAGAAGATTGAGGATGGAGCAAGGAATGATGTTGAAGTGAAGGAAGTTTTGCTTGTCGTAAACTTGTCAAGCAAATAGGCAATCGATAAGCTACACTTAAACAATGATTTACAAATTATTGCCAATGCAATTTTTAACATAGTGTCACGTGATTGGAAAATTAGTTAGTATGTTAAATTGATAAGAACTAAAGTAGTCATCTTCAAAAAAAATTAAAACCTCACATAATTACCAAGATGGCAATATGATGGTGAATGTAATTTCCAAATGGGCAATGTATTTAAAACAGGATAATGATGAATTTATTTGGGAAGAGTTTTGAGGTGTATGTTGGGGGATTAGTGGATATGACGAGCAAGGGAGATATCATGTGAATCTGATGAATTGAATGCAATAGGATGAATGCAGACTTCTGGGATTAAATTGTGTGCAGATTTTTTAACTCAACGTTTTGAATCACACCCAGTGATTCTTCATCAGGAGAAGAAAAAAAATTGCTCACAATTTAATTTTAGAAGAATCAGTAGATGTGATTTGAAACATCGAGTTAAAAAAAATTGCACACAGTTTAATCCCAAAAGTCTGCATTCAATCTTTATGGACTATGGAAACTAATTCCTTCTATGTAATAGGATGTTTGAGAACACCAAAGTGTGCAAAGAGTTTTAAAATGAATAGTAGTGCAAGCAAGTTTTATTAATGCATTTGGGTTGGTAGCCTGCGATAGAACTAAACTATAATGTCCCCATTTTCAAGTTCTTTAGCAGTGTGTTTGTCGTTGACTTTCTGGGTTTGCATCATGTTGTTTAAAGGGGTAATTTGATGTTGTCAATGAGCTCATAGGGTTTAGAGGAGTCATACGACGCTTTTAATTGTTATTTTTTACTTCCAATTTGGGCTCCAATATTCTTGGAGGGAGCGTCTATTTTTAGTAAGTCACCCAATCAAATCCATTTATCATCTTTCATCATTGGGATCACTCCTAAGCCGTCAAACTTCAATTTCAATGCATTTTGACCGTTTTCACTAATTGGGGGTATTATTGAGCTATATTTAATTAATTTCACTAACATTGTCATTTTAATTAAATATATTTGTCAAGCACCTCAGTGTTATAACTCATTGGAAAATAGATGGAAAGTTTTAAATAATGAGATGCTTACAAATGACTTTGAAAGCCATAAATATTTTGAAAGTAAACTAAATTATTTTGGAGTTTAAAGGGTTAAGACATTAATAAGATGATTTATTTTAATGGATGGACCTTTATTATTTAATGCTACATTGAGAATTTTAAAAGGAAAATGATTCTTATTAAATAAAAGCAAAAAAGCATTCCCAAAAAACTAGTGGAAAAAAGAAAGAAAAAAGGCTTTTTTGAATAAATAATGAAAGGGGGGGGAAATATTCTTGAAAAACAAATATTGAAAAAGTAATAAGGTACTTTTTCGAAATAGTGACCAAAAAGCTATAAAAGGAGGATTCGGGCTCTCATTTGGGCATGTTGAGTTTACTATTTCTAATATTTCTCTTTAAGGAAACCCTATGTGATTTTGGAGTTGGACTTGATTTAGTTGGAGGTTTGTGAGGATGAAACCCCTTATCGACAACATTCTTTATGTTGTTAAGAGACACAATCTAGAGAATATCTTAGTGATTTCATCTCATAGGTCACAGTTGGGCATATTTGTGGAACTTATTTCAATTTTGATAAAGGCTTATTATATAGAATTTTGTTAGAGGTTGATTACAGAAGAATAAGAGGAGGGGTATGTTGTTCATTCATTCCTTTTGCTAGCCATACATTGTCCACGAGGGACATGATCTTTCTGGAGTTGGTCGCCTAGGGTTTTGGTGTTTTCTTCAATAGTTTTTAGGGTGCCTAGAGTGGAAAACTACATTGTTATGATCTCCTTTATCACTATTGGAGTTCTTCTAGAGTTTGACATCTAGTTTAGGAGTCGCAGTTTTTGAATTTCATGGACAACCCAAGTCATTTCAATGTTGCATTTTTGGGGTATGTTTAAACTAGATATGTAATGTTATTTAATGATTTGGGTTGCTCTTACTTTTGGCAAAAAGGGTATTTTTGTATCAGAAATAATATCTAGAATTTTCAACTTGACATATTTTTGAGTTTTTGAGTTTTTTGAGTTGTTAAATTGCTACAAGTTACTTTATGATCTACATTTTGTTTATCATCGCAAAATCATTGCAAAACACAAAACAAACAAAACAAATCAAAGGCAAAATAGGGAAGCATATTACATAAATAGAAGGAGTTCATTTCATCTTGATGTTGGCAATGATGGCGTGGAGGAAAACAACCAAAAGATGGAAGCCAATTTTAGTTTGAGGACAAAGAAACAACAACTTGCATTTTGGGGTACTATTTGGGATGATCGTTTGAAGAAAATCTTCACTCTTGAAGAATTTGATGTTCTTCTAGTTGGTGAAGATGGTTTTGGGAGAGATGAGTAAATGATGGTTGAGTATAGATACAGAACAAATGCAAACATTGTCTCATGGTTTATGGCTTGGTGCTTGGAGTTGAGAGGGAAGGAGGACACTCGATGGGTAATAAACTCGTGTAAAAGAGGAATGGTGTCATGAATTAGAATCTTTTATCCCCATCTATAACTTTGGAAAGGGATTTAAGGCCAAAGAAGGTGATTGGTTGCACATTGTAGAGTTCATCCCGCCTATGTGCCCATTCTTTTGATGGAGTGCTTCATGGGACAAAGAAGACAAAAGCTCTCAAGCTCAATTGGGTGACAATTCATCAAGGAATACTCACAAGAATGGGAGGAGGAATGGCAAGACAGGGTCACTAATGAGCAAATCCAAAAGAAGAAGAAATTGAAGTTTACTAAGGACAAACACTGAGAGGAGCAACAAGCAAAGAAAACAAAATTAAATTAAGTCTAGTGCGGTTTTTGTTGATTAATTTGATATGTATGCTTTATAATATCAAGTTGTCCATAGGCCTTATTTCAAAACATAGTAATTGTATATTTTTGTATGTAGAATGGCTGGAACACTCGTAGTAGCTAGAGTTTTTTTTGTTCAAAAGGGGTTACAAGGGATGAATTAGTGATGTTTATATCAATGTTTAAAGCCACTTTTTTGAAATTGTAATTTTTTTAGTATCAATATAATACAATACCACTTTTACCTATCAAAAAAATATAATTTGTTACATCATTTATGGAGGTTACAGAGTTGATTGTTGAGCCCTTCAAATCTGTGTTGACAACCTCCACCATCTGGATGGATGAAGCTCAACTTTGATGGTGCATCCTAGGGAATTATAGCAATCGAGTGTAAGTTGTATTCTCCAAAATCCACACGGTAATACCAGTTGTACATATTTCTTTCCATTGATTTAGGTGACCAATAATGAGACAGAGTTTCTTAGCTCTTCTTCATAGACTCAAACCATGCACAGCCCAACAAGTGACTCATTTGGAAGTTGAAGATAACTCTTTAGTGATGATTAACATGGTTAAAAGATGGTCCTCTCCTTGTTGGCATCTTTAGGCCTTCTTAGATGAGGCTCTTCTAGTGCTTGGATATGAACACCATGGAGAATCATGTTTGCCATTAAACCAACTCAACTACTAATGCCCTTTCCAAAAAAGCAGCAAATGGTGTAAGCTTCCTTGCTAGTAGATCCTTCAATATGGTTGACATATGTTATGGTACCATACCATGACGCTGACATTCATTTTAACAACAACTTGGCACGAGCACGGTGGTATCATCAAAGGTGTGAGCTCATATTTCCCTTCCTTAGCTTTCAAATCAATCACATTCGCATCAAATTTTGTCTTTACCACACCTTTCTTCCTCTTACACCACCGAGTGGTCCTAAACATCGATAACTAGTTCGATTCACATCCCATCACTGGCTTCCTTTTCATTTTTATTTCATTATAAAGATTAAAATCTGCACAATTACACTGCCAAATTAAATATCCACTTAACTCACTTAACGTGTTCATCTCATTCTTATCAATGGATTCCTTTGGCTCATGTGGGATAGCATCCCATTTGTCTATAAAAAGCCCGGGTGGTCTATTTCAGCGTAGATATTTCGTCATGTTTGAGGCTTGCATTTTGGACTTGGGGGAGCCCAAAGGACGAGTATTAGAGCCGGTGAATATGCTAGTTAAAATGGATTATCTTGGGGGACTAAATCGATATTTTATACTCACTCAAGAGCTTTCATTTTGATATGATATATGGCAACATTGTATAGCCATTATCCTCAACTTAGGAGCCTTCATTTTGGTTTGGCTTAACAGTTATTGTAACTATCAACATATAGAAATCATTTTAGTTTTAATATAGATATATACTGTTTGTACTTGGAATAAAAAATGTGCATATGCTATTTAGTAGTCACTAGTTCCATCTAGATATAGAAGAAAGAAATTCTCAAAAATTCTAAGAAAGTCTATAGAAATCCTATCTTCTTAAATACAAGAAAGTACATAAATCTAGAGAAGTCTTGCCTTCCATAATGCAAGCAAGTAGATAATGGTTTTCTATTTTTGAGTAATAATGAATGAGCGGACTCAATTGGATGCAACCATTTTTTTTTGTATCAACTTTGAAAAATCTTAACAAATCTCATTCTATAGAATAAATATTGAATGTTGGTAAGTTAAAGATCATGTCATAAGAGAATATGATGCAAGTTGAAAATTACAAAAAAATTGAAATTGCACATATTGGAGGTATTGATAACTACTCCAAATATATGGAGTACTAAAAATTACAAAGATAGGAGGAAGTGTGCATTGTTCATTTGCAAAATAGTAAGATTCTAATATGTTCTTCGCTATTGTAACTACAAATTATTTTGTCTTTGCATTTAGTAGTTTTTAGACAACTCGATGATACATTCTCTGATACTTTCTTACCTCTGATCTTCTCTTCAAACACTTGTGCTCTTTTTCCAAAGAGAGGCTTGAGCTTTCTATTTTTTCTTACTTCTCCCTTTCAAGTTTATTTTTTCTTTAACTATTACACACTTTTGTTTAGTTAGCATTGGATCAACATGAAAAGTACTTAATCATGATAGGAGATGGTTGGCTAGGATTTTAACGAATCCAGGGCAGAAGGTAGAGATATGGTAGGCATAACAATAGGAGTTTTTAGGACAGAGCATGGCACTTTGCACAAGTTTGGGAGGATCGCGCTCTTGGTTTTCCCAAGAGAAACTCAGAATAATAGTTTTAGAACAAAAATGGTGGATACAATCTCTCTCACCTGGGCTCTAAAAGGGTCACACTTGTACCTCTAAAACCTTTCAAGGAAATAGAGCAAAAGTTCTAGAGAGTGAATGTAATGCCCCGCCAAGGAATCCTTGGAACAAAGGGGTTAAATATGCACTTCACAATTTTTTTATTCAAACATGGAACAAAGATCATGTAAGAATGTGCATCACATAATCATAAACGTATACAAGATACTACAAGCAAGAGAATACATAATGATTTTCATACTATCATACACAAGTAGAAGAATAAACCAACACTTCCAAAGGTTCCAAGACAACTAAATCACATACTCAAAATGGAGAACACACATTCACAAGACTGCCATACAAGGATTCAGACAACATCCATGAATCATAGGAGGCTAAGCTGGTAAGAACCCACAGCTATACAAAGAGAAGACTAATCCATCCTCACAATCCATCTAATTGAGGTTCATTTTAAGCCCAAAGTAAATATTCCTAACATGGTTAACCATACATGTTAATTACCAGCTAACCATAAGCATATACATTATGACAAGCAACCATCCTCAAATGATCATGCACAAGAGAAAGACTCAGCAAGAAGGGAAAGGCACAACCAAGTTGCCACATACGAATCATGTTGAAGGAAACATGTTGATTCCTGAAATTAACAAAGTCTGGAATTTTGTAGAAAACCTCAAAATCTAGAATCTTTATTTCAACTCCTATGAAGCTGAAACCAGTTTCAAACATTTTGAAAATATTACATAAAATGTAACTTATAGTATAAGAAAGGAAGAGTATGTCACTTATACTTAAATTTTACATTTTATGTACCGTCTTGGTCCTTGAATCGGACTGTGAAGACATGGAAGACATCTCGGGGAAAAAGGATATCCAAATCTGCAATTACATTTTTGACCAACCCTCTAGAAGTACTCTTTTTTTTTTATGCAATAAATCAAATGTGACCAAATAAGAGGCAAATGTGATGCAAAACTTATCAAATGCGTTGCAAAATCTCTCAAATGCGATGCATAAAATCTCAAATGTGATGTAGAATCTCTCAAATGCACTAAACTATTTTACAAGAGGCTAAGTCAATTTCAAGGCTAAAATAAGAGGTCAATCTAGGTTCTAATAGCGGGTATGCTTTCTAACACCAACATACGACTAAAATACAAGCCTTCTCCACATCAGGGAGTAATGGATCAATACATGTTGAGGCAAAAGTCACTCGAACTCTCAAATCACTACAACAAATCCCTATGATTAGCTCCCTTTTTTGCTTCTACACACTATCTTAATGTATTTCTCCTCCATGTTTTTGAAATGTATGCACTATTCATCAAGTTGGTGCTACTCATGGCATCTTTTTGCACCTACTAGAAGAATCCGACACCACCGCAGACACTACATAGCGCCTTCATTGACATCGATATTGACACCTAAATCGACACTTGTTGAACAAGTGGGTGCAAAATTAGGCACTATGTTAAAGTGTCCATTTTTTGACCCGTCATATTTAATTTTCCTGGTGTGTTCTTTTTTATTTAATTTAAAATATTTTGGTCATTATTTCATGCTCAAGTATCTTATGGCCATATATCTCTTATGTCCTAGCCTAACACTTTATTATTTATTTTACATGTGATTTAAGTTGTGCTTTAAGTTGTGCTTATAGTGTTTATTGCACCCTCATAGAGGTTAAATTTCTTTTAGAAAAAAGATGTTGTGAGGTTGCAGTTGGATGGCTAGATGTTAAAGTGTTTATGTTGCGATTGAACGACTGGATGTTGCAAGGTTGTTGTGTTGCGTCCTTGTGACATTTAAGACAAATGATAGCTAGGGGTTGTGAGGTTGTGGGTGGTGATAAAAGTGTTGTCACATCCTTGTGACTTGTTCAAATAGTTAATGCCTTTAGCCCATGGGAAAGCAACGATGGGCCATGTGTTGAAGGTCCTCATGGTAATTTTTTAAGACTATTATTTGGACCTGCGACCCCAAGAGTGGATGTTTGTGATGACTGTAACTATTAATTTGTCGCATCGTTTCAGTGGTTAGTGGGGGAAATATTTAAAGGTTGCGAGCTTGCGAGGAAGAATAAGATACTGTGATGGTTCCTTTTTGACACCTTGCAACTTATTATGTGGGACCCAATTTTGGCCCGTGAGGAAGCAAGGATGTTTTTTATTGCAAGAAAAAATAGGTTTTATGAGGACCCAAAACCCCTTACAAGTCTATCAAGAAAGATAACAACATTAAGTTCACTAAAATGAAACAGGACTGGAAACCAGTTCGGCAAACCCACAACCAGCAAAAAAAACAAAAAACCAGGAACCAGAAACCCCACCCAGCAGCCAAAAAACCCTAGAAACAAAGAAAGCATAGAAATAGGGTAGCAGGAGGACCTAGGAAAACTCCAGATGAGTTCCCTCTGCTTCTTTCTTTGCCTCTGAAACCTTTTTGATGGCCACATTGAAATCAAAAAGCTTCAGGAGCATGTCCTGGATCTTCTTTCTTTTTGTAGACTGAGTGCGTTTGCCAAGACCAATGTCATCCACGTCCACATTTTCATCATCAAGCTTCTTGGTAGGAGAACCAACATCCATCTTCACCTTGATTGTCATGAAGCACTCCATTGCAGACCCCATGAATAGGTTATTGTCTAGCATGTGCTTCTTCAGAGTGTTCTCCAGGATATCAATTTTGACCTACAAATCCTGCATATTTTTCTCACCCTCGTTGACCTTATTGACATCCATCCCCTCTGAACTAGTAGCCAAATTCCCCTACAGAAGATCAACCTTGGCAGAGAGGGAGCGGAATTTCAAGTTGAGGCTTTTGATTTCTTGGAAGACCCATTTCATCAAGCGAAAAGAATACATAGACATCGCCTTCGCTGTTTGGATGACATCAAAAGGGGTGTCTATCTTGATAAGTAGGAGATATTTTCCATCGCAAGTCAAATTGTGATATTGCTATCAGGATTTAATTATGTAGTTTTTTGAGTCAAACTCATTGACCCATGTTTCATGAGTAGTGGTTCACATGAACCTATCTCTCATGAGAATGAATGGAACACTTAGCACTCATTGGCTCTAGGTGATGCTCATAGAGGTGAAGCACTGAGACTTCCCAGGAGGTCACCCATCCCAGTACTACTCCATCTTAAGCACACTTACCTACGAAGTTTCCTCCATGGTTAAACCCACTCTGCTTGCAACCCCATTTGCAAAACCTTCACCAAGTGTTGTTCCTTATGAACCACTCATTAGAAAGCCCCTTAAGCTCATCAATTGATAAGTAGGAGATATTTTCCACAGTAAGTCAAATTGTGATATTTCTATCAAGATTTAACTGTGTAGTTTTTTGAGTCAAACTCATTGACCCATGTTTCATGAGTAGTGGTTAACATGAACCCATCTCTCATGAGAATGAATGGAACACTTAGCACTCATTGGATCTAGGTGATGCTCACAAATGTGAAGCGCCAAGACTTCTTAGGAGGTCACCCATCCCAGTACTACTCCATCTTGAGCATGCTTAACTACAGAGTTTCCTCCATGGTTAAACCCACTCTTCTTGCAACATCCATATCCTATATCCTCTATCTTATCATCCATATCCTCTTTTAGGAGTTGGACATTCTACTCCTACATGTCCACCATTTTAACAAAGGGAATATTCCTAGAGGTAGAGGGAAGATTCCCCTTCTCAGCAGGCTCCAAAATAGGGGAATTGTTTTCCTCCTACCTCTTCGACTGCACTTCCATAACCACTTCCAACATGGGGGAGATAGGATCATCATGTTCCTCCAAGCTATCGTAATTAACCAGAATAGGGACCTTCTGGCCTCCCACATCCTCATCTTTATTCACATCCTCATCTTTGTCAATAACAATAGGGTCATTCCCAATATCCATGGCTTCAACAACAATCTCATTCTTGTTCTCATTATCACCAGAAATGTTGGCTGAAGCCGACAGAGACTCTTACTTTCCTCATTAGATGAATTAACAGTGGAAGCATAGCCCTTAACACTCTCACCAACAGAATCGATATCCATGCCACCCTTCTTATCCAATTTCAATTTTTTACCAACAGACGTCTCCTCTTTGCAATTCCCTTCCCTAAAGCCTTGGCAGAGCCAAAGACCCTAGACGAGGAGATAATAGGGCTACTAATGGCCATTTTCTTAGTATGATAAAAAAAATTAGGAGAATGAGGCCCTCATATAGAATGGGCTTGTTCCCTTTCTTCCTATGGTCAATTATACTGTGATGAAGGGACTGCAGAAGAAAGAACGATAATGAAACCCTAACCTTGTGTCTGAAGTGACAAAGCAGCACAAAATGGTAAGAGTGAGCACGCTTGTACCTACCATCCAAAGTGATATACTCCATGATAGTAGTCATGACCTTCACCTAAATCTCCTTGAAAGTGTCCACATCATAACAACCACTAGAGTCCTTCACCAAGCACTCAGCCTTAGCTTTGTCTTTAGGGAAGCACTAGATGGCTTGTTGGGAGATCTTCTTATCTTTGTAGAATTTCATACCCTTGACGCTCAACCCAAATACCTCTACAATAAGCTCTTCAGTGATATTCACAGTCATACCACCAATGGTCATAGTGCCATCCTTCCAAGACTCAAAAAACACCTTCGTGGCTTCATCTTTGAACCTGTGAAGGCATTCCATATACGTGGTGAGGCCACCTTTCTGAGCTTATCCCAAACCTCTATCATATTCTTCCACTTAATGTCATCCTTCAGCTCCTTGTGATTAAGACCACCACCCATAATTTCCTCAAAGAAGAAAACCTCAATAGAAATAGTGGAAACAAAGTAGAGATAGACAACAATGGCAGCATTCAAATTGGACTCCACGCTAATATACACGTGTTTGTACTTAGTTATCTCAGGAAAGGTGAGGCTTTCTGTAACCCTTATAACCACATTAATAAACTTGTCTTTTCATCATAGCTTTTTGAGATATTCCAAATCTTTTATTTTACTGCGAGTCCTATCAAATGCCAACTTGACCTTCAAATTGATGGTCAAATCCTTACCTCCTTGCCATGTCATGATGTCCTTATCCCTGAGATTGATGTTAGACAACGCATCCGTAGTACCATTCACCTCCTCAAAGTTGTGGGAAATGATAACCTGCATAAAGGAATTAATGATAGGCCGAGCCTCCTCAATAATTGCCTTAATAGACCATGGTGGCTTGATCACACCTTTGATACAATTTAAGATATTCATGGAATCGCCTTCAATCCACATGTTCAGAGACATGTCCTTATTAATAATTTCTAAATTTTGAAGGAGAGCCATATCCTCCACCACATGATTGGTTTGCACATCGATGGGGAGCACCACAACAGCAAGACAGTTCACCATGTCATCCCTTATAATCCCACCACATCCCGCAAGACCTGGGTTACCCTTTGTCACTCCATCAAAATTGACTTTGATCCATCCAGGAGGGGGGGAAATCCAGATGGCATTCTCCTGTTGAGAAGAGGACTTAACTTTGGTGCCAGCAACATTACCTCTAGCAAAGAAATCCAACTTCTAACCAATCGAAGAAGTGCAATTCTCCATGATGCTTCTCTTAATCTTCTCGGCAATCACCACCGAAGGGAGAGCAGTATCTCTAAACACTTTGTCATTGCGTTCTCTCCACATTTTCTAGATAACTTGAGGGGAAATGAAATTCCACAACTTATCCATAGGAACCTCTGCATTTCTCCAGTGGGTAATGAAATTCTCCATATTATTAGGAAAACACCAGCATAACTTCCAACACTGTAAAGTAAGGCACCAAACTTCCCAGGAATACAGGCAGTCAATAGCTAGATGGAAGACCGACTCCTCAACTATCTTACACAGGAAGCATCTGTTGGACATAATCATGCCTCGCTTTTGGAGATTGTCAATAGTGAGAATCTTGTTCTGTAAAACCAGCTGAAAGAAAATATTAATTTTAGGAATTAACCTTTTATCCCAAACCTAGGCCCAAAAGGGAGGAGGATCCAGTTGCTTCAAAAAAATCTTAGAGGTAGAGGCAATAGAAAAGACTCTGGAAGGTAGAATTCCCCAAATCAACTCATCGACCTTGGTAGTGTCCACTTTCCAAAACTTTAGGTCCAACAGTAGAGGCTTAAGGGCATCATTAACAACAGAAAGGTCAGTCCAAGATTAGTTCCCCCAATAGTCTCTGACCCATGGACCAAATCTTTGTAAGCAGATATCAATAAAAGTTTGGAAGGAAGGGACAGAGTTCAGAGGAAAGCCTTTAAGCCAGTAGTCATCCCAGAATTTAATTCTTCAACCATTACCCAAATACCATTTAGCACCCTTGAAGGTCGTCTCCTTAGCTTGTTCGATACAGTTCCAAATAAAAGAACCTTGCACCTCCACTTTAGACTTCATAAAGTCTGAAATATGAGGGAAACAGTAGAGATATTTATTGTGGATGATATCATTCCACTCTTTTTTCTCACCAAAGATCCTCCAAATTTTCTTGGCTAGAAGCACATGATTAGTAACTCTTATGGGGTGAATCCCAACCCTCCCCACTTCTTAGGAGTGAAAACCTTATCCCACGCAACTAAAGCCAGTCTCTTTCTTTCTTCCACACCTATCCAAAGCAAATTTCTCTGAATCCTCTCAATAATGTTTGCATATTTACCAAGAATCTTAAACAAGCTTAGAGCATAGATAGGGAGACTCTTTAAAGAGGCCTTCAAGAGTTGGAGTTTACCAGCTTGATTGAGCAAAGAATGTAATGCCTCGCTAGGGAACCCAGAAGAACTTAACCTAAACATGCGACTAAGTTTGCAGAATATTTTTTTTAAAAAGTTAACAATCAATAACATCAAAGTTACAATGCGGAAGCAAAGAAATACACAACTAACATAGGTTACAACTCCCAAGGGTTCCTTGACATAGATTATGAAAGAGTTAATTATTTAATATAAGATAAAGATATGAATCCCAAGATTACATCTGAAAGATAAATACAACATCATATGCATGATTACATAAATACAATTGGTACCATAAGGTGACCATAATAATAAGCATCCACTACACATGCCGCAGGATATGTGAATACAATAACTGAAAAGAAATACAACATGATAACTTTGAATATCAGAAAGAATGATACAAGTTCACAAGAATAAGGAAGAACAAAGCCGACCTCGTGAACCTAAACGGTCCACTCCCACTATGCTGAGGAGATAACATCATAACCCACTCAGATAACAAACAACAACAAACCAAGGAAGAGGTCCTGAAAGATTCTAACTCAAGGATACCAAAAAGTATAAAAAGGTAAAACATACTCTACTAGAGGCAAACAAAATACATAGGAAACCTAAGATGCATACAAGAAGTGTCATCACATAAGCCAACTCTAAGGTTATCTTGGTAGTCCCTTTAGACCCCGGTGCCTTAGTGACTCTATGTGGTTATAGTAACCTTTCGTGTAGACAAGGTACTACCTATGCCATCTCTAGTCCATAAAGGTGGCAAGCATCATCTCAACTCCCCTCCTAGACAATCTCAATCGGGAACTTAGGCATGGGCAAGGCACAAATATCTTATTAGGTTCATTTTAGATTCCCAATGTTTATTAATTATCACTTATTACTCTACTTGTAATGGGATCTCCTGGTAGCCACTTCTGGGCTCCGGCACCAATTCACAAGCCACTTCCTAATATACACTTAGATGACCTACCCTAGGGTTTCACATGAACAATATGAACTCTGAGTTAACACAACTCTTGAATCTCTACAACTAGATTCAACATGCAAGACTAGAAACCACTAGGATCAAACCCATCTAGGGTTAGAACATCTCATGCAAACTAACTACACATGCATGGCAAATAACATGGCAAAAAGATAATCATAACCCCGCCTCTAGATTAAACCCCAAAAGATGACTACAACCCCTAAAATTCATTCCAAATCAAATATCCTGGAAACAACTATTACCATAATTGAAAATAAATCAAATTAAAAATCCCCATATAATAAATTGATCTCATTTAAAAATAAAAATAAAAATTAAACATAATTAATAATTTACAAATATCAATATAAACCAATTTAGTAAATAAATAGAATCAAAACTTAATTAAACTATTTACTAAAATAAATTTATTAAAAAAATATATATTTAAACCAAAAACTAATTAAAAGCAATTATCAAAAACTAAATAATCATTAAACATAGATTATCGATTTAAAGTCTTAATAAAACAAAGTTATTAAAAACAACATATAATGCAAAAGGGTGGGGAGCGCACGTGCCCCCACACCCCTGCCATTGGTACGCCGCCTGTCTGCATAACCCTATCCCTAGCGATAGTACCTTTGGTACTACTGCACGATAGCCCCCTCGGGGACTGTCGTGCGTCAGTACCCAGGGTACTGTGTTGACAGTGCCAGAGGGCCCGCATGAATGCGTGGGGATTTTAAAAGCCCCAATAAATTTAAACAAAGATTTATATGTATTAAAACCTTTTCAAATTTTTTAATAAAAGCAAACTTTATCATATACCCTTATTTATATTTTATCAAATATATCATATTTGATAAATATAAATAATTTTTCTTAGAAACACAAATAAAAGCCTCTAACAAATACAAAAGAAAAACCATTATCATGAATATTGTCCTCGCTAACTTTTACACCAAGATCAAAACCTTAGCCTAATTGGGCTTCCTAGTACTTTTAAAGAGATTCCTCAAAATCATTAATTTACAAAACAGATAGACGAAACTAATCAAATTAAATTGCAAATAAACATACAAAACTTTCCAAAACATTCAACTCCAACAGGCACAAGGAAGACACAATTTTATTTTCTACAGAGATCTGAAAAGGTAAAACAAGAATAAACTTCAAAATCTACCTCAAATCAAAATTAAACAGATTTGATGATGACCAGAACGAAGAAATAAAACAGAATCCAAGCCTTTCGAAAATCTCTCCCAAATCTGTCACAAATCTGTCTCCAAAATTCCTCCTCCAAAACCTGTGTACCCCAATAATGGCTAAAACTCCCAATACACAAAGGAATCTCATTTCTCATGCATGAATTCGAACTCAACTCCAAGAGGGCTTTGCATGAAGACAAACTTTAGTTTACAATTCAATCTCAGTTGAACTGAAGTCTCCTTTTCACTTTGACTTGTTGAAAAGCTCTTAACCAAACTTTAACTTAAATTATTAATTCTATTTCATTCAATTATGAATGTGCAACATAATGCATTTAAATAATTAATAAGAAGAACATTTAGTTAACATAAATACCACATGCCAAAATAAACCTCAATTTAATAAATATATTTTAATTGCACAAGGGTTAAATTCATGATTAAAATATTTCTAAAGTGAAGATATTTAATTAATTCACATCAATTAAATATTTCAACCACACTCAAATTAGCATAAAATTAATTTCTAATTAATTTATGCATCAACTATATAATATAAAAAATAATTAAACTAAATAAATACATTTATTTAATTACCATTTAAATACTATGCCACAATTAAAAATAGAATGATCTAAAAATAGAATCACATCAAACGCCACAATCAAAGAATCAAAAAGACCTAAAGACCCACATTCAAACTCAGAACTTAGGTGTAAACTCTTGCCAATTGGACGAGTTTAGAAGGGTGGAAACACAGAATCTTGTCCCCTACTTTAGGACAATAAAGGCCCATTTGGTAGCGGGAATTAGGAAATGATGAATTTGATCAAATGTTGAAAATGGTCAAATCATGGATTTGATAATCTGATTTTTCATTTCTGGATTATGTTTCGACCGTTTGGTTCCACTTTTTGAAACTAGAATTGGAATTTGAGTATGATTTTTAAATTTATTTTTTTTGAATTGTTTTAATGTTTTTAAATTTAATAATTCATTTTTATTAATGGAATTGAATTTAAAATGTAATCGCAAACCGTTTTAGGCAGCCAAAGTTGGTGGCAGGCAACCAAGTTACAATCACTACAAATAAAATTTGAAAAAAAATTCGACAAAAAAATCATCAAAAAAAATCGTCAAAAAAATCATCAAAAAAATTGAACAAAAATTCGACAAAAAATTCGTTAAAAAAATCGTCAAAAAATTCAAAAAAAAATTCAACAAAAAATTTGAATTTTTCTCAAAAAAAATTGAATAAACAACAAAGTTACAAACCACCCAGAACAAATAAAAAATACATTAAATCCCCCCCACACAATTAAAAAATTAAGTGTAGACATGAAAAATTTAAAAATTTGCTTTCCCTCCATTCAAATTCCAATTTCAAATCCCAATTCCACCTTTTCAATGGAATATGTTAATGCTCATTTTGGGCCAAAATGAGCATTAACACATTCCTATCCTTGTTTCATATTGCACACCCAAACTGAGGATTCCGACGAAATGGGCATATACAAATGCCAATTCCAGCTAAATGCTGGAAACACTCTGCTACCAAACGGGCCCTAATTGGCTTAGGTTAGGATTTGGAACTGAATATTATCTCCCCTCTTTTACCATTGAGATTAGCGATAGGGCATGCTCATCCTGACAATTCAGGGAAGTCGATGTCCGGTACCTACGAACCTACATAAGAGACAAGCATGTGCATATATATAGAAATATAACAAACAATGGCGGGGATTGGCCGATCGTGTGGATCTCGCAAGCAAGTAACTACGACTCTGTCCCTCAACCACATCAAGCACATCAAGCAGAAATATAAAGCATACATCAACACCATACACATGCAAGTATGGGGTAAGTATAACCATCATTATAAATAACATTTCGAAACAAGAATAACATCATCACATCATATAACTGAATCAATATAAACATCATAAACATCCATTTATTAAAGATTCATCATAATGTGACATATATCCAATAATCATAAAATACTGAAATAGCGAAGCACACATACAAGTGGCCCAAAAGAGTTTGGCAAGAAAATAGATAAGCAAACTATGGAGGGGTACTACATCCACCTCCCCTAGGAATAGGCTTACTCCTGGAAGCCCACGAACAAAATAGGAACATAAGTCCCATAAACAACACTACACTCAACTGAAAACTAAGCACAGGATCACTGAGTAGGTCCCATCAGACCCTTTCCTGCCCTATGATCTGAAATCTGAGGAACAAACCCTGCTGCAAAAGTCCTATGGGATCTACCTGCATCATCGACTATAGGCTCAGAAGCTGCTGGCCTCTATCCTGACTGTTGAGCTGATCGCTAGGGACATTTGTTTGCCTTATGACCGAATTGGCCACAAGAGAAACAATCTCCATTGAAACCTTTCCCCATTGATGGTGCAATAGATTGCTAGAAACTACCTCTACTAACCTCCTGCTGAGGATTCTAAACAAGCTGAATATAAGAATGATTCTTGATACGCTGACGATTATGAAAGTTCTTGGACTGAGAACCACCACCCTGAGATGGATAAGAAAACCCCTTCTGCTGCTGATCCTGATTACCTCGAGAAAAGGTAGAAGGGTTATCATTCTTCTGAGATTGATTCCCCTTGGAATCACTAGGTTGAACACCTTTTTGACTACCATGACCCAATGCAAGATTTTCTTCCTTAAGGGTAGCCTTAATGGTTGCATCTTTGAGGGTCTTAGGCTCAAAGAGTAGAACATTCCCAATGACGTGAGAATTCAACCCCCTAACAAAATGTTGTACTAGCAAGGCTGTATCCTGTCCAAAGCCAGCATATTGTTTGAGCTCAAAGAATTTATGCTCATACTCACCCACCGTCATAGTCAGTTGTCTCAAATTGTGAAACTCATCTGCCCTCTATTTCCTCCACTGATCATATAGGAAACATTCTTGGAAATGCTCCAAGAACAATTCCCATGTAACAGTATCCATTGGAAGACCCAACTTCTACTCCTCTATCCTCCACCATATAGTTGCAAAATCTGTGAGCTGTGTAACTGCATATCGAGCTTTAGTATTGCTACTAAAGGGATGCATGGAAAAACTTCACTCCAAAGCTATGAGCCAAGTCTCAGCTTCTAGTCTAGTACCTTTCCCATCAAAGGGAATGGGTCATCCCCTCGTCAAGTTCCTCATATGGTTTGTTGCCACCACTGTAGGGTCCACAATGAAGTTCCTCCTTAGAGGGCTCCTAGATCTATCCCTCTCTCTCTCATCCCTTTGAGAAAGATGGGAAGCATTCTGCTCAACTCTACCTTGATCACGTCCAAGATGATCTAGCATCACCTACAAGAGTTGTCTCATATCAGGATCATCTTGACAATTCTCTCTGCTCACCCCTAGACTACTGGTGGTGACTCTCCTAACTGACACTCATAGAAGGGTTAGGTTGTCTACCCCTTCCATGGTTACTAGCACGACCTCTACCATGACCTCTAGTAGCTCTAGTCATAGGCATAATTCCTGCGTCATACAAAGATCCAAAACAACTCTCAACATAACTCAAAACAAAAATAAAAGAAAACATAAACACAGCAATGGTCTGAAAGCATGTTGTTTCATGTCTATGTTTAGTTTCAAGTTTAACAGACTACACATCTAATGGGCACACAACTTCCCAGAGTTCCCAGTGTAGAACTCGGTGCTTTGATACCAAGTGTAATGCCCCGCCAAGGAACCCAAAAGAACTTAACCTAAACATGCGACTAAGTTTGCATAATATTTTTTTTTAAAAGTTAACAAACAATAACATCAAAGTTACAATGCAGAAGCAAAGAAATACACAACTAACATAGGTTACAACTCCCAAGGGTTCCTTGACGTAGATTATGAAAGAGTTAATTATTTAATATAAGATAAAGATATGAATCCCAAGATTACATCTGAAAGATAAATACAACATCATATGCATGATTACATAAATACAATTGGTACCATAAGGTGACCATAATAATAAGCATCCACTACACATGCCGCAGGGTATGTGAATACAATAACTAAAAAGAAATACAACATGATAACTCTGAATATCAGAAAGAATGATACAAGTTCACAAGAATAAGGAAGAACAAGAAACAACAACTGCAACATGGATCATCCCACCTCGGTGCACGAACATCATAATCTCAAATGGTAAAAGAACCACTACCACCCGACCTCGTGAACCTAAACGGTCCACTCCCACTATGCTGAGGAGATAACATCAGAACCCACTCGAATAACAAACAACAACAAACTAAGGAAGAGGTCCTACAAGATTCTAACACAAGGATACCAAAAAGTATAACAAGGCAAAACATACTCTACTAGAGGCAAACAAAATACATAGGAAACCTAAGATGCATACAAGAAGTGTCATCACATAAGCCAACTCTAAGGTTATCCTGGTAGTCCCTTCAAACCCTGGTGCCTTAGTGACTCTATGTGGTTATAGTAACCTTTCATGTAGACAAGGTACTACCTATGCCATCTCCAATCCATAAAGGTAGCAAGCATCATCTCAACTCCCATCCTAGACAATCTCAATCGGGAACTTAGGCATGGGCGAGGCACAAATATCTTATTAGGTTCATTTTAGATTCCCAATGTTTATTAATTATCACTTATTACTCTACTTGTAATGGGATCTCCTAGTAGCCACTTCCAGGCTCCAGCACAAATTCACAAGTCACTTCCTGATATATGCTTAGATGACCTACCCCAGGGTTTCACATGAACAATATGAACTTTGAGTTAACACAACTCTTGAATCTCTACAACTAGATTCAACATGCAAGACCAGAAACCACTAGGATCAAACCCACCTAGGGTTAGAACATCTCATGCAAACTAACTACGCATGCATAGCAAACAACATGGCAAAAAGATAATCATAACCCCGCCTCTGGATTAAACCCCAAAAGATGACTACAACCCCTAAAATTCATTCCAAATCAAATATCCTGGAAGCAACTATTACCATAATTGAAAACAAATCAAATTAAAAATCCCCGTCTAATAAATTAATCTCATTTAAAAATAAAAATAAAAATTAAACATATTAATAATTTACAAATATCAATATAAACCAATTTAGTAAATAAATATAATCAAAACTTAATTAAACTATTTACTAAAATAAATTTATTAACAAAAAATATATTAAACCAAAAACTAATTAAAAGCAATTATCAAAAACTAAATAATCATTAAACATAGATTACCGATTTAAAGTCTTAATAAAACAAAGTTATCATAAACAATATATAATGTAAAAGGGTGGGGAGTGCACACGCCCCCACACCCCTTCCATTGGTATGTCACATGTCTGCATAACCCTATCCCCGACGACAGTACCTTTGGTACTGCCGCACAACAGCCCCCTCGGGGACTATTGTGCATACCCAGGGTACTGCGCTAACAGTGCCAAAGGGCCCGCATGAATGCGTGGGGACTTTTAAAAGCCCCAATAAATTTAAACAAAGATTTATATGTATTAAACTTTTTCAAATTTTTTAATAAAAGCAAACTTTATCATATACCCTTATTTATATTTTATCAAATATATCATATTTGATAAATATAAATATTTTTGCTTAGAAACAATAATAATACCAAGCTGTATTTCAATAGAATACAAACTTCATAGCGATTAGGAGGTAACGAGGTGAGCGGGAAAAGGCAGTTTGGCAACGGTCACCTGCAACTTGACCATTGGTAGGAGGATGCAACCAAGGGACGAGGGCTCCATTTCGAAGACATCAGAATCAGCGTTACCTTGATGAGAGTAACAAAAGATGGCTTTACAATCAATGGGCTGATTAGTGGCAACATAATGGATTTAGGCATCTAGAAACATCAGGGTTTCATGCGTTTCAAAATCCAAGGAGGGCTTATGGTAGGAATGGTAGGAATGGGGAGAATTGGAAGTGGTCTAGTTATTTGGATCGGACAAGAAGAGACCCCATTTACACAAAGTTTGGAGGGAACTTTGATTTCACAAAGATCAAACATAAGTTCTATCGCCCAAAGTAGCAGATCCAGGAACCCGTGCATGCAGATGATGGCAAAATGAAATTTGAGGTAATATCCACCCTTAAAATCTCAAATCCTCAATGGATAGAGGCAGTTGAAAATCTTAAAGATAGAGCCTTTTTCTTTAAATGGCTGGGTCCTTGGCCCTCTGTTACTTTGATTAGAGACTGGTGCAGGCAAGTCTGGGGTAAAAATGTGAAACTCAAAACCCTTTCGAATGGTTTCTATATGGGGATTTTCCTGGTAAAGGAGGAGAAAGTATGGATCTTGAATAATGGTCCATATCTTATTAATGGGCGAGGGTTATTCTTAAAAGATTGGGAGGAAAATTTTAACCCACAAAATGAGAAAATCAGTGAATACTCTGTCTGGCTTGACCTTCACAATCTCCTAATGGAATACTGGGATGAGTCAACATTAGCTCAAGTTGGAAATAAGATTGGAACCTTTGTTTCTGCAAAGGAAGTGATTAATAGACAGGATGCATCCATTCACCCTCGCATTTTGGTCAAGATTCATAATAATGACCCAATCCCTGATTTCATCATGTTGGGGACAGAACATGGCTCCTAGAAACAGATGATCACATTGTGGGAAGAGGAGGGTTTGATTTTTCCCCTCTCCCCCTCCAAGATGAAAGAGAAGGACAAGGGGAAGGGCCAGGTTGAGGATGAGCTTCTTGACAAGATTGAAACTTCATTTGGAGGTGGCTAGAGAGTCTCTACTAATCTTCTAGTCTCAATAGCAGCAGAAGGGGATCGAGAGCAAAATAACTTAACCCAGTGGAGGTTAGATTATAATAAAGCTAAAGAAGATTCTATTAAAGGGATTATCCCTCAACTACAGGAGGAAGTTGTGACCTTGTCAACTTAGGTTGTCAAAGAAACCCTGATATATGTTTTGGAGGCCCAAATGAGTGACAAGATTCTAAAGGATCCCCTTCTCCAAGAAGCAGATCATCTTCAAGCATGCCCCCTGTCTCCATTTGGTGAGAAGGAAATGTGTATGGGCTCCTATTCTGCTTTGGAGGATAAGAGGTTTAAGGCTACAGTGGAGATTCCTCAAGAGCAAGACTGTAATAGATCCCAGACCTTACCAATCATTGACATGGAAGATAAGATGGATGATAATCTTCTCTTTAAAGATATTGAAATCTCCCCAATCAGGAATCTAAATAGTGCCTTTGATAGCAATAAAGACAGTGGTTATCGATTGAAAGAATGGGAGTCAGATTTTTTTGGACAGGAGGTGGATGGAGGTTTAAATGACCTTGGATTGACAAATTTACTGAGGATCACTAATCATAGGCATGTGGAACAAACTCTCTCACAACTTATTAAATCGAGAATTGGGGAGAAAAAGAAGAGAGGTCCTAAATCTAATAGGGTGAAGTTGGCTTTAGCCGGCAATGCTTCAGATCAAATGAAGCTTTTAAGATCAAGAAAGGGATATGCCCTTTCCTAGGAGCAATGAAAATCCTTTCATGGAATGTTAGAGGCTGCAATGCCTCTGACAAGAGGTGTTTGATCAAGAGATGTTTTGATCAAACACAACCTGATATCATCCTCCTACAAGAAACTAAGATTAAAAAGGAGGATACTTTATTTTTTGATAGAATGTTTGAAAAATGGAGATGTTTTCAGGATGAATCTCAAGGAGCCTCTAGAGGCTTAGGAGTGTTATGGAATGAAGCAGTGGTGGAGATTAATATGTGTCATTCAGAACTAAACTGGCAATGGTTGAAAGTTTTCTCTAAACAGTTACAAGGCCATTTCTCTTTATTCAATATTTATGGACCAAATAATGGTGCTTTGAAGCTAAAGCTATGGGAAAGTTTAACCCCTGTTATTGATGGTTTAAAAGATGATATGGTTGTTCTTGGGGGAGATTTTAATGCTATTTTAAAGCTGAAGGACAAGAAAGGAGGCAAAGGTTGGCGCAATTCTAGTCAACAAGCATTTTGTGACTTTGTGGATAAAGGAGGGTTGATTGAAGTGGCTTTTAAAAAAGGAGATTTCACTTGGACAAACCGTAGAGAAGGCTTTGTGAATATTGCTGAGAAACTGGACCGCTTTTTCTTAGTAGGGAATTGGGCCGAAACTCTTTGGACCTGTGATGCGGAGATTTTGCCCTTTCAAGGATCGGATCATTTTCCTATTTGCCTTTATTTGCAAGATGAAAAAAGCCCCAGATCGGTGCCCTTTCAAGTTTGAGATGATGTGGTTCCAGTCAGATAACTTTGGTGACCTTATTTCTGATTGGTGGGTCAACGCTCTGAAAAGGACAGGTAACAAGGCTTTCATTTTTTTCAAAAAGCTTCTATTTTTAAAAGAACAACTTTAAATCTGGAACAAATTGCATTTTAGAAATATCTTTAGTGAGATCCGTAGACTTGAAAATGAACTAAAACTCTTAAGTCAATGAGTCATTGAATTTGGTATGCAAGAACCAGATTTCATTAAGGAAAAGTTGCTTAAGAAGGAGCTTGATGGTTGGCTCAGAAAGGAGGAAATTTTCTGGAAACAAAAATCTAGAGAAACCTGGCTCAAAGCAGGGGATAGAAACACTAAGTTCTTTCACAATTCAGTCAAAATAAGAAGAGCCAGGAACAACATTTTCAACATTCAAAATAGTGCTGGCGAGTTAACCATGGATAAAGTAGACATTAATAAGGAGGCGGTGGATTTTTTCTCTAGAGATAGAGGTTAGGGTGTTGGGGTAGAGAATGATCAAGATTCTGTTCTGAATGTGATCCCTTCTCTTATTACGGAAGACATGAATTTGGCTCTTATGGCCCCAACCTCAAAGGAAGAAGTAAAGAGGGCTCTTTTTGGTTTAGGGGGGGATAAGGCTCCTAGTCCGGATGGCTTCCCGGCTGTCTTCTTTCAAAGATTATGGTCAATCTTTGGTAATGATTTGTGGGAGATTGTGGAAGAATCCCAGATTGGTGGGTTCATTTTGAAAGACTTCAACTCAACCTTCATTGCTCTGGTTCCTAAATGGAGTGAACAAGTCTCTTTTGAGGACTTTAGGCCCATAGCCCTTTGTAACATAGTGTATAAAGTGATTGCAAAAGTGATAGCAAATAGGTTGAAGGAGGTTTTGACTTATATCATTTCTAAAGAACAAAGTGGTTTCTCTCTGGGCAGATCTATCTTTGAAGGGGTCATTGTTGCACATGAAGCTGTGCATTTGATCAGATTGTCTAAAGCACAAAAGATGATGGTTAAATTGGATATTAAAAGAGAATATGATGAAGTGGACAAAGGTTTTTTGCTGAAAGTTCTTAAACAATTTGGTTTTGTTGAACATTGGATTCAATGGATCAAGGATTGCATTGAAACACCAAAATTCTCTATTTTGGTAAATGACAACCCGCAAGGTTTTTTCTCTCAATAGAAATGCATAAGACAAGGGGACCCTCTATCATCCTTTCTCTTTATCATCTTAGCTGAAGTCTTGGGATGATTGATTAAAAGTTGCAGAGATAGAGGAGGATGGAATGGCATTAAGATCTCTGATGGTGTTGAAGTAATGACTCATCTCCAGTTTGTTGATGACAACTTTTTAGGGGGTGATGCCTCTGTAAAGGAAGCTAGGGCCATGAAAGAAACCCTCAAGTTGTATGGCAGTGTCTCTGGACAATATATCAACTGGAAAAAATCAAAGATCTTCTTCTTTAATACTCCCCTTCAACAAAAAATTAGAATTTGCAAAATTCTGGAGATGCAACAAGGAAAGATGCCTAGTAGGTATTTAGGCATTCCTTTCTTCTTAGGGGGTAACAAGGCCATCCTGTGGAAAGATCTGATTAACAAATGTTTCAAGAAAATGGAAGCATGGAAAGGGAAATGGTTGTCATTTGCTAGCATAATCCTTATGTTGCAAACGGTTATCTCTGCTATTCCGATTTACTCAATGATGTGTATGGAGATGCTGAAAAAGGTCCTAAAACTGTTAAACCAAAAAATGAGGAAATTCTTCTGGAACGAGTCTAATGAGTAAGACAAAATCCCTCTTTTAGCTTGGGATAAGATCTGCTGTCCAAAAAAGAAAGGTGGAGCGGGCATCCAAAATTGGCAGTTAATGAACAAGGCTCTTGGGGAAAAGCTTCTCTGGAGCATGTATAAGCATCCAACTCAATATTGGGTTAGGATTTTGAAAGCAAAATATCTGGACAGTATGGAGAGTGATAGAATTTTGACAATAAAAAATCCACAAAAGGGCTCTACTATTTGGAACTTTATTCTATCATGTAGAGAGGTGATCACTTCACACCTTTCTTGGCACGTGGGGAATGGTTCAAGAGCAAATTTTTGGACTGATTCTTGGGATGGTCATAAGGCTCTGATGGAAGAGGATGGTTTAGAAGACTTGCAGGCTTACTTTTTGGTGAGATGGGGAGAGAAGGTTAGTGATTATTGTGTGCAGTTAGAGGAGGGAGTCAGTCCATGTTGGCAATGGAGAAGTGTGGATCTTGAAGACATTTCCCCTCAATAGAAAGAACTTATGCAATCTTTTTTCTAGAATAGGACCTTAAATTTGACTAGTTCAGAAGATGAGTTAATTTGTTGTGGCTCTCTTTTAGGAAACTATTCAGTAAAATTAGGCTATGGATTTCTTGAGTCCTCCGATGAAATTCCTATGCCTTCAAGGGACCTCTATTGGCACCAAGACAAACTCCCAAAGGCTGGGGCTTTTACATGGCTAGCTCTTTTGTGATGAATCCTAATAGCTAAAAGGAGAAGACTAGGTTTGGCTGGGCCGACAAGATGTGCCCTTTGTGAAAAAGCAGTGGAGAATGTTGATCACTTACTGGTGCAATGTAGTTATGCAAGGCAATGCTAGGATCATGTGCAAGGCAAATTGGGTTGGGAGGGCCCTAGACTTAATGATGTGAAGGGTTGTTTAGATGGATGGCCTAGAATGTTTGGGAACTCAACTCTCTCCAACATTTGGATTGTTTCCCCATCATTAATTCTTTGGGAGTTGTGGAAGGAGAGGAATAGGAGAATTTTTAGGGGGGAAGCTGAAAATGTTGCAAGATGCATCTTGAGGATTGATTAGGCAATTGAGGAAGTGATGGGGGTGGCAGCCACAAGGAAACAAACCCTTAAAGTTCCCTTTACACAAAATGATTTATTGTTGCAAAGGAAATGGCCGAGTATTAGATTCAAAGCTCCTTCTGGATCCTTGACAGTCACAACCAAAAAGAGGCTGAAGAGGAGAACTGAATGGGTGGCCCCAGAGGAGGGATGGGTGAAATCAAATTTTGATGGAGTAGCATAAGGCAACCCAAGTAGATTAGGGGTAGGTGTTATTATCAAGAATTCTAAAGGAGAGACGAAAGTGGTTGGGGTGATGCAGTTAAAAGATGGCACTAACAATACAGCGGAAGGTCAAGCAGCTTTACTAGCAATTAGAATGGCTAAATATTATAAGTTCTCAAAATTGCATTTGGAGGGAGACTCTTTACTCATTGTGCAAGCCATTACAAAGCTCAAATGAAATGCTTGGCACTTAGAAAATTTAATATGTTTGATTGGTCAAGAGTTACTATTCTTTGATGACTTTAAAATCATGCATATCAAACGTGAAGGAAATGCTGAAGCTGATCGGTTGTTAAAGATTGCTACATTATGTGATGAGGTGGAGTACCCTCATCTTAAAATAGGGGGCTGGGAATGATGTGGCGCATCCTCCATGGTGAAGTGCTGATGAGTGATGATGAGGTCACTAAATGATGGGATGTGACGGTAGTTCAAAAGTGTGCTTGTGGGCTGCATTTATCACCGAACGTGCTCCTTTATTTTCATAGATTTCGATGGCAGTGGCTGACAATCAAAATTATTGTTTTGTGTGGGAAGGGACATGTAGTTATGGCAAGGACTCCTGCAGGTAATGTAAAAGATTTTAAAGCAATCTTGGGTGGTGGCTGATTTTTCCATATTCGTGTCCTCTTATGCAAGGTTGCTCTGCAAATAATGGAGCTGAATTTTACGTTTAAAACATAGAAGCAGCAAAAGGGGTTGTTTGGCCATGTGGAAAGAATTCATTTACAAAAGATGCTACTTTTGGCCTCCAAGAAAGTGATCGATGCAGTTTTGGACACACAAGGACCCCTCTTTCAAAATAATGAATGACGTTGGAAGCTTCAGGTGGATATAGCTGCTATGGTGATGGCGTGGGGTTTGGAGCTGGGTTTTGATGAGAGGAGAGTTCAATGGGTGATGGAAGCTATTTTTGAAAGAGAATTACTAGTGGGTTTGGAACAACTGCTGGAATGGGCTCATCCGGGATGGGCGTTCGACTACTTGGAGCTCTTTGAAGATGAGCAGGAAGGCATTGAGGTGGGCATTGTTCCATTCTTGCTATGGCCGAACAAGGTCAACAAACTAGCAATATGGAAGAATGAAGGAGTGCTTGGCTCCATTTGGAGGAAGCTATCTCAGAGGCCTATAAGGCTTAGAAATGAGTGACAGTGCCGACTATGTTTCCACGAAAGGGGCGTTCGGTTAGCAAGCAGTGAACGCAGTGTGTTTGATGTCCAGGGCGCTATTTTTTTGGTGTAAATCTTTCCTATTTTTGTAGTGATATGTTGGACTATAAACCATGATCATTTTATTTGGGTTGTATTGCATCAATGGTTGTAATGCTCTTCTGTTTGAGCTTATCTTTTTTTGTGTTTTGTTATGCTTGCTACCCAAAATTGGTAGACCATAGGCGGTGTAGTCGCTTCGATGCAAGCTAGTAGATTTTTTGGATGGTCTTGGTGTATAGTTAGTTAAATCTACACAATGATGGACATAGCTAGTTGTTGCTCTGGTTTGTAGACTTTGAAGCTTACTTTGTAATCACTTTATTATTATCAATAAAATTACCCTATTACAAATCAAAAAATAATAATAATACCAAGTTGGTATTATATATATATATATATATATATATATATATATATATATATATATATATATATATATATATATATATATATATATATATATATATATATATATATATATATATATATGTATGTATGTATGTATATATATATATGTATGTATATATATGTATATATATCAAACACAAATAAAAGCCTCTAAAAAATACAAAAGAAAAACCATTATCATGAATATTGTCCTCGCTAACTTTCACACCAAGATCAAAACCTTAGCCTAATTGGGCTTTCTAGTATTTTTAAATAGATTCCTTAAAATCATTAATTTACAAAATAGATAGACGAAACTAATCAAATTAAATTGCAAATAAACATACAAAACTTTCCAAAACATTCAACTCCAACAGGCACGAGGAAGACACAATTTTATTTTCTACAGAGATCTGAAAAGGTAAAACAAGAATAAACTTCAAAACCTACCTCAAATCAAAATTAAATAGATTTGATGATGACCAGAATGAAGAAATAAAATAGAATCCAAGCCTTTCAAAAATCTCTCCCAAATCTGTCACAAATCTATCTCCAAAATTCCTCCTCCAAAACCTGTGTACCCCAATAATGGCTAAAACTCCCAATACATAAAGGAATCTTTTTTCTCATGCATGAATTCGAACTCAGCTCCAAGAGGGCTTTGCATGAAGATGAACTTTAGTTTACAATTCAGTCTCAGTTGAACTGAAGTCTCCTTTTCACTTTGACTTGTTGAAAAGCTCTTAACCAAACTTTAACTTAAATTATTAATTCTATTTCATTCAATTATGAATGTGCAACATAATGCATTTAAATGATTAATAAGAAGAACATTTAGTTAACATAAATACCACATGCCAAAATAACCCTCAATTTAATAAATATATTTTAATTGCACAAGGGTTAAATTCATGATTAAAATATTTCTAAAGTGAAGATATTTTTGATGAATAGAGACCTTTCAATTAAAAGAAATTAAAGATACATATTCACAAAAAAAAGGCCGGGGGATATATTAAATCACCCCGCAGTGTTCAAACGGCAGAGCCGGAAACAGCAAGAACTATTCACCAAAAAAAAACTGAAAAGGCCCTCAGGCCGCAAGAGCAGGAGCAGAGGGTGGAGGATCTTTGTCATCTGATCCCCACTTATCAGTGGGATTGGCAGGCTCATCCAGAAGCACCCAACCAGCTTCATCAGTATTTTCTTTTTCTTTTTCTTCTTCCGCCCTGGGCGGGGAGATAGCAAGCGCCAAGCGGGGGAATTTGGAGGAGGTGGCCGGAAGCCAATCTCGCCCACAGTGAGCACCGAAACCAAGAGGAGCACCAGAAGGGGCCGACTGCGCCTGCGCGTGTGACCACCCAGACTGCCGCGGAGGCGGAGAAGCCGAATGGCACCGGCAACCATCTCTGCCACCTCTCAGAGAGTGCTGGCGAGGGGCCTGGGATTGTGGCGTGTGGGAGCGGTGCACAGAGGAGCTGCGCCCGCGACGACGGCCTCTAGGAGGCGTACCCTCAGCAGAGATAGCATCCGGAGGCACCTGAGCCACTGTACAGGGAGCATTGCCCCAATGAGAGATCAGCTCCTGCAGGTGAGCCACCTCTAAAGCCACTTTATTAGCTTGGACTTGAATCTGCATCATAACATTATTACATATGCAAGCTTTGTTAAACATAGCAACATTAGTATCAAGAGAGCTGTGGGAAAATATAACAGTATTTCTATCTTTCCAAAGATTGAACAAAATCTCCATCCTGAAAGTATGCCAAATTTGGGTAAACTTGGAGGGGAGTCTGGGAGAGTCTCCTAAGACAATCATATGCCAAGAGAAGGGCTCAGGCCGGAAAGGTTTGAAAAAATCATGGATCCACTGCCAATACTGTTGAGCTCTCCTAAAAAACCAGAAAATGTGAAGAAAGGTCTCAGGGTGACCACAAAACAGACAGCGAGGGTCATGAACTCCCAAATGTTTGAGCCTAGGGCCAACTGGGAGACCCTGAAACAAAAGACACCAAGCAAAGAGAGCCATCTTGGGTTCTGTAATGGTGGTCTAGATAGTATGGAAACGAGAGCTCCAGTGGGAAGTGGACGAATGAAGATGCCATCTCTGGTTAAGAATATCCACCATCGGAAGATGTGGGGATAACCACCTATACCCAAGCCTTGGCTTGTAATTGCTGAAAGGCATGGCAGGATACCATTTCCAATCCCTCCACCACGGCCTATTAGCCTGAATGCCAATCTTGTGGAGCAGATTGGTAGGAATGGCTGAAACTAAAAGATCAAAAGTCGGGCGATCAGAACTTGCCAGCCGAAATTGCACCTGCATATCCTCCCAAGATCGGAGCCCCATAGAGACTCTGGAAAAAAGATCCTTGGGAGTCCGAATGCCATGTTTAAAAAAATGCAGAGCACTAGCCCCTTGAGTTTTGGCCAAGGGTATACCCTGTATGAAGAATAAAGGAGACCACCAAAGATTCTGCTAATTGAAAGAAAGCCCATTACGAAAAGCATTACCATCCCATCGAAGCCAGGGCTTTATAGCTTCCCAGGCTTTCCAAATGCTCTTGATGACGAAGGTGCCCTGGATTTGAACAGGTTCTCTCATAGTGAGCAAGGTTTGGAGACCAAGACCTTTCCAGGCAGGCCGGTGAACCGGAAACCTGGCGGAGATGCAATGTCTGACAAGAATTTTCCATGCCTCATCGCCAAAAAGAGCTCTAATAATCCACTTCGCACAAAGAGAAAGCCCTTGCTTCTGGGTGGAGAGAAGGCCCAAGCCTCCAGAGTCACGGGGAAGGCAGCAGTATTCCCAAGCAACCCTATGAAACCCATGACCATCCGCACCAGAAGCCCAAAGAAAATCCCTGAGCAAGCGCTCAAGCTTGAGATAAGAGGCCTTAGACGGAGCCCAGCAAGAAGAATAATAAACATGAGTAGCAGCCAGCACTTTCGAACAAATCTGGAACTTCCCTGCAAGAGATAGCGGTTTGCTAATCCAGTAGTGCAACTTTTTCTCAATTTTAGCAAGAACAACATTCCATAAATCCACAGCAGAGCCATGGGAGGCAAAAGGGATGCCTAGGAAGCGAAAAACTTCTCCATGTTGCACCCATTTCCAGTCAAAGCTGGCAAGCCAGGGCGGAGCTGGAAGAAAGGATTGTCTGAAACAAAGCGTTTTGCACCATTGAATGGCCGATCCAGAGGCTTGACAAAAGGTGTCCAAGCATTGCAAGGCATTGGAGATGTTCTCCTCATCCTCAATGAGAGTGAGAAAGGAGTCATCGGCAAAATGGCCATTGACCAACTGGGAAGAAGAACCAGGAAGGGAAATGCCCTGAACCAACCCAACAGAAACAGAGTTGGCAAGCAAATACCCAAAGCCTTTGGCAGCAAGCACCTACAAGGCAGGAGCCAGAGGACAACCTTGCCGGATGGATCGAAAAAGCCCAAAAGTATCAGATTGGGCCCCATTGATGGTAATGCAAGCAGAAGCATCTCCAAAAAGCATTTCCACAAATTGAAGAAGTGAAGATATTTAATTAATTCACATTAATTAAATATTTCAACCACACTCAAATTAGCATAAAATTAATTTCTAATTAATTTATGCATCAACTATATAATATAAAAAATAATTAAACTAAATAAATACATTTATTTAATTACCATTTAAATACTATGCCACAACTAAAAATAGAATCACATCAAATGCCACAATCAAAGAATTAGAAAGACCTAAAGACCCACATTCAAACTCAAGACTTAGGTGTAAACTCTTGCAAATTGGATGAGTTTAGAAGGGTGGAAACATAGAATCTTGTCCCCTACTTTAGGATAATAATTGGCTTAGGTTAGGATTTGGAACTGAATATTATCTCCCCTCTTTTACCATTGAGATTAGCAATAGGGCACGCTCATCCTGACAATTCAGGGAAGTCGATGCCCGGTACCTATGAACCTGCATAAGAAACAAGCATGTGCATATATATAGAAATATAACAGACAATGGTGGGGATCGACCGACCATGTGGATCTCGCAAGCAAGTAACTACGACTCCATCCCTCAATCACATCAAGCACATCAAGTAGAAATATAAAGCATACATCAACACTATACACATGCAAGTATGGGGTAAGTATAACCATCATTATAAATAACATTTTGAAACAAGAATAACATCATCATAGCATATAAATGAATCAATATAAACATCATAAACATCCATTTATTAAAGATTCATCATAATGTGACATATATCCAATAATCATAAAATACTGAAATAGCGAAGCACACATACAAGTGGCCCAAAAGAGTTTGGCAAGAAAATAGATAAGAAAACTATGGAGGGGTACTACAAAGCTCCTTTCTAGCTAGCTAATTTTCTATTGAATCTATCCAAAATTCTAGCCCAAAAAGAGTCAGGAGGTTTAAGCCCAAGGGAAGACCAAGATAAGTGGTAGGCAAGGCACCAATATCACATCCAATAATTTTGGTGTTTCTATTTTGTCTTTCCACAGTCATATTAATAAAAAATAGAGAGCTCTTGATCCAATTAACAATTTGACCAATACCCAAAGAATAATTGGACATAGCTTGTTTAATTATCCTAGCCTCCTGGATGGATGAAGAACCCATGATGATAGTGTCATCAACAAATTTCTCATGGGAGTACATCCTAGAGGCAGAAGAAGGAGTGAGGCCCTTGATGGATCCATTAGTCACCAATCTCTAAAAATAGCAACCAAGACACTCTGCCAGGATGGAAAAAAGAAGACAAGGGATCTCCTTGTCGAAGCCCCCTGGAAGGCTTGAAGAATTTGGAAGAGGATCCATTAACTATGACCGCAATCATAGAGGTAATAATGAGCTGGAACACCAATTGCAAGAGTTGATCACAGAATCCAAAGGAGTGCACAACCTTGATCAAAAAATCCCAATCCACCCGGTCATAGGCCTTCGAGAGGTCGAGTTTCAATAGAAAACCAAAGTTGTGAGAAGCTGAGTAGAATGAATAACCTCGTGCACCTTCATAATAGAGTCAAGGATTTGCCTACTAGGGACAAAGTTGCTCTACTGGGGAGAGATGATCTTAGGGAGAATAGCCAACATCCTAAGAGTAATAACCCTGGAGAAAAATTTATACACCAAATTACATAAGCTGATCAGCCTAAAGGAATCAACAGAATCAACTCCAGGCTTCTTAGGAATCAGGACAATAAAAGTAGCAATAATTTCTTTCAGCATAGTTCTAGATCCAAAGAACTCTTTCATAGCATTGTAGATATCCATGCCCACAATATGCCAGAATTTATGAAAAAAGAATAGAGGAAACCCATCCGGACCTAGGGACTTATCACCCTCAAAGGAGAAAACAACAGTCTTGATTTCCTCCAAGGAAGGAATAGTAGTAAGCTTCTTATTAGTAGCATCATCAACAATGGAGGGAATGGACTCAAGAAGCAAGGATTGGTTATCTAGGGAAAGGGCCAAATCTTTAGATAAGAGAGAAGAAAAAAATTTAACCATTGCCAAAGAAATGTCCTTGTCATTACTTACCTCTCTAGAAGCTAATCTGAGTCTGGAGATTCTATTGGATGCTCTATGTTTAGAAGTAAACATATGGAAGAACCTAGTATTCATATCTCCAGCTTTGAGCCATATCAATCTTGACCTATGTCTCCAGTACTCTTCCTCTTTGGAAATGATATTATGAGTTTTGGCCAAAAGAATCTCCTCCCTTTCCTTCAGGTCTTGAGACAAGCCGATATGTTGGATAGTCTCTTGAATATCATCAGGATCCCTTTTCAGCACAAGCTTAGTTTTAAAGATGTTACCAAACTCTTCCTTGCTCCATAATTTAATATGTTGTTTAATATGCTAGAGCTTTTTAGCCACCCTGAACATAACAGCACCCCGAATGTTAACATTCCACCATTCACTAATCTTCTGCTCAATTTTTGGGTGATCGATCCACATTTTCTCAAATCTAAAGGGGAAATTACCAGTAGACATAATCAAATCAACAATAAAAGAGATAGGGAAATAATCAAACCCAATCTTCATTAGAGAGGACATCAAGAAACCAAAGATATTGAACCAACAACCAGAGATCAAGGCATGATCGAGACGGACCTGGATAAGATCCAACCCAACTCTTATGTTAGACCAAGTGTAATTAATCCCCTGAAGATCCATATCAAAAAGAGCATGTCTATTGACAAAGTCCATGAGCTCAACTCTACCATCCAGTTGAATCTGGTTGTCAACTCCACCAAAATTCTCATTATCTTTCAAAGGATAGTTGAAATCACCCATAACTAACCAAGGAGAATCCTAGAAAGAGAGTCTTTGATTTTCAACCCTCTTCCAGTACTGAGCCCTACCAACTTTGGAATTAGGAGAAAATATATTAGTGGCAACCCATTCAAAATTAGATTTGAGGTGAAAAAATTTGATGCTCAAGAAATTCAGGTTATCTTCTAGCACTTCCCCTCTAAAATTATTCTAGTTCCAAAAGACATCAATATCCCATGAGGCCCCTTCAGAGCTTGAACTAGCAATGCCTCCATTTTTTAAGATTCTAATTTTTTCCACCTTTTCTTTCACCATCTTAGTCTCTTGAACAAGAATGATATCAAGTTTACGATCTCTAACCAAATTCCTAAGAGTATCTTGCTTATGGGGGGCATTCAACCCCCTGATATTCCATGAGATGGCTTTCATTTCTTAACTAGGGTACAAACTCCATGGATGGTCAACTACTTGCCATTCGCAATATCCTTCTTGCTTTCTCTTTCTCTAAGCTCTTTGTTAGTGAATCTTCCTTGTATTTTTTTTTGAGAGCCAACGTCCACCTTAAGAATCTTAGATCCCATATCAGCTTTTATATGGGTAAGAACACCCTTGGACCTAGGAGTAGAGATCTTGTTCTACTATTTTTTTTGTTTCCTCCCCATTTGTATGGTCTAGGGATCACCATTTTGGTCATCCACGAGATCAAGACCATCACAACTTATAGGGTCATCATCACCACTCCCCGAATGGGTGTCAGGCACTGAAGAAAATTCCTCTCCATCAGACTTTTTAGGATTTATAGGCGATGGAAACTCCCCCATTGCATCACTGTACTTTTGAGAAATATGCAGATACCTTCCGCTTTGTTCAAATCATCAACCTGAATAGGGACTAAAACCTTCATGGGCACTGAGTCCTAAAAACCCAAAGAAACAACATTTGGTGGGATTAGGGAGTTTTCCACTCTAGGGACAAACTCTGAGGAAGAACCACTAGCCAATGAATCAGAAACATGTGTAATAGATTCAAAAAATTCCCCTTCCTCCAGGTCAGGGAGATCATTGGAATCCACCTTATCAAAATGGCCTTCCTCCAAGACCAGATCAACCTTGTTGATGCTAACACCTTCAGCAACAACAAGAGGCTTAATCTCCTTCCAAACTTGTTTGGTCTCCTTCTGAGGTTTAGGGCAAGGGTCAACAATCTTAGCTTCCTTGTTAACTGTCTTCAGAAAGTTCTTAGCCTAGTGACCCATTTTGTGGCACACAAAATAGGCAAAGGGTAGGGATTCAAAAACCACTTCCTGCTTCCATATTCCCAGTTTGGAATTGATATTAATAACTGAAGGGAGGTCATCAAAATGGAAAATGTTAACACAAATCCTAGCAAAAACCAAATGAGATTTGGCCACTGTCATAGAATCAACCGAAAGAAGTTCCCCTCCAAAGATAGAAAACAAACCCTTAAGAAATTCCTCATTCCATTATTTGAGTGGAAAGCCACAAAGCCTAACCTAGACCGGGGTAGCCATGAAGAAATTTTCAAAATAGTCCCACTTTGGGGCCCATTTTTGGAAAGCCACTACTATTCTACCAAACATCCAAGGACCCCCACATAAAACATAATCCAAATCTTCATTATTAGAGAAAGAGAAGGACAAAAAACCTTTGGGTAAAGCTGCAATGTCCACCTGACCCTTCAAAATCCATATTTTCATAGCAAGGGATCTAACCATTTCAATATTAGGATGAGGACCCAGGAACTTACCAACTAGTGAGAGCTCCATAGTAGAGACAAAGTGATCCACCAGAGAGTCAAGCACAAAAATAATAACTTCACCCTCTTGAAGACCCGCGTTAATAGATCCTTCAGGAGAAGAGGGCTTTACCGCCGATTTGGCTCCCAAAATTTCTGACCACTTTTTGGAAGTGGAAGGGTTGACTTCAGCACTATCAGGCAAGGCTCATTCCCTATAATGACCTTGCATTACATCAATGCCTTAGGGGAAGCGCATGATAACACTTCCTTCAAGGGAGAAACCGTGACTTCTTGGCATGGAGAAAAATTCTCCTTTCCACATAAAGAAGGATCTGATACCTGCAATGCCATACTCAGAGCAGGTACTAGAGAAGAAGCCAAAGGTTTAACCAAGTCCACCATAACAATCTCCAGACCAGCACCAGAACCATCACCCTCAGCCCGACCACTACGTCTAGCTGGAGACCCTTTAAAATTTGAAAAAGCTCTCCCGCTCGAAGCAAGGATGTTACCCGTGGTACTTGATGGGTTTTCTTTTGTTATGTATGTGGAGCCTTATTAGACGTTTCCACGAGGTCAAGGGGCAGAGCCCCTTGCGGGGTCCTAGGGCAGCACCCCAGGTGGGGTCAAGGGGTAGAGCCCTTGATGGGGTCAAGGGGCAGCGCCCCTTGCAGGGACCCCTAAGGGGCAGCGCCCCTCGATGCTAAGAATGACTTAATAATATTGTAAAGTATCGGCCATCTATTTTCTATTAGTTGGAGTATTTTTGCCCTAATTTCGTTATGTCAAAAAAATACTTGTAAAAAGGGCTTAGGGTTTGAGATTGAATGTATGAGGGATTATTGTAGCTTCCTACAGCGGTATTGAGTTGCAGGTTTCAAATTGTAATCGCTGGATAATAATCAAGATATTGGACTCACTGTTGGTGGACGTAGCCTAGGGATTGGGTGTACCACGTTAAATTCTATGTTATTGTGTTCTCTCTTGTTTTGTTAATATTTGCATTTTCTACTTATTATCCTAACATCTTTAGCATGTCACCACGGGGTTAAGAAATCGGTATAGTTGCATGTTGTGGTTGAGCGAGGTACTAAAACCTATTAAAGACCTATGGCCTCACGTCCTTATAGGCCTTAATTATAGTTAAGGAAAATGGTTGTGAACTTATGATGAAATGAATTGATAACCTAGGCTGGGTTAGTCGTAACCTTGCGACACTTTATGTGGGTTACTTAATTAGCTCATAGTTTTGTGAGGAATTGACATGTGTCTAGTAAATTATTGAAGGAAATATTGAATGGACCCACAATCGGTTGTTGTAAGTGCAATTGTATGGGTTATGACTAGTAGATGATCACCATATGTAGCTAATGTAATGTGTATCAATTGCATTTGTGTGACTCACCATACTCATCTACCTAGGTGGAGATTGATGACAAAGATTCAAAGATTTAAAGGATTATAGGATGACTAATCAAGTTGATAGCTTAAACATGCAACATTAATTTCAAAATGATGGCCAAGTTCAAATTGAAATGGAAAAAATGAGATTGTGTTTCTCTTTCTGCACAATAATAGTTGGAGCTATTCAGTCAAGAATTTGAGGTGAGAAATTGTCTAATGTTATTAGGGGTGATTTTCATGAACTTGTAAGTGTTTTTTCTCTTTTTTCTCAAGAAAGATTTCAGTGGGGTTTTTTCTGGTTCCTGTTAATTATCAAATTGGATTTAGGAGAAATGAGTCTACAAAATGCATCTACGTCTACTTCTAGGTCTAGTTTTGCTAAAAAGGGGCAAACTAGGTCTTATTGGCAAGATTTTGTTGACTTGTTATCCAAGAGTACCAATGCTTTATTCGCATACTAACTCATTTGCTTGCATTTTTTGATGAAAATTTCTAACAAAGTATGGGATTTGTTTTTCTTTGTCAAATTTTAAAAGGAAATTTGTGTCAAATTTGCTCTTTTTTTTAAAAAAAATGTTGTCCGCATTCGTTGGAATTACGATGATAGGCAAGTTTGTCAGAATTCTGACGAACACGGGTAACATTTTAAAAAAATAAAATGCGACAATGATATTTATATGATATGCATGAGCAATATTAGAAGATCATAGGTGACTTTTAAAAGAGCAGTGGAAACATTTTGTGGAGCGGCTTTTGTGGAGCAATATCAAGTTTTGGGGGTTTTAATCAGGTATGCACATTATGATTTCACTCTTTACATACTTATTCTATTATATTGTACCTATTAATTGGCTTCCAAACTTGTAATTATGTATATGAAGGGGAGGGGTTTACTTGTTGCACACCTAAATTTTGATCTAATGTATGATCCATCCCTTTATTTGTAGAATGTATTAATAAAAATATAACTAGAGAAAGGAATCCCTTGCACTCTACAACCAAATTTGGCTAGACCATTTCCAGACCATTTCACATTTTCATTTGTATTAAAAGCATGTGGGAACCTCTTAGATCTACAAAACGGTTAGCCAATCCATTACCATACTGTAAGAAATGGTTTAGAATCTCACATTTTTGTAGTGAATGCCCTCATGTATATGTATGCTAAATGTGTATGTGTTGAGGATGCATCTTGTCTATCAAAAGTTAGTTGTAAGATAATTAAATATTCAATGTGTTGTGATTATCTTTCTTCACTTATTATTGTGATTATTTGGGCATTTTCTATACCATTTGTAACTCAACATCTAGACTGGTAGCCTTGGTTATTTTCCTTTTCAAAACTCTATTAGGTACTACATGTATCCTTGTTCTAATACAATATTTAATAAAACATGGATAACAGAGTTTGAAATTGACATGAAGAGGGTCCTTCTTTCCTTGAATTAAACCTTCATGTATGTCATGTAGTAGCTTAGTGGAAAATTCAAATTCTATGCTAACCAATGAGTGTTGAATCTTCACTAAAAACATCATCATTTCCACTAGTATTTTATTTCCTCTACCTCTCCCCAACACTTGACACCAGTCATGATATTAAAAAATTCTATGACTAAAGTTTGTGAATTTTGGCAATTTTCATGCAAAGAGTTGTTGATGGTTGCGTTATAACATGCCATATTTCAAGTGCTTGAGCTATTATATGAGATGTTGTATCACTTTAGCACAAAGTGTTTTTCACACCTATGCAAGGTTGTCTAAAGGTTTGTAGTTGATAGTGGACTAGCCCTATCATGTCTTCGGTAAATCGTGGAAACTAAATTTAGAGTTTTTAAAGATGTACCATTTTTCTTATCTTACCACCTTGAATAGTGGGTGTACGCCCTTGGGTAGTGTACAATTGATCTCCTCCATTTTGTTATTTACCTCTTAATGATAAGTTGTGGATTGATCTAGTTGACTATCTAATCTTTGCCACAAGGCTTGCTATAAGTGACTAAAAAACCTAGGGTCCTATTCAAATGCAATGGCTTTTGGTAGCTAAAAATATATTGTAACATGATTGGAGAAAAGACACACAAAAAGAGTTTTTCCATACATGCAACCAATATAGCAATATTTGAAATATCATTTACTACAACAAAAAGTCATAGTGGTATTTTATTATATAGGTGGTTTCCTAATGAAATCAATGCTAATTACTAGAGGATTGTAGATCCCTAGCTTCTTTCTTGTGGTCTTTGTAATGCAATAGGGAATACAAGACTCGGTATGGTGCTCAATTTTGAGTGTGGAAGACCCAATGGCGCAGAAGCACCTAAGGTACATACACATACAAGAGGTCAAAGGTAAAAATATGAAAAATTTTGATTCTTTGATGTAATAAGGTCATTCATGATGTATTAAAGTCCTAATGAGTCTATTGGATCAAATATGTAAGGCTATATGTCATTTTGGTCAAAGTTGTGAAAAAGTTGCTCAAGTTGTCAACTAGGTCCTAATTAGGTCCATAAGGTCAAAAGATGTAAAATAACCCATGAAAGTGTACCAAGATTGTAAAAGGTCATAAAATGTTCATTTTGGTGTGTCTAGGTGGTTTATTCAAAGTTGCAAAGGCATTAAATGTAAAAGTGCAAAATATTACAAAAAGTTGCAAAAGTGCACCTTTGCAAAATTGACAATTTTGCAAATGTTGCACAAAAGATGCACTAAGGGTTGTTGTTCGGTCCAAGAGCAGTAATAAGAGTCTATAACTATAAAATATATTATAAAAGAGTGTATAAGGTTTGAGGCTGGATATGGTGAGTCAGTGAGAGGCTGTGTGTATTGATCAAATCCAATGTACCTCTGACTGTCATCAAGTTGTTTGCAGGATTCATGACCATTAAAGTACACTTCCATCCATGTTGGATGTATAAACGATCATGTGATCATCATGGGGTGAGTGGAAACAAGGGTTACAAGTTTTATACCATCAAACCAAAGAGATTTGTTCTGTATTTTTGGTAGGGATTCAATAAAGAATCAAAATATGTAAGTGGACAGTTTAACATAGTCACATTTTTTGTTTGTTCTTGATTAATTTTCATATGATAAATGAATTGAATAAGTACCCAAACTTTTTTTTAATAAATAATGATGAAATAGGTCTATTTTGAACTAGTTTTAGTGCTTGGCCATGACCCATAACAAGAGATCCATTAGATTTTGTAAAACATGTTATGAAACCCTCAGATTGGGAGTTGCACACAAGGGTTGGTTATAACTTTGTTGTAACCATTTGAAAATTATGAAACTTTAGAATTTAAGAGTAGACTCGTCGTGCCTTTGAATTAATTTGGTCTCACATAGAATGGTTATAGTATGTACAAGAAATATGAAGCCCTAGTTGATTGTTACAGTGAGTTTCTTGAGTTTTTGACAATGGTTAAGTTGTTTGATTGGATAAACATGACCTATGGGTTTATAAAGGTTGGTAAGTGTTTGTTAAGGATTGAAACAATGTAACAAGACATCCATAATGATTAGATGGATAAGGAAATGATAATGAACATGTAGATTGGTATTAGAACTACAGTTGCAACTATACAAATGATGACAGTCTGTCTTATATTGAAGTTACTATTTTCCTTTTGAGAATATGATTAAAAAGTTATTTGATATCTATCTCCATGTTTGTATAATTATGATTGATGATTTTGCATCATCTATTGAAGATGGTTGGTGTATGGAATGATGAGATTTCACTTATGTTAGAAGGGTAGTTTATGACTATGTAAACAGTAACAATTTGTCCTAGTTAGTTGGTTGGGCATTCATTGTGGATTGTTCTTTTGATTCCTAATCTGATAACAATATCAAAGACCTTGAATCATGCTTGATGAAATGTTTACCAACCCTAGGAAGTCTATTTAGTTGAGAAACATGTAACCTTGAAATATGTTAGTTTACAGGATGCTCTGCATCACCCAAAAAAATTGTTGCAGTATTGTTGCTAGTGACTTGTAAAATGAATTGAATCCATTATAGAAATTTTTTTTGCATTATATTAATTTCTTACTCTCATGTATATGAATCTACAATTGTTGATGTCTAGCAATATTTCCAAGGTGGTTACTAGTTGAAATCTAAGACACTTACAATAGATTGTAATCCCTTGTGCAGGGTTAAGATGAAAGATTGTGTGGTTGACCTCCTTCATTTGATTATTTTTTCTATGAGTGAAAATCCATTAATTTATATAATTATGTATCTAAGCTCTCCCAAAAGGCTTATTTAAACTGGTTAACAAAATTTTAATCATGATTAAAGGTGATGCATTCTAGCTGATGGGGATTGTGACAGGGGTCATTGAGGGTTGTTTACTATTATATTCCTCTATTGTGCAAGTTGTTTCATTAAATTAGCACAAAATTTTGAATGCCCAAATTTGATAAGATAAGTTCCTTTTATACATATGCTTTACTAGAAAATGAAACCTTGCCAAAATTTGATAAGATAAGTTACTTGGTCGAGCCCTACATGGACGAGTACACGTAAGCACTACGCGGTGTTGAATGATGCCTACATGGCCTCATTGACTGGGTCGAGTGGTACTCAGTCAAGTCCCAATGGTATTCTAAATATCGAAAAAGAGCCCCAAGCCCCTCATTTTCACATTGAGGGGCTAAGGAGAGAGGGGGTAGATTTTCAGAGCATGCTCGATCGAGTTTTAGGCAGGGGCCCCAATTTTGTTTTTAATTTTTTTTAGTGTTTTTTTAATTTTTTCTTGTACTTATATGTAAAAATTAACAAAAAAATCACTTAGCATTATAATATATTATTATTTTTCTTCATTTTTAAGCAATAAATATTTTTAGGCTATATATTATTAATGTTAAAAATATATAATTTACCTAAAAATTTAAAACTTAAATGTAAACCCAAACCTAAAAACATATAATTTACCCAAAAGTTTAAAACTTAAATGTAATCCCAAAACCTAAAACATATATAATTTACCCAAAACGTAAACACAAACCTAAAAACATGTAAATAGTGCAATATGGTTATGCCAATAGTCCAATCAACCCAATGAGTCAATCTAGAACTAGATACTCACAAGTGGAAATATCTATGCAACACCCAAAATGTATCATTTATTACATACAATAATATACATTAATTAAAAATTATAGTCAACTAATTAAAGTGACATGGAGTAATTCAATTTAATGTTTGTAGATTCTTCCCACCAAAGTCAAACTTATTGCTCAAATTGCTTGTAATAATAAGTTACTCCCACTTCAAAAGCCTCTATGACTCATTTTTGAGCATGGGTAATGTCAAGGCACCTTGTGAACTTCTCCTTGAGCATCAAACATTTTTTGGGCAATTCATTCTTAATTTCAATGATCTTGATGTGTAATGATATGATTGAGATATTAAGTTTGTATTAAAAATTAGATGCTCCTTATATGGTGGAAGAGGCCACCATGTTGTTCGTACATACTAGACCACTCTTGATTCATTGACCACTATATTCATCACTAGAAAGACATACACTATGTAAATGCACTGTTAGAAGCTTATGTCAAAGAAATAAATGTCAATAGAGAAATAAGATAAGTAGGAAATAGTCTACTAGTAAACTTAGGAGTAGCAGTGGTCCATAACCAAATATTATCCATAAATGGATCCCTAGAAATAATCATATAATCCATTGATTAATCAAGTTCCAAGCTCTTCCATGACATCATTACATGCAAAGCCAAGTAGTGCTTAACAATCAAGCCATAGTGGTTCATCCAAGTCTTTCTATAACTTCAAGGTAGCCCCAAACCACAATGGTAGTTCTTTGTTTTTCCAAATATAGGATTTTAATGGGCAAAAGGCTCAAGATAATAAAGAAGATATCAAAGAATAACCAAACAACTCAAAAGGTTAATTACAAAGATTTCTTATATCTAAAATCACAATTTCTATAAAGAAAATAATGATTAGAATCAGAATAATCCATAGGGTCATTATAATTCATCTATGCTCCTAAGAGCTTGGAGCACTAGGCTAGATAATGGAGGAGTTGTATCCCCTTTAGATGATCTACATGTTTGATATATAACTTGCCACCCATAAAGATAAACTTAAATTAGAGCTAGAACTAAGCAATTGGTGTAGAATACACAACAACGACACTCACACTAAGCCATAATGTTCTTATTTTAATGTAGCAATTGACATTTTCCAATCCAGCATACTGACACTATCTCATGATGAACCAAGACAAAAACACATGTAAGGAGATATTTCCTAGAGGATATATGATACTGCACGTTGTTGTTAGAAAGTCAAATTGTCATAAAAACTCAACTTGGAACCAATTACACCACAAGTTGGATGTATGAGAGCTATAATTTTGATAACAAAGATTGGTTCACTATGTTGTATAATATTGCATTTATCAATTTGAAGATGAGAATGAGCCATAATCAAAATTGAATGAAGTTCAAGCATTTCAATAATATCAAAAGGCTCATACTTATAATTTGAGGAGTAATGGATACAATAGGCCTAAAAGCCCACTAACTACGTCTACTCTACCTAATAATTTTATTATCCCTCTAGACTTGCAAGGTAGTAGTGACCTAGAAGCCCCAAAAGTAAATACCACTTACTTTATTTGCAAATATAAAAAACCATAGGGAAACTAGTAGTTCTAGTCCTTTTTAGGCTTATCCTAGAGCATTTCCCTTCCTTCTTCGCTTATACATGTAAATTAATGAAAACTTTTCTTTTGAATCCTCTCACACATTACCAAGGTACCAATAATATATCTTTTATGTAAATATGTTTCATGCTCGGACACTTTTTTTCCTTTCAAGAATACAACTTGTGTCAAGGAATAAATCTTATAGTAATATATTAAATTCATGCCTGAGTTTTTTCCACTTTTGAAGTCATTTCTACCACCCTTTAGTAGTATTTCATCCATGGGTGGTATTTAATGATTTAAAATTTATCTCAAAATTATTGTCAAGAATAGGTAGATTTTGGATTTGTATAAAATTCATTTTTCTCATGCTTATATGTAAATGCATGAATTTAAATGTTTTTATTTAATTTATATGTAAATGCATGAATTAGTTCATGTTTGAAGTTAAATGTTTTTATTTGAAGTATGTATGTAAATCAAGTTATCTAATTTATTTAAAAACATGTTCTTTTTCAACACATGTACACACACACATATCTAGATTTTCTAATGAATGTATGTACATGTATGTGCCCACTTGCAGCGAGCAATTTTTATCTAGATATATATATTACTTTGTGTACATCATTGCTTCTAGTGGTTCAGAGCCTAGCATTCATAATAGTCAGGCATCACAAGCTTCCTCAAACCAATATGGTACCACCCTCCCCACAGAGTAAAGATAGTCATAGAGTTGAGACTATCTCTAGGATGCACGTTGCTCTAACTATGTTAGAGAAGATGTTGAATAGTACTACTCTCCCTAATAGGGAGAAATTGACATCCATTCGCATTGAGCTTATGAGTATGATTCAGAAGGCTGAATCATATAATTCATATGATGATACATAGATTGATGATTTTTACTGTAGCCTATCTAGCACTGTCACAGGGATTGTGGGTTGGAGGATATTTGATTTAGATATTTCTATTACTCAGGTTAAGAACATGTTTGGAACCCATTACATAGATAAGAGGGTGGTTAGAGCATATAGGGTCACAAAATGTATAGATGACTTAGTAGCCCCTTTTATATATCTGAGATGGTTGGTGGTGTATGCACCCTAAAATGGACGCTTAGACTTTGGGCCCCCATTTAGCAATTTGTCAAATCCCTGAATCAATATTTTCAAAAATCAACAATATCAATTATATCAATTTCCTTGATCAAATCATAATCAATTCAATATTTCTTAAGGTTTGAGCTTTATTTAATTTAAAAGAGAAAAAAAATAAAAATCTTATTTAATTAAGAGAATAAAAATCTCTTTTAATTAATTAAAAATCTCTTTTAATTAAATAATAAAATCACTTTATCCTAAGCCTTTATTTAATTAAAAGGAATTTCCTCCCCTTTTATTTAAATAAAAAATCCCCACTTTTCTTCTTATCCTATGTTGCACAAATAAAACATTTAATTCTTATTTATAAAGAAAAATAAAATAAAAAAATAAAAGAAAAGTACTTTTTGTCTCACATGGACATAAAGTAAATGCTCAACATAAAGTAAATGCTTCTAATTTTCTTATTGGAGGATATTTGTGCACAAGGATCAAGCTTCTATTTTTCTCCATCGTTGATTAAGTCTTTTGCCTCTTAATCTCGATCGTCCATTGATTTTTCATTTCCTATAAAAAAAGAGCTCTCTTCTTCATTTTGCATACACTTGAATTTTATGCTATTGTTATGCTACAAGTTTTCTAGGTCATTTGGAACTCTTTGAAGACATTCTTGCATTCAAGCTTTGAAGACATTGTTGTTGCATTTCATTTAGCTTATTTTCTTACATCATAGTTGCATAATCATGACAATTTTAGTATAGATTTCTTTTATGCAATAGATTAATCTCACATAGCTTAATAGGAGGATTTGTAACACTTGTATTTTCCTTTCATAGCATAGCTTGCATCTTTCATTCTCATAGATTAGTTTGCATTGCATTGCATCCATATTGATTTCATTGGAGATATTGGCATTGTTTCCCTTGTCTTTGATTTGGAATCTCTCATTGTGTGGTTGACTAGCAAGGTCATGAGTTTATAGCTCTAGCTGAGAACAATTTTACAAATCTTGCAACTCCATGCATAGAGAGCTATGGATCGATTTGTGAGGGCTCATTCTTAAGTTTTTTTGCATTTAAGGATTCATAGAAGTGTGACAACATTTTAGCACACAGGTGGCCCATCATATGTGGCCCCAAAAGGATGAGGTGCCCTTATATTTCTGCAAATAATTGTTTGCATAGTTCCATTTGGGTTATGATGTTGATTACATAGATTTACCTCCACGTGCTGGTTAGGGTCAGGGGAGAAATTAGGATAAGTGTAGATGGTCCCGATTTATCACAACCCCCTAGTAAGAGGGCATTGGTGGGTCAAAACCTTTTGGTTCTTCCAAAAGGTTTGGAGACCTACACTGGAGCTGGATAGGTTGCAGCTAAGGATGCACATGTAGATATGTTTCCTAGCATTGCCACCATCATGACTCAAGTCGATGAGATGTCATTTGATCATGTGGGTAGGTACATGCTTAGATCCTGGACAAGCGTAGGTGTTGATCCTTCTAGTCCATTTTATGATTCTTACATTTGATTTGATCTTCCCACTCCAGATGAGATAGCATGACTACCAGAGGATCATTTGCGTGACATGAACTCTATTTTAGTGAGTGATCTCCTACATCTTACCATAGGATTTCTATGTTTCATGGGGTTCTTTTGCATGATGTTCCTACATTCATTCGAGGATTACATGGTAGATCCTCCATAGGCAGTAGTCAATGATAGGGAGATGCAAAGGTAGGTGCCTCTAGATAGGATGACATCCAGATACATGCTACAACTCCATGATAGATTGTGGATGATCTTACACCACCTCCACAGCATACAGAGGCTCCCCTAAAATAGACACATACGACCTCACGATTTCACACTGGATTCTCAGATTTGCTTTTGGATGAGGCCATTGATCTTGATGTAGTGTCCTTAGACTCTTCTGAGTTATCTGACATTAGATGTGCATTACAGTAGGTTAGAAATGATTTAATTTCAAGATTCAAGAACAATCAAGTAATTATATATTTTAATATATACATACACACACACACACACACACACACACACATATATAAACTATATATAAATTTAAATTATTTGAACCCGGTGTAGGACACTACAATGGGTGTTGCATATGGAGATTTAGAGGAGCCCGTTGATCTGATTCATCAGGATACAGAGGTAAAATAATTTAACTTTCATAATTTATTTGAGTTTAAATCTACATTTAAAAAAAGCTCAAGACATTATATTAATTATTTGTAAATTTTTACATTTACATGTACAGACTCAAGTCCAATAGTACAAGGATCCACATAAGCCTTGACATCTAGCATGTAATGGCGATCATTGATGTTTTTGATCCCTATACATACACATATGTAATGTGCACATAGATTTAGATTTACATGTGACATTGATTTTGATCTAGTACACATACATGTATTTATTTCTAATAGACCTCTTATTTTACGTTGATATCTAAGATATTTACATTGATACATATAATTTACGTTGATATTGTGTATACACACACACACACACACACACACACACAGACATACATACATACATACATACATACATACATACATATATATATGTATGTATGTATGTATGTATGTATGTGTATGTATGTATGTATGTATCTATATATATACATACATACATACATACATATATATATATGTATGTATGTATGTATGTATGTATGTGTATATATATATATACATACATATATATATATATATATATATCTATGTATGTATATATATATATCTATGTATGTATATATATATATATGTATGTGTATATATATATACATACATACATATATATATATACACATACATATATATATATACATACACACACACACACATATATATATATACAT